>JAYESA010000011.1:84049115-84164115 GCA_036927795.1 Iris macrosiphon | reverse complement strand
TACCTTGAGATACAAAGGTATTGAGATAAGTTGGGTATCAGAGGTAAGGTATTGAGTTGTTTACCTATACACTAGGTTATATATATATATATATATATATATATATATATATATAGTTAGATATATGTTATATATATTAGTATATGGTAATGTATATATTATAGATAGTTAGTTAACTAGTGTTAGTGAGGCGTAAGGTTTGAGTATCTCAATACCTTGAGATACTCAAGGTATTGAACATCGGGGCAAGGTATTGAGTTTTAGCCTAGGATTGAGGTTAGAGATGCTTTTATATATATAGTTATATATATACGTGCTAGTATATATTTTAGAGGGTGTAGACGGGGCGTATAGTGTAGGTTGAGGTATCGGATAACGAGGGTATCCCGGTATCTCAAGAAGGCGAGTTTGAGGGTTTATTAGCTTAATGACCTAGTTTTGACCTAAAATGTTAGGGGCACCCTAGTTTGACCTAGAGTTGACTATAGTTGACCCGGTTGACCGCCAAAGTCAACTTTTGACCTAGATTTGACCCAGAGTTGACTTTTTGACCCAGATTTTATCCGTTTGACCTAGAATGACCCTAGAAGCTTGTTTTTAGTTATTTTATATCTGTTTAACTCATTAGAAACCTATTTAACCTTGCTTTTCATAATAGGTCCTTGCGAGACCAGTTCGGATCGCCAGTTGCTCAGGATGTCAAGCGAGTACATTCTTTGATAGTTTTCATTATCTGATGATTATTATGATTCAGCTTCTAGTATAGTATTCTCTGATTTTTCTGGCATGACACGGACTAGTATTTCTGGATTTATTTACTTGCGACACGTATATTTCATGTTTCTGGCCTCTATTCTGGAATTACCTACTGGCATCACATCGTGACTCACTACATGCATCACTCATGTTTCTGGCTGGACTCATACTTGATTTACGTGTCGGGTCTTGGATTCACTTATACTAATCGGGAGAGGGAAATACTCGAGTAGAAATGTAAACATTCTCATCTGGAATCACTGGAATCACCCTCTCGTGTCTAATATGGAATAATAGCAGCCGCACACCCAGTGTGCGGTGAGCCGTACTTACCTCTAGCCGTTTACATGTCGAAACAGGTATTTCAAAGACACGAGTTCATTCTTTCTAGTCTGGACTCACTTGCATTTCTTGACTGGTCTCACTTATAGTTTCTAGACTTGACTCATTACATATACTCTTGCTGGACTCACTACACGTTCTTGTGCACATACTTGATCTTAGTTTAGATTTCTTGTATCTTGCAGTCTTTATTATCTTGCTTCTGATATTTATGCATCTTTACCTTTATGCACCAGTGATATGTATATATTTCTTGTTTATACTTTATTTTCTTTACCTTGCTACTTGCTACAACTGTTTTATAGTTTTTATCATTTAACTGGAACTGCTGTTAGAGGTGTACTTGCTCCAGTCCTGACTGGACATATTTTTTCCAGAGGATCCCGAGGATTGGTGTCCGACTTTTATGGACCTCAGCCTGTCGATGGTGCAGACAGGGACCCCCTAGTTTAGGAGTAATTTTCGGGTTGGTAGCCGGGATCACTAGGACCTCAGTTATTGTTTTTATTAGCTTTTGATACCGGATTTGTCCCCGATTTTGGATTGAGACTTGTATTATATTTGATTATGGATATTGTTGTATTATTATTATTGTGGTTATTTTAGTAGCAGTTGTTTAAACCTTGTAGTTGTTAGACTTCTGCGTTATCTTATTGTGCTTAGATTCATGATTGAGTACTTGTGTTATCATTATTATATTGCTCCTCCGTTTGGAGTTGAGATCTTGACAGGTATATATATTGAATGCATGAGTTTGTTAGCTAGATAGTAGACCTAGACAGCGTTCTACCGCCGATGCTGCGGCGTAGGCTGGACGTACCCACGACTCATGCCCCATTTTTTGGGTGTAGGTCGTGACACATTTTTGGTGGCGGCCCCATGCAGGTCTCGATTCGCAATTAGTGCGATATCGTGGTAGTACAACGATTTAGTTGAACTACTGCGAGCCTGCTCTAGGATATAGGATCTAGAATAAAAGTGTACTCAATCACAACTAGGAACAATTCTAATCTAATTATTCTGAAATTGCTTTCCTTTGAAATATCACTGTCCTTCCTTGATGGTATTGTATCTTGCGCCATATTGACTTTTTTTGATCTGTGTTCACGATGCCTCCGAAGATACGATCCCATAATACCGTTCCAGCAGTTGCCACCGAGAGGTCTGGTACCTCTCGTCCAGCTCGTATTCAGGCAGCTGCTACCGCTCCACTCACCACTCCTGCGGTTGAGGGAGCATCTGTTTCTCTCGAGGATCCTCCTCTACTTGTCGATTCGAGGACTACCCCAGTCGTTCCGGTGGTTCCTCCACCACCTCCTGCACCAGTAGACGCCGCACAGTTGTTTGCGTTCTTCAAGGAGATGATGGACGCGTAGCACCGTCAGGTGGATGTGATGAGACTGGGCATTGAGAATGCCCACCAGGTGGCCATGACGATAGTGGACAGCGTGGCTCTGATCCAGCCACAGGTAGATCATACTCAGCATCTGAGGCCGGGAAGCATTATTGACTTTTAGAGGATGCGACCCAAGGAGTTCTGTGGTACAGAAGGAATCCTGTACGTGGATAACTGGATAGAGCAGATTGAGGGGATTTTTTGGCTGACACAGATTCCAGGAAGCATGTAGATAGAGGCAGCGGGCAGTCAGATGTTCGACCTTGCTTTGACGTGGTATCGTACAGATACGAGGATCACGGCACCATGGCTTACTTGGGAGGCTTTCAAGAGGCTTTTTAAGGAGAAGTTTTTCCCAGACGTGGCGCTCAGTGATTTGAAGAGCCAGTTCGAGGCACTTGTCCAGGGGAGCATGCTAGTGGACGAGTACGCAGCAGAGTTTTGTCGTTTGGGCAGATTCGTGGAGGGCTTGAGTGAGGCAACAAAGGCGAGGAAGTTTCACAAGGGCTTGGTCATGGCGGTCAAGTCTTTGACAAGGAGCGACCGCGAGGCAACTTTCGAGCAGATAGTAGGATACGCTCAGAGAGCAGAGTATGACTTGGAGCTTAAGTCCAAGAGAGACAGGGATGATTCAGGTAGTGCGAATGGTAGTGTGGGACCAGCTAAGCATCCCTATGTACAGAAGATAGTGCAGCAGGGTCAGGATCAGAGAGTGCCCACTTATGCCTACTGCAGGAAGGCAGGACACACTTGGGATGTATGTAGGAGAAGGATGAAGGTGTGTTTATTTTGTAGATCCGCTGCTCACTGTAGAAGCATGAAATATGCTGGGGAATTGTACGCGTATTATACAGTCAAACTCCCCAATATACATGAAGTCAGCGTAAAGCAGAGCCTTAGAGCTGTACACGTAAAATAGGGCTCCAGAGCTGTGTGGCATAAAATATGACTTCATAACAGTACGCGTAAAACAGAGCTTCAGAGCCATGTGGCATAAAGTAGAGCTTCAGAACTATACGCGTAAAATATAGCATCAGAGCTGTTCGGCGTAAAGTAGAGCTTCAGAGCTGTCCGCGTAAAGCAGTGCTTCAAGACTGTTTCGCGTAAAAGGTTGCGTTACCCTCCTGCGTAAAGTTCAAAATATGTTTGTTTTTAATGCAGCGTAAAGTTGTACGAGGAACTCTTCATATTCCTCGAATGAATTTGTCAGACAAATCAGTGAACCTGACTCCTAACAAAAGTACTGCAAGGTGATCGAGAGGACGACTGTGATGATAATTTTGCACAGAGACCCAGGTTGTCGTTTAGCGACATATTCTTGATACAAGTCATTTTTACGCATTCAAAGAATATGCTGTCTATTCTACATGGGCAAAAATAAGTTTTTACGCTCGATATGAGACGAAATCAGACGCCACGTCAAAAGCTGTTTCTCGTACAGAGCTCGAGGTAAATCTCTGCATTTAATGCACGAGATGGAGGCATATCTCTGCATTTAATGCACGAGATTTTATTCTATTCTTCAGATTTTGTCATGACGTGGAAGAGCTAAAACTGTGACTAATACGCTCACATCACCATCCTTGCATTTTACGTCAACCAGGCTATTTTTAACTATAGGAGTACGCCGTATGCTATCTCCTCAAAATATGCCAACTCGGCCATATTTGCAAAGGTACATGATAAGGCTATTTAGCCCGGTACGCTCAAGACCTCAGTCGTGATGGATAATTGACTGAAAAAGCTAAAACTGTGACTAATACGCTCATATCACCATCCTTGCATTTTATGCCAACCAGGCTATTTTCAACTATAGGAGTACGCCGTATGCTATCTCCTCGAAATACGCCAACTCGACCATATTTGCAAAGGTATGTGATAAGGCTATTTAGCCCAGAATACGCTCAAAACCTTAATCGTGATGGATAAATGGCTATTTTATGCTAGTTATCTATTATTTATGAACCATCAAGTTTTACACAGAGTTTGGCCTTTTACGCCAACAAGACAGCTCTTTGGCTTTTACGCTAACAAGACAGCTATTTGACTTTTACGCCAACAAGACATCTATTTGGCTTTTACGCCAACAAGACAGTTATTTGGCTTATACGCCAACCATCTTTACGTAGGGGCAGCTTCCTACGTAGCTTGTATGCCATGATCTTCGAGAAGCAGTTATACGCATTACCTTATAAAGGGATACGTGTCACACGCAGACTCAGAAGATTATTTGAACGTGGGAAGCAGTTGTCATAACCGCAGCGTAAAGGAGGTAGTCTTCTTCACAGCTAGGCTTTTATGCCAACCAGGCTTTTACACCAACCAGGCTTTTACGCCTATAAGACAGTTATTTGGCTTTTATGCCAACCATCTTTACGCATGGGCAGCTTCCTACGTGGCTTGCATGCCATGATCTTCGAGAAACAGTTATATACGTTACCTTATAAAGGGATACTTGTCACACGCAGACTCAGAAGATTATTTGAACGTGGGTAGCAGTTATTATAACCGTCGCATAAAAGATGCAACTTTTTTCACAGTTTGGCTTCTACGCCAACTAGACAGTTATTTGATTGATCTCTATAAATAGAGACTCCTGATCACAGGGACGGAGGAGATCAATCAATCAGGGGGATCAGATCAGAAAGGGGCGATGACCTAATCAAAAATTAGAAGATCGAAGATAAGAGATCAAAGACAGAGAGTACAGACAGAGAGTGTTGATTAACAACTTTGGCAACGAGAATTCAATCTCACTTGCAACTTTTGAAGCTTCTTCTTCTTCTACAGCACTTCTTCATCATCATGTGGTCCAAGGGACAAAGTGATCGACCGTAGATCAGACTCCTATAACAATTATTCTCCAGAATTATTTTTATTGTACTTAACATCCTCTTATAGGATTAATTGTACTATTTTTCTTGTTTGTAAACAAAAAGAAAGATTTCGTATAAACCCTCTTCTTCCATTAATTTGTTTATTCAAATACAAGATGGCGACTCTGCTGGAAAGACTTTTTCCTCTAATGAGAAAGCAATTACTCAACACGATGCTGTATATATCGGATCAACGAAGAAGACTTTGGTCGTCCAGTTCGACCAATCTGCTTATGAAGATATGCTTCATGCAGGGGGTAGCTCTCATTCCTCCTCTGTCCAGAACAACAGAAAGCTGCATAAAGTATGGATGCCTAAGACGTACTCTACCCTTCCTGCAAGCTCTCACTCTCTGATCAACAAGGTTGTGACAATACAGCCTACACGCCCTGTGCGTAAAAATTTATCTTTCGTCTGTAACGTGGTAGACAATACTTCAGGCAATGCCTCAGTGCCAATCCAGAAGTTTCAAATACGCTTTGTGCATAAAACTTTGTCTCATATCTGTGACATGGCAGACAAGACTTCTGGCAATGCCTCAGTGCCAATTCAGAAGTTTCAAACACTCCCTGTGCGTAAACCTTTGTCTCCTGTCTGTGACGTGCAGACAAGACTTCTAGCAATGCCTCAGTGCCAATCCAGAAATTTCAAACACGCCTTGTGCGTAAAAATACATCTCTCGTCTATGATGAGGCAGATGTACCCTTTGATCATATCAAGGGAAAACAAGTGGCGAATCTTCCAACCTCTAGGCTTTTACGCCCACAAGGGAAGAAAGTACCCACGTTACAGATTACGAGGACTTTTCCTGTTTTACGTGAACCTGTGCCAAAATCCAAATTATGCCAGGATAGGTCTGTCCGTGTAAAGAAAACTCGTTTTACGGGAAGAGACGCTCCTCAGACAGATGATGGATCATATGCCACTCACATGGGTGAACTGTTGTATTCCTATGGCAGAGAAAGGGTTATGGTCCCTAATCTACACCTTCCTGCTGATGTAAAAAGGTAGAATATGCCTTCTTCTTCTTCTTCTTGTAGTCTCCCTGATTTGCATGATTTCTTGATCCAGAAACGCAAAGACAGGGGATCTCCTAATACGTCTATTACACGTCCTAGAGAATATTGTTGTAATAGTCATAAGGTTGTAATTAACCATTGTTGTTCTGAAGCAAAACAGTCAGTTTTTGACTGATTGAACTATTCGTTGTCATTACAAGAAGAAGAACCAGACGATGACATGTCTGGGGGTAGTCTCCCTTGACAAAACAGAGCAGCATCCGAAGCTGGGGGTAGAATTCCCTCTGAGTTCGAAGATGATGCAACTATGACCATCTTTCCTGAGGATCGTACGACTCAGGTATCGGGAGTCCGAAAGACAAAGGGGACTCTCTCCTTCAATGATGATGACATCATTGAAATCTTTAATATATTGATGAAGGAAAACAAACTTCGGCTACCCAATATCAGATACCCTGAAAAGGTTGGCAAGGTCGATGACCCAGAATATTGTCTCTTTCATCGGTACATTCATCACCCCACAAAGGCATTCTATATACTAAAAAAGAAAATACAGGAGTTGATCGATGCTAAAATCATCACTTTGCATTTATAACGAGGAGACGGTATCTCCCCAGATGAGCAACCTTCAGGTCTATCCCCACTCAGCAAATCACTCCCCAGTAAATTTTTCGGACATAGGTTCATGTCCAAACTGTTTTTCCCCCAGCTGAGTTTGCCATGTCCAAGTGACCTCTGAGCAAATCTTCCAGGTTGTTACTATCGATCAGTTCACGTCCATATTATCTCTGAACTACGTCTCTCCACTTTCTCCAGTAGAGTAAATCTATCACCACAAAAATGGTCATTCCCATATTACCTCTACCCTATTTTTCTTTATCTCCACTGAGTCATAACTTACCATGTCCACCTTACCCCTGAGTAAGATATTTTCAGAACTTTTCCATATCCACATTACCTCTGAGTAAAGTTCTTCTCTTCGGCTTCCTACTATCACGTTCGCATAACCCCTGATAGTGCTAGTCGTTTCAGATTATTATCTGTACTTAAGGGACGCTATGGGTAATAAGTCCATAACCCAGATGTACAAATCGACTCTTGGTTCTTCATCCCCAGCAAGTGCCCATGTACAATATTTTCTCGATCATCGAAGATCAAAAATCATATTCTATCATGTTCATATGACCTCTGAATAGATATGTTCAGCAATTTGACATCCCCAGCAAGTGCCTATGTGCAATATTTTCTCCTTCATTACAAATTCTTGTAAAGAGCCATCATCCATATCCAAGAGTCCTGGGTACACAATGGATAATGGATCCTCGAAATCTCTCCAGCGGAGCAATCCTTAGGTCTACTCGCACACTCCCGCAATGACTATTCAAACTAATCTCGTTAGACGCTAGCTATGCTCATATTGCCTCTGAGATATCGTCCCATAAATCTCCCCAACGGAGCGATCCTTTGGTCTATCTTTATTTTCGGATAGACCACACTCAACGAATCACTCCTAAAATGAGTTTTTCGGACATTAGTTTACGTCCATACTACCTCTGAACTGCGAACATAATATTTCTCTCAGGTTGAGTTTGTCATGTCCATATTACCTCTGAGCAAACCTTTCGAGTTTCGGCTATCGATTTTTATGTCCATATTACCTCTGATATTGGTTGTCATCTCAATTTAGCACACGTACTTAACTCTAAGTACTCCAGTGGTGTTATTTCCACCAAAAACTGCCACGTCCATATTACCTATGGCAGGGCTTGTCTTAAACTTATTACTTGCACTCTCGTGCACAATAAGTAATAGGTCCACCAAAAATCCCCCGGTGGGATGCCCGCAATGGAAACACATTGTCCAAATCCATATTACCTCTGAACTATTCTCATTTTCCCCAGCAGAGAAAAAGTCAGTTCATGTTCATATTACCTCTGGACTATGTCTCTCCACTATCCCCACAGAGTCATATTTTACCGCGGCTATATTACCTCTGGCAGGACTTATCTCAAACCTATTACTTGCACTACCGTGAACAAAAAGTAGTGGGTCCACAAAAACTGTCACGTCTATATTACCTCTGGCAGGACTTGTCTCAAACCTATTACTTGCACTAACGTGTGCAAAAAAGTAATAGGTCCACAAAAAATCCCCCAGCAGGATGTCTTTACTAGCCACAAAACCTATCACGTCCATATTTCCTCTGATTGGGCTTGTTTCAAACTTATTATTTGCACTCAACATGTGCAACAAATAATAGGTCCCCCAAGGATCCTCCAGTGGGATATCCTCAACAAACACGGTATTGTACTACGTCCATATTACCTCTGGTACGATGTCCAAAGCTCGCACAAACAATCGTAAAGAAATAGAGGGCCCTTATATGATTTCAAATGGCGCTTACAGATTAGTCAAGCCTAATAGAAATTTGACAATGGCTTCTATCAACGGCAAATTCCTGAAGAAGTACTATACTTTATCTCCTTTGCCTAACAGAGTATGACGAAGATCTTATTCTGATGATACAACGTACAAAGGTTAGCTAGATCATATTCTATCAAGTTCATGTGACCTCTGAATAGATATGCTTAACTAATTTGTAAACCTATCATGTTCATATTACCTCTAATAGTATTTTATATACAAATTTAGTTGTATTATATTCTATCAGGTTCATGTTACCTCTGAATAGATTTACATTTAGCTAAACCTTACCGAAAGTATATCATGTTCATATTACCTCTGATATCACTTTTATCTTAGCCTATCATTTATATTCTAAAAGTGATGGGTCCACAAAGTCAGAAAATGTATCTTTATTATCTCTGAGAAATTACAGGAGAAACAAAAAAGTACATTATTGGGGAGGAGCAGTTAAATCCCAGATATGTTGCGCCAAAGCAGCCATCCTCTCATTCCTGGTGTTTAAAATGTTAGTGTGAGCCAGTTTCAGCCTTGCTTCGTCATTGCTCAAGAGAGATAGTTCGGACAGAGAATCAACAAAACTTGTGTGGATGACACCCACATGTGTCAAGTTCTGTTAAGCTGTATCCACTTGGCCCTTCAATACATCACGAACTAGCGATGCTTTGAGAAGCCTCTCCTTGGTTTGAGCAAGTTCAGCTTCCAATTCTTGAACCCTCACTTCATATCCCTCACATTCGGCACGTCACTGAGCCAGCTGAGGAATACTCTCCACCAATACTGCTTACTCTTTCTCTATCTCTTGTTGATGTTCCTGGATGGATTTATTTAAAGATTCTGTCTTCTGAGCAAGGTCAGCAGTTAGGTAGTCATACTCAGCCTGAACCAAGTCATTGATGCTGCCTCGGGATAGTTGCAAATATTTGTTAATGGGTTGTTCTAAACCATTAACCATTTGCTCTAGCGCATCAGCTCTTTCAACGTCATTGAAATTTTTAATCGGCACTATAGTGAGCTTGGAGAAGGTCTTCAGAGCATCAAATCCTAGATTCTTCTCCAGCACCATGGATATCAATTCTTTCAAAGTGAGTTAGAATATGCTAGTGTATTGTTCAACTAGCATAGCAAAGACCGAATGGACACTGGGAGTGGCCGCAATATCGGTAAGTCTCCTTTATGGAATGACTGCAGAGGATGTTGCTATAGTCGTTGCTTCAACAGATGGTTGTTTGATGATAAACAAATAAAATTGAAAGTAGGTTTATACGAAATCCTTTCTTTGTTTACAAACAAGAAAAAAGAGTACAATTAATCCTATATGAGGATGTTAAGTACAATAGAAATAATTCTGGGGAAAAATTACTATAGGAGTCTGATCTGCGGTCAATCACTTTGTCCTTTGGATCACACGATGACGAAAAAGTGCTGTAGAAGAAGAAACTTCAAAGATTGCAGGAGGGATTGAACTCTCGTTGCCAAAGTTGTCAATCAACACTCTATGTATGTACTCTCCCTCTGATCTCCCCCTTTTCTCCTGTGACCGGAAGTCTCTATTTATAGAGCTCAGTCACAGTAACTATCCAGTCGGCGTAGAAGCCAAACTATGGAGAGAGTTGCACCTTTTATGCGGCGGTTATAATAACTGCTACCCACGTCTGAATGATCTCCTGAATCCGCGTGTGACGCGTGTCCCATTATGAGGTAACACGTATAATCGCTCATCGAAGATCACGACATGCAAGCCACGTAGGTAACTGCCCCTCGCATAGAGATGGTTGGCATAAAAGCCAAATAACTGTCTCTTTGGCGTAAAAGCCAAATAGTTATCTTGTTGGCGTAAAAGCCAAATAGCTGTCCTGTTGGTGTAAAAGCCAAGTAGCTGCATAATAGGTAACCAGCGTAAAGATAGCCAATTATTCTTCCTTGACTGAGGTCTTGAGCGTATTCTGGGCCAAATAGCCTTATCACATGCCTTTGCAGATATAGCCTGAGTTGGCGTATTTTGAGGAGATAGCATACGGCGTACTCCTATAGTTGAAAATAGCCAGGTTGGCGTATTTCAAGAAGATAGCATGCGGCGTACTCCTATAGTTGAAAATAGCCTGGTTGGCATAAAATGCCATGATGGTGACGTGAGCATATTAGCCCTAGTTTTAGCTCTCTCGGTCATTAAAAAATAGAACCAAATCTCGTGCATTAAATGTTGAGATCTGCCCCCATCTCGCATATTAACTGCAAAGATGTGCCTCGAGTTCTATACGAAGAACAGCTTTTGATGTGGCGTCTGATTTTGTCTCATCTTGAGCGTAAAAACTTATCTCTGCCTGTGTAGAATACGCAGCGTATTCCTTGAATGCGTAAAAATGACTTGCATCAAGGATATGTCACTAAACGACAGCCTGGGCCTCTGTGCAAAATTATTATTACAGCCGTCCTCTCGATCTTCGTGCAGTACTCTTTGTCAGGAGTCAGGTTCACTGTTTTGTCTGACAGGTTCATTCGAGGAATACGAAGGGTTCCTCGTACAACTTCACGCTGCAATAAAAGCAAATATATTTTACGCCGGAGGGTAGTGTAGCAACCTTCTACGCCAATACAGCCTTTGAGTGCTGCTTTACGCGGGCTGTTCTGAAGCCATACTTTATGCCACACAGCGCTGAAGCTCTGTTTTATGCGTATAGCTCTGAAGTCATATTTTTACGCCACATAGCGCTGAAGCTCTGTTTTACGTGGGCTCATGCATGTTGGGGGTTTTTTACGCCTATAATTCCCTAGCGTATTTTCATGCTTCTACAAGACCCCCTTCAAAGTTTTCAAATTCCTTGTAATTTGAAATACTTTGAATAAAGCATGAAACGGTCAAATTTGACTTGTTCTGCGAGGCTGATTTTTTGACGAAATTTAGTAATTTGTTAGGATTTGGTATGTTCTCTTTTGCCTATATAAAGGTAAGCGAGTGAACCTGTTTGTCCACACTTCCTTCACCAAAAAGATGGTTGTCGAGATTCATCGGGCTGACCTGAGGAAGATGGAGATTATGCTCTTCCAGCATATAAGGAGCCGTAAAAGGAGGCATCTTCGAGCAAATATCCTCTGCAACGATGGATCATGGAAGGATATCATAGCTTCCTTTGCTCGGGATAATCAGCAATTTTATATGGCAATTTATCCAGGATGGAGGAAGGGTCTCATCGGACCACACAGCTTGCTAGCTGTATTTTCTCCTATTATAATGCTGGACGTAGGTAGGCAGTTTGGCCCTGTCTTCCAGTATTGTGTTGGGTCTGAATCCCTAACACAATTCTAGGGCGTGTCTGCCATAGCATATTGTAACCTCCGATTTCCAATTTTCAAAATAATTAGATTTTAATTTATCAAGTTTATAAAATATTTCTCCTTGAAATTTTAATTTGGTTTTGAACGATGTTTGATTGTAGAAGGTAATTTATAATCTTGTATAAAAATCATTTTTCATAAGTGTCGCTTTCTTATAAAATAAGTACATAAATAATAATATATATATATTTCTAGTTTCAAATATTTATTGGCTTGAATCATAAAAAAAAATTATTGTTTTAACTAAATATTTATTTGAAGACTAGTTGATAAAATAAAATAAATTTTTATTTATTGGGATAGTAAATAAATAAATGTCATACATTCTAAGATTTTGCAAAATGTATTAATTAGTAGCTAATTGGAAATTAGCTAGCTTTCCTAAAAACATTTTCTGAAATTATAATCTTTATTTTTATTTTTACAAGTTGCCGTTCCTATTAACTAGCCCACACCCTCATTTTTCCCACATGAGAAACCCTTTTATATTTAATTCTGGGCCATTCATTATTGGGCCAACCCGCAACCCTTTATCCCACACCATCTCTCCCTATTTAAGTCCCTCATCACATCTCCCTAGAAACCCTAGCTAGCCTTCACAATTCCCAAAGCCAAAGCCACCACCATTTTTGTGTGCTCGTGTCCGTGTGTCCCGCATCACCGTGTCAGCCGTGATGGCCTCGGGTCCGACCCCGGGTGTCCCACCGTATCCATTCCTTTTCTGTGGCCAAATTTACAATATTACAAACAGATTTTCGTGTCTGACACACCCGGACACAACCCCCACACCACAGTACATTCAACCCGTGTCCAACATCGGACACGTCTACAGTGCACCCCATCGTGTCCAGCCTCGGACACGATCAACCCTGACACACGGAACCCTAAGCCCTAACCTAGGTCAGCCAGCCGCCGCCTCGCCGAGCCGGTGACCGCCGCTGGAACCGAGCACCGCAGCCCTCGAACGCTGCAGATCCAGCCACCGCCGGCGGCCAAGATCTCCTTCCGCCGCCGAACAGATCCGACGACCCGTCGTCGAGCCACGAAGCCGCCGCCGCCGCTGAGTCGACGCCGCCGAGTCCAGCAGGCCGCCGCCGAGTCGAGCGCCTGTCGTCGAGCTCGCCGTGGCCGACCAGACGCAGCCGTCCTCGAGCCGACCGTCTCCTCGAAGCCGTCGACCCTCGAACAGACCGCCGTCCCCTCGAGCGGAGCGCCCGCCGTCTCGAACAGAGCACCGCCGCTCTCGAGCCCCCTGCCGCTGAAGCCGACGCTGCCGCCGACCAGCCCCGGCGAACCCCGCGCCGACGCCGGAGGAAACCCCTCGTGAGCTCCCTCTTTCCCTTTTTCCCCCTTTCCTTTCTCTGTTATGTAATTAGTTAATGAATAATGCTAAGTTTACAACCTAATGTTTACAACCAAATGCTAAGTTTACAATCTAATGCTTACAACCTAATGCTAAGTCTATAACTAATGAATAAAGCATTAGATGAATAATGCTAAGTTAATACATATGTAATTAGTTAAGTTAATTGATTTATAATTAGTTATTTTATTTAATTAGTTTAATTAATTAATAATTAGTTTAATTGATTTATAATTAGTTTAATTAATGTATTAGTCTAGTAAATTAATGTAATTAGTTAGTAATTTCATGTATTAGCTTAGTTAGTATTAATCGGTTAATTATTTTTATCAGTTAATTATTTTTATCAGTAACTATATTCATAATTAGTTAATTAATTCATAAATTAGTATATCTGATTAGTTATTTTATATAATTAGTTAATTAATGTAATTTGGATATATTAATATAATTAGTTTATATTAATATGTAATTTGGTTATTTATATAAATTGATTTTATTAATATGTATTAGTCTAGCAAACTCATAATTAACTTAGTAAATTCATGTAACTGGTTTAGTAAATACCACATAATTAGTTTATTGTTTTAATGTATAAAATTAGTTATTTAGTATGTGTAAATTTAGTTATTATTATATATAAGGGTTTTGATTATGAAAATTTGTATATTTATGTAACCGTATTATGGCATAAATATGTAAATGTAGATTTATATTTTCGTATTGGTATATGTATGTATTTAAAATATGAGTAGGTAATTATTTATTTTTATTAATAAAAATGTACTTTGCACACATACGATATGTACGTATTTTGATATATGTTAATATATATATAAATGTACGTATCTTGGTAAATATACAACTATAGCTAGTAATTTATATTGGTATATATTTTAGATATATACATATATTAGGTTAAATTCTTTTTAGTATGTATACAAGTATTACTTATTTTAAAGTATATATATATTTACATATATCTACTATTGTAGTTGATGGGAATTATAATATGGTTAATTGGTAAACCTACTAGATGACCCTAGTTGACTAGTGCCATACCTGGCAGAGCCCTGAGTTCATGTATTTGTGATGTGTTAGTGTAGCACCTGATGCAAATGTGGTTTTGCTTGTGATATGTTTATAGGACTGTTGGTTCCTCCAGACGATACTCTGGGACAGGACATTGGTTTTACCAGCTAAGGACCCAAGGCGAGTACATTCTCTGATTAGTTTCTAATTTATGATATCTCCTATGTTCACTGTATCTAGTGTAAATATACATGTTCTTGACACGTTGGTTACACGGATTGGTATACACGGATCTCGTCATGAGATGTTATTCCTTATTCATGGTGTAGCTTGTACAAGATTTGTTTTCCCTTGTTATCTTGTGCATGTACAGACACTGATTCCCGGGGAGATTTGCTACCTTCCTAGGGAATCCTGTGCCATAGCGTACCATGATTGGATCTACTATACCAGTCGGGGGTTTGGGGAGTATTTTAGTGTAGATATGTGATCATACCCAACTATCCATGCATCATAGCTCACCCTACATCTCACGTCGGGTGCGGCCTGACCATCTCCATGCCTCATAGCTGTTACGTGTGATTAGCCTGACCTCTCCATGCATCATAGCTAACCAACGGTTAGCCTGACCTTCCATGAATCATAGCTAATCACATGTAACCAGCCTGATCAAGTTCCCAAGCCGATCACATGTTAAAGCTAGTACTCAACACACTTAGTCATAGGTTCTTGCTCATGGACATAATGTTTCTTTTCCTGCATTTACTTACAGTATTTCCAGTATTTCTCTCATTGTACATTCTCGTACTTATACATGCATCTGGTATGTTTCCATCTAGAACTGCTACATAGTTTATGTCATTTATATAGAACTGCTATTTAGAGATGTACTTTGCTCCTTCCTGACTGGAAAATATTTTTCCAGACTGTGACCTTAGTGGACTTGTTCTGACACTTGGAGATTGGTTGTTACTGATTACAGGTATGATTGTTTTATCATTAGTCTTGTGTTGTACTCTTTTGTTCTTCAAATTCTTATCGTGCTGTAATTGTGATTGAGTATGTTGTTCATCTTTATAGTGTTATCCGTGTCTCCTTATGGAGTTGGATACTAGTGTGAGATTATTTAGATAGTACTTGACCTAGACAGCGTTCTACCGCCGATGCTGCGGCGTAGGCTGGACGTACCCACGCACTCGTGCCCCTAAACCGGGTGCGGGTCGTGACACGTTTTTAGTGGTGGCCCATGCAGGTCAGACTTCGCGAGCTGTACGATGTCGTGGTAGTGCGACGTCTTAGTTGTACTACTGCGTACCTGCTATAGAATATAGGACATAGGATACTAGGATGAGAGAGGATACTCAATCACAAACTCTTGAGAGATTCCTGGGACGACCCCTTGAGAATCTTGTTAAAATTTCCAATTTAACTTTTCCTTGTTTCCGCCCGCTCTCGCTTGTTGTTACTGAACTTGATTCTTGTTGAGCAGTTTTTAAATTAAAATCTTGGTATCATTGTTGAGTTTGATTCTTGTTGACCAGTTATTAACTTTAATTCCTGGTATCGTTGTTGAGTTGATTTCAAATTGAGATGAATTTTTACGGACTAGGATTTATGGTATCATCTGATGACATATATTGATGAGGACAGTAAGGAAGGTAAAACGTCTACTTTGGTTATGGAACCTAGAATTTATCGCAGCCATATTAGCTGTGGTGACGAAAACGTAGGAACCTGACTTGGATGTACATACTATAGTTATGAAGCTTAGAGTCTTTCGCAGCCATACCGGTTGGCGTGGCGAAGATTCTAGACGACATGATTATAGAGTGCATACCTTAGTTACGAAACCTATCGTTTATCGCATCTATGCTTACTGGCGTGGCGAGGATTCTGAGTGTCATGATTTCAGACAGACGTGTATGATTATCAGGTTGTATCCTAAATTGGTTCTTAAAATATCATCTCAAGACTTATCTATTTCTGTTATTCCAGGACTTTGTTCCACCGCTTCTTTCTTTACTAGCAGTAAAGATACCTTCTGTCCTCAATTCAGTCTTGAGCTCCTATTCCTTGAGGATTTCTTGTTAAGTATGATAATTAGTGGCTTGTAATTTTGTTGTGTCTTGTATTAGTATTGACTGTGTTGCTAGTGAGTTGTAAGTGTTTCTTAGTTGGACATATAAGCAGTAGGCTTTAATCTAGAGTTAGCCCTTAGTATAGTACCTTGTACCAATGATTCTAGGAGTAGTGTCATTAGAGACTGAGAGTTAAGGAGAGTATAGAGTATCAGTAATAGTTCTCAGAGTTAGTATCAGAGCCAATTACCCGTCCTGGATAATCATGATTATGTAATTGAGTGATCTATGTAAACGATTAAGTATCCGGAAATTGTGTTAAGGATTTATGGAGCATGATGTCCAATTGGATGATTGATATCGGAAATATTAAAGGTAAAGAAATGTATATGTATAAAGGGTTTAATGAGATGTCATAAGTAGAGAAATATCAGGATTAGTAATGGAAGTTATGAAGCGTATCACGGATTAGTTTAATAGGCTTTAAAGGATTGAAGGAAATACATATACAACCATCGAGATGAGGAACCATACACATACCCATGAGAGTAAAGAAACATGAGTGTTATAGAGGATACAGGTGATCATGAGTCTAATGAGCTTGATGAGATAATCCATTAATGCAGCTAGTGATATAATACCAAGAGTGCCGATGATTCTATATCAAGGATTATTGAAAATGGTGCTAGTAACAGTAAGCACTCGGTGTGATGATAATTAGATGATATACCAGTTGACATAAATTGAAATTATGAAAGAAAACACAGTTGATGGTAACTTTGATCATTGGAGGTAATAGTGCAAGTGATTCGGGCAGTACAATTTAGTACACAATTATAGACACTAGATGCATTGAGTGCACCTTGAGTATCAGAGACCGTGAGCACTAATATGTACATTGAGGAGTTATAAATTAAAAGGTGGAAATGAATTTTAAATTTTTAGAATTTTTAAGGAGTTGAGATTTTATGTTGTTAAAATATTGAGGATTTAAATTTGATTCAATAAACATAGTTAAGGCTACAAAGATTTTAGAAGTGATTAAATTTTATTTCGATGTGAAGTATCTGATTCTGAGGAGGTATATGCATTTTATTTTAAGTTGATCGGGAAGTTAAACCTTGACGATTATTTTTGAGGATTAATTTTTGTAGATGAGAGATATGAATATTAATATATGAGTAGTTGATATGGGAACCAGTGTACATGAATAGGAATTAGTAGTGAATGTGCTAGAGTTAAGTGTTTGTTAGAGATAATAGATACTACAAGTAATATGTTAGCAGGTTCTTTTTCTAATATTCCCGTCTCTTGATTGATTGATTTCCCTAAGTGCTGTAGTTCATATTTATGATTTTCTTGTTAAAATATAACTAGTAGTACCCCCTAACAGAGACTGAAATACCATGACAAGACACATGACCTATATATTTTCTTAAATTGTATGGCTGTAGGTAGAGTTTTCTTAAACCATGATCATTGGGTTTTGACCATAGCAAAGATCTATGACGAGGTTATGACTGACAAAAAGAGACAAGAGGATTAAATTTGTGGATGAGCATTAAATTAAATAAAGAATTTAGGGGTTGTTATAACGGAGTTGATGGATCATTAATTTTATGAAAATCGAGGTATGATTGAAATTCGAGGACAAACATTAACTTAAAGGGAGAATTAAGAAATTCAGAGAGCCAAAAATTTGAGGATTTATTAATTTTAAGGAGGTCTTGATATGATTGAATTGATTATTAAAATTTTGAGAAATTTGAGAGATTATCATTTTATCTATTTGATTGCAAGATAGAAATTTTATATAGTATGAATGTTGCATTGAAGATACTGGAAGCATCGCATCGTTGAGTATTTGAGAAAAAAGAAAAGCAGGAAATAAAATCGTAAATGGAATAGTGTCAAATTAAATTCTCGGGATAGGATTAGATTTTGAATGAGCATCAATTGAAATTGAGTTAGAGGAGTAGGGTGATTGATGGATTGTGTTTAAAATTTAAATTTTGGGATACGATTTTTTATAAATATGCATTGATTGGATTTCAATTAAAAAGGATTGGATAGTAAATTTTGTATTTCGTTATTTACTCAAAATTTGAGGAGATTATGATACGACTGGAATTCAATTAAAATATTGAGGATTTGAGTAGTAAAATTTTTTACATTGGGATAATAAATTCAGAGGAAAAAAAAAATTTATTAGTTCAAAATTCGGAAACATTATACATACGGATAAAGAAATATGGAATGAAATGAAGCTCATGGTAAAGAAGATTATAATATAATTGATTATGGGATCATATAATTGAAGGTCGTAAGGTAAGATCATGGTATATTGAGGTTGTGATTTAAATTAAAATCTTGACCATGACAGTAACATTTGAAATCGAAGAAAATAATCGAGGTATAGTTGATGTTAAGATAAATAAACTCGAATTTGATGATAAGGATTTTGGACATGTAATAAATTTTGATTCAGAAATTCTAAGATCTAATCTAATAAAGTTTGTGGAATTTGAAACTTTTATAGATATTAGTTAATGATGAATCACAAGATTGAGAAAAGTAAAATGAACGAGGATAAAAAGGAAGGATTATTTTCAGAAGGTAGTAAAGACTACTCTTTTTCCTAGAAATCAAGAAAGGCGATTAGATATCTCTTGATTATATTCTGAAGGATGTATTTAAGTTTCTTAAATCAAATTGTCGATCGTATCTTTCGAATTAGCTATAACTTTCATGTCTATATCATTCATTATACTGGGTCTTCCTTGGTTTAGTTACTTTGAAAAGGTAACGTGCATTATTCCAATTATCTGTTTTTGTGATCGCGTCTACTTCCCAAAACCTACACTTTCTAGAGGATTCAAGGCCGAGCCATGATTCCTTCAAGTTATTCCTGTCTTAAACCATATTTTCTTTTCTTCATGTTTTCTTCTGTTTGGTAAATATTCTCCTTATAGAAATATTTCTTCAATGATATATTCATCATTATGGAAAAAAAAAAAAAAAAAATTCTATCCTAGTCCTCCCTAAAATTTCGAGGACGAAATTTTTCTAAGGTGGATAGACTTGTAACCTCCGATTTCCAATTTCCAAAATAATTAGATTTTAATTTATCAAGTTTATAAAATATTTCTCCTTGAAATTTTAATTTGGTTTTGAACGATGTTTGATTGTAGAAGGTAATTTATAATCTTGTATAAAAATCATTTTTCATAAGTGTCGCTTTCTTATAAAATAAGTACATAAATAATAATATATATATATTTCTAGTTTCAAATATTTATTGGCTTGAATCATAAAAAAAAATTATTGTTTTAACTAAATATTTATTTGAAGACTAGTTGATAAAATAAAATAAATTTTTATTTATTGGGATAGTAAATAAATAAATGTCATACATTCTAAGATTTTGCAAAATGTATTAATTAGTAGCTAATTGGAAATTAGCTAGCTTTCCTAAAAACATTTTCTGAAATTATAATCTTTATTTTTATTTTTACAAGTTGTCGTTCCTATTAACTAGCCCACACCCTCATTTTTCCCACATGAGAAACCCTTTTATATTTAATTCTGGGCCATTCATTATTGGGCCAACCCGCAACCCTTTATCCCACACCATCTCTCCCTATTTAAGTCCCTCATCACATCTCCCTAGAAACCCTAGCTAGCCTTCACAATTCCCAAAGCCAAAGCCACCACCATTTTTGTGTGCTCGTGTCCGTGTGTCCCGCATCACCGTGTCAGCCGTGATGGCCTCGGGTCTGACCCCGGGTGTCCCACCGTATCCATTCCTTTTCTGTGGCCAGATTTACAATATTACAAACAGATTTCCGTGTCCGACACACCCGGACACAACCCCCACACCACAGTACATTCAACCCGTGTCCAACACCGGACACGTCTACAGTGCACCCCATCGTGTCCAGCCTCGGACACGATCAACCCTGACACACGGAACCCTAAGCCCTAACCTAGGTCAGCCAGCCGCCGCCTCGCCGAGCCGGTGACCGCCGCTGGAACCGAGCACCGCAGCCCTCGAACGCTGCAGATCCAGCCACCGCCGGCGGCCAAGATCTCCTTCCGCCGCCGAACAGATCCGACGACCCGTCGTCGAGCCACGAAGCCGCCGCCGCCGCTGAGTCGACGCCGCCGAGTCCAGCAGGCCGCCGCCGAGTCGAGCGCCTGTCGTCGAGCTCGCCGTGGCCGACCAGACGCAGCCGTCCTCGAGCCGACCGTCTCCTCGAAGCCGCCGACCCTCGAACAGTCCGCCGTCCCCTCGAGCGGAGCGCCCGCCGTCTCGAACAGAGCACCGCCGCTCTCGAGCCCCCTGCCGCTGAAGCCGACGCTGCCGCCGACCACCCCCGGCGAACCCCGCGCCGACGCCGGAGGAAACCCCTCGTGAGCTCCCTCTTTCCCTTTTTCCCCCTTTCCTTTCTCTGTTATGTAATTAGTTAATGAATAATGCTAAGTTTACAACCTAATGTTTACAACCAAATGCTAAGTTTACAACCTAATGCTTACAACCTAATGCTAAGTCTATAACTAATGAATAAAGCATTAGATGAATAATGCTAAGTTAATACATATGTAATTAGTTAAGTTAATTGATTTATAATTAGTTATTTTATTTAATTAGTTTAATTAATTAATAATTAGTTTAATTGATTTATAATTAGTTTAATTAATGTATTAGTCTAGTAAATTAATGTAATTAGTTAGTAATTTCATGTATTAGCTTAGTTAGTATTAATCGGTTAATTATTTTTATCAGTTAATTATTTTTATCAGTAACTATATTCATAATTAGTTAATTAATTCATAAATTAGTATATCTGATTAGTTATTTTATATAATTAGTTAATTAATGTAATTTGGATATATTAATATAATTAGTTTATATTAATATGTAATTTGGTTATTTATATAAATTGATTTTATTAATATGTATTAGTCTAGCAAACTCATAATTAACTTAGTAAATTCATGTAACTGGTTTAGTAAATACCACATAATTAGTTTATTGTTTTAATGTATAAAATTAGTTATTTAGTATGTGTAAATTTAGTTATTATTATATATAAGGGTTTTGATTATGAAAATTTGTATATTTATGTAACCGTATTATGGCATAAATATGTAAATGTAGATTTATATTTTCGTATTGGTATATGTATGTATTTAAAATATGAGTAGGTAATTATTTATTTTTATTAATAAAAATGTACTTTGCACACATACGATATGTACGTATTTTGATATATGTTAATATATATATAAATGTACGTATCTTGGTAAATATACAACTATAGCTAGTAATTTATATTGGTATATATTTTAGATATATACATATATTAGGTTAAATTCTTTTTAGTATGTATACAAGTATTACTTATTTTAAAGTATATATATATTTACTTATATCTACTATTGTAGTTGATGGGAATTATAATATGGTTAATTGGTAAACCTACTAGATGACCCTAGTTGACTAGTGCCATACCTGGCAGAGCCCTGAGTTCATGTATTTGTGATGTGTTAGTGTAGCACCTGATGCAAATGTGGTTTTGCTTGTGATATGTTTATAGGACTGTTGGTTCCTCCAGACGATACTCTGGGACAGGACATTGGTTTTACCAGCTAAGGACCCAAGGCGAGTACATTCTCTGATTAGTTTCTAATTTATGATATCTCCTATGTTCACTGTATCTAGTGTAAATATACATGTTCTTGACACGTTGGTTACACGGATTGGTATACACGAATCTCGTCATGAGATGTTATTCCTTATTCATGGTGTAGCTTGTACAAGACTTGTTTTCCCTTGTTATCTTGTGCATGTACAGACACTGATTCCCGGGGAGATTTGCTACCTTCCTAGGGAATCCTGTGCCATAGCGTACCATGATTGGATCTACTATACCAGTCGGGGGTTTGGGGAGTATTTTAGTGTAGATATGTGATCATACCCAACTATCCATGCATCATAGCTCACCCCACATCTCACGTCGGGTGCGGCCTGACCATCTCCATGCCTCATAGCTGTTACGTGTGATTAGCCTGACCTCTCCATGCATCATAGCTAACCAACGGTTAGCCTGACCTTCCATGAATCATAGCTAATCACATGTAACCAGCTTGATCAAGTTCCCAAGCCGATCACATGTTAAAGCTAGTACTCAACACACTTAGTCATAGGTTCTTGCTCATGGACATAATGTTTCTTTTCCTGCATTTACTTACAGTATTTCCAGTATTTCTCTCATTGTACATTCTCGTACTTATACATGCATCTGGTATGTTTCCATCTAGAACTGCTACATAGTTTATGTCATTTATATAGAACTGCTATTTAGAGATGTACTTTGCTCCTTCCTGACTGGAAAATATTTTTCCAGACTGTGACCTTAGTGGACTTGTTTTGACACTTGGAGATTGGTTGTTACTGATTACAGGTATGATTATTTTATCATTAGTCTTGTGTTATACTCTTTTGTTCTTCAAATTCTTATCGTGCTGTAATTTTGATTGAGTATGTTGTTCATCTTTATAGTGTTATCCGTGTCTCCTTATGGAGTTGGATACTAGTGTGAGATTATTTAGATAGTACTTGACCTAGACAGCGTTCTACCGCCGATGCTGCGGCGTAGGCTGGACGTACCCACGCACTCGTGCACCTAAACCGGGTGCGGGTCGTGACACGTATGGAGGGTGGGCTTGAATAATTTAGACAGGCCAAATTTTGTATCCTCCCGCCATTAATCATTTTCTTGTTCATCGGCCGCAAAAGCCGATGAAGTACCGTAGAAGAAGAAAAAGATCTCCATCAATTGAGAACCTGGCATAATAGATTCCCATTATGATCTTGAATGTTAATGAATACTCCTTTGTAAAAAAGGATTTCCATCATATGTAATCATGAAAATGAAAAATCCTTTGTAAACTGGATTTCCATCCTATGTAATCATGATTAATAAACTTGTCTTCTTTTACGCATTGCTAATTTGCCATATTTGCTGTGAGGAAGTCTGATAATGTACAGCTTCGACATGTCTGGGTAATTTTATGCCGACTCTGATAAACGCTTATCCGGTCATGTCCCGACTTTTACGCGTAACGGAAGATGCGTAAAAAGTTTTTTTAGCATTAAGTTGTCTTGAAGATCCAACTGTTATGCTGTTTTTGGACGAGGAGTCGCATAGAATTTTGAACTGTCACTTCTCTGATACGAAGAATTTCTGTTCAGAATATTATCTTCAAGAATGGTTTCCCAAAAATTCCTTGAAATATGGCAAGAAATATCCGCCGAACAGGCCATACTTGAACTTAGATATAAAGGATTCTGGTTAGACTTCAAATAAACTTCCAATGGCCCAAGAAGAAGAGTCATCTTCAATGCTGACATCTGTGTGTTTCAGGCACTTAGAATGTTTTGTAGCCAAAAAGGAGCATTTTCTGCGTAAACCCTTGTAATTGGCCATCTGTAGCTTCTGAGCGTAGAAAAAGCTTCTGAGCATAGAACCATAGATTTGTAACTTCTGTGCGTAAAATCTTCTGAACGTAAAATCGCAGATTTATAACTTCTGAGCGTAAAAGCTTCTGAGCATAAAACCATAGATTTGTAGCCTCTGAGCGTAAAAGCTTCTGAGCGTAAAACCGTAGATTTGTAGCCTCTGAGCGTAAAAGCTTCTGAGCGTAAAATCGTAGATTTGTAGCCTCTGAGCATAAAAGCTTCTGAGCGTAAAATCGTAGATTTGTAGCCTCTGAGCGTAAAAGCTTCTGAGCGTAAAACCATAGCTTTGTAGCCTCTGAGCGTAAAATCATAGATCTGTTCTGCGTATAAAATCTGGATCCACTACGCAGCATGACTATCCGTCTTCTTTTTTCAAATGATAGGCTGACGTGGTCCCCAATCATAACCGAATATTAAAAATCAGATTTGGTTAGGGATTCGAAGAGTTATCTGAACTCTATAAATAGCCCAAGGTCTTGAGAGAGAAAAACCCTTCATCTATCTTTGCAAAACCCTTCGTCTCTTTGAGAACTTTTCGTCTTTGTCTCTTTTCTGAGAACTTTGAGCTTCGCCATGGCACCAAAATAGGCTTCCACTGCTAAGGGAAACAAAACTGATCCCTTATCTCGCTCCTCCACTCAAGCACGAGTGACCCCCATTAGGCTGAGTGAGCCCCGATCTGAACGCAGTGCTCCACCGTCGAGCTGCGCTCCAGGCATCATAGGTAAAGACTTTGAGAGAAGAAAAAAACCCTTCGCACACGTTGTACGTGTATATGCAACAATACGCCCATATTTCTAATGTGTCAGCGTAAAAACTCCATATTTTCGCAGTCTGGCGTAAAAACTCAGACTGTCGAAGTTTGGCGTATACTACAAATTTTGAGTTTTACGCGCTGGATGTAAATTCCAGCATAAAAACTCAAATTTTGATAGTCTGGCGTAAAAATCTCAGACTGTTAGATCTTGGCGTATATTGCCAACCTTGAGTTTTACGCACTGGAAAGTAGATTCTAACGTAAAACTCAAGTTTTTGCAGTATGGCGTAAAAGCTCAGACTGTTAATCTTTGACGTATACTGCAAGAGTATAGCGTCTAGCGTAAAACTGATTTATTTTCTTGCATTTTGCAGTGGACTTGCAGATCCCTCATTTGGCTGAAGTGATGGGCTCTGCTGCTGGGATGCTGAATTCCAGCTATCTGGAGGACTTGCCCCATGTGACATTCCCCATCTCTGGAACCGAGTATCCTCAAGAAAGGGGAACTCTGATCTCGTCCCAAGGAGAACGAATGTTGTTGAGTATGATCAGTGGAGAGCCCCTGACATACATAGATGTGACTGAATATAAGAAACCAGGTTTCCTATTTGGGGATGTTATCGATAATCTTATGTTTGATGATAAACAAAAGAAATTGAAAGTAGGTTTATACGATACCCTTTCTTTATTTACAAACAAGAAAAAAAGAGTACAATTAATCCTATACGAGGATGTTATCGACAAACAATCCCAGACTAAGCCCAAGAAGAAGAATTGGGTGTTTTTTGCTGAGGGCACGGTCATGTATCTGCCAAGGATGCCCAGAGATTACTCTATCTTGGCCTTCTTCCATGCCACCCATCCCAGGAAGATGATGTGGACTCTGACTCTCGATCTTCACGGCCGGTCGGGGAAGATTTTAAACAAGAAAGGATTGAACCGAGGAGCCTATGTGAGCAGTCCTTCAGGCCCTGTTATGCCTTTCATGGGATTACTGCCGGGCAGCGTCCTGAGTGAAGATACTTCACTGATCCAGCCGATTCAAATATCAACTTTCTGCAATGACTTTATGGGGCAGGGAGGAGTGTAACCCAAGGTTAACCCTCGCACCAGTGGATGGCTTAGCCCCAGGAATCTTTGATGGGCCAGTTTAACTGCCTGGGCCCTGAAGCACTTTTAGACGGAGCTGGAGAGTATTGGCTTATTTGCGGCTGTGAGTGCCACTAGTGTTGGGCTGCCTGTCAACCCCAACTTGTTCTTAGCTTTGATGGAGCGATATAACTCGCTTACTGGGACTTTTGCCACTCCGCTAGGTGAATTGGGCTTAGCCCTTCATGAGATGGCAGAGATTTCAAAGCTGCCAATGGGAGACACTTCTTATGAAGAGTATGTTCCCACAAACAAGGAGTTGAGGGACACAAACCCTCGGGTAGTGGCGGTGTACCAGGAGCTGATGAGCCACTATCTTGCCTGCACCACCTTCTACAAAGAGCCCTCTTATTTGACCCATATCAACAAATAGGTATCCTAC
Organism: Iris macrosiphon; assembly: GCA_036927795.1. NCBI lineage: Eukaryota > Viridiplantae > Streptophyta > Magnoliopsida > Asparagales > Iridaceae > Iris > Iris macrosiphon. The sequence continues at coordinate 84,137,680 of JAYESA010000011.1, read as the reverse complement.
CTCTTCTTCTATCAGGCCAGAAATGCTAAGTCGGACAAGGTTGTAGATAGTCGAGATAAGCCTTTGAACCTCCTGAGCATGCTTAGTGCCGATACGGTCGATGATCTCATTAAAGACGCAGGGGCTTCAGATTATATTCTCAATGAGGAGATAGGGGGTTATCCTGCAGGCACTAAAGCCTTCAGTTATATGAGGCATTATCGTAAGCCTCTGTCAAGGGAAGCTCAATTGGCTGGCTTCCTCTCTGTCTGGCTACGCTGATGGGTAATGCCTGGCATCACGTCTGCGGATCGCATTTATCGCAACACCATATAGCCCGCAGTGCGTTTGGTATTTGCAGCGAGATTGGGCCTGCTCCCTGCCATGGTATGCAGAATACAAGCTGGCCTGAGGGCCATTACTGATGGGCTGCTTGCAGATGATACACAGCGTGAAGGATATCCCAGAGTGGAATTACCATTCCTATATCTGATGGGATAGTTAATCCTTCACAACATCAGAGTGATGTCTCCCGGCTCTGCCAGCGGTTCGGGAAATAACTTCTTGTTGAATTACAAGAATTCCCTTTGGAATGTGGCTAGTGTCATAGATTATCGGCGAGCATTAAATTATGCTCATTGGTTGGAAGCTCTTCTGTATTGTCCCCCCATACATATCAATCAACAGGGGACGAAGCTTCAGGATGCAGGTCAAGGGAGGACTATTCTTTCTCCTGAAGCCTTTTACTGGTTGGTCTGCATTAGACCTTCCCACCTGCTGTACAGAAGTGAGGACCACTGCTACTTGGAGCCTTATCTGCCTAGCCGGTTCGCCAGGCAATTTGGGTACGACCAGTTGCATGTGGGGAATCCTATCACCAGCTTCAAGTCCAAAGGTGAACTTATTGATGGAGCCAGAGGATGGCGGTATTTTATCACGGGTTGTACTGATACAATCTTTGCTGTGTCCGTGACTTCTCTCTCCATGGAGTTGCGTATTCTCCATTCGTACGTGCAGTTTTATGCGTCCATCAACACCTTCTATCGTGATTTTGATGTGTATGAGAGTTTCAGGATGCCCTCCCATAAGTCCACTGGAAGAGAGGAGATCACCTTCGTCTCCTCTGATGAAGGTGAAGACACTACCAGTACAGATAATTTTTTGTTGATAATACCGAGAGGCGTAATAGCTTCGCCAGCAGAGCCTCTCGTTATCTCCAATAAGCGAAAGGCTTCCACTCTGAAAGAGCCTTTCCCCCCGTAAGAAGAAGACTGTCAGAGGTCCTAAAAGGGCTTCCACCAAGGGGGCCTCTAGGAGTGAGCCTGTTGTTTCCCCTGCTGGGGATGATTCTTTGATCAGGGTTCCTTCGCCTTTTAGAGAGGGAACCTCCACAATTCCGGCTGACAGTGCTAGAGATTCTTTGCTCACGATCGCTGCCGCTACTACCGCTACTGGTAGTGTTTCGAGATCGCCTTCGAGACCGAGCATATTAAGAATCAATATACCTTTATCCAGACAAATAATGGGAATAATCCCTCCTTCGTTTGTAAGTATTTCTAGCGAGATTCCACCCGATGAACCTCGAGTGGATCTGGGTGATGACTGGGATGACTATCCTCAAACGTTAGTTGGTGCACCCTCTTCTCAAGGTATGACAGCTTGTTTAGCATCATTAAGAAATGATTTAGCTATACAGGCTGCAGACGCAACATACATACCATCGGCCATAGGTAAATATTGTCTTTACGCTTCTTTCAAGAAAATTAACATCAAATTGATACTAACTTTCTCTTATCTTCTTTTCAGGTGAGGACATCTCTAGGGAGGGCAGAATTGACACAACCTCTGACTTTGTTGCGGATCCAGCTGATGAAACGGCGGTGCCCGATGTCGAAGAAGCATGATTTGAAGCTGCTGATCTTTCATCCGCAATATTCTCAGATGTCATCCAGCCAGTAGCAGTTCAAATAACATCAGAGGATGATAAGCCTATTATCTCGACTATGCCTCCTTCGTTGAGTATGCCACCAACTTCAACCGTTGCTGGTGTCCCTTATTTTGTTGCGCCATCAATTGAAGTAACGACTATGGCAACATCCTCTGCAGTCATTCTAGAAGGGAGATTTACCGATATTGTAGCCACTCTCAGTGTACATCCGATCTTTGCTATGCTAGTTGAACAATACACTAGCATATTCTACCGCACTTTGAAAGAATTGATATCCATGGTGCTAGAGAAGAACCTAGGCTTTGATGCTCTGAAGACGTCCTCCCAGCTTACGATAGCGCCGATTAGAAATTTTAATGACGCTGAGAGAGCTGATGAGTTAGAGCAAATAGTTAATGGTTTAGAACAACCCATTAACGAATATTTGCAACTATCCCGAGGCAGCATCGACGATCTGGTTCAGGCTGAGTATAACTCCTTAACTGTAGAACTTATTGAGCAAATAGAATCTCTAAATAAATCCATCCAGGAACAGCCGCAAGAGATGGATAGAGAGCAGGCTGTCTTGGTGGAGGTTATTCCTCAGCTGACTCAGTACCAGGCCGAATATGAGGGAAATGAAGTGAGGGTTCGAGAATTGGAGGCTGAACTCGCTCAGGCAAGGGAGAGGCTTCTCAAGACATTGGTAGTTCATGATGTATTTGAGGGCCAAGTGAAGACAGCTCAGCAGAACTTGACACATGCGGGTGTCATCCACGTAAGTTTTGTTAATTCTCTGTCTGAACTATCTCGCTTGAACAACGACGAAGCAAGGCTGGAACGGGCTCGTGCTAATATTTTGAACTCCCAAAATGAGAGGATGGCTGCTTTGGCATAACAGATTCATGATTTAACTGCTCCTCCCCAATGATGTACCTTTTTGCTTCTTCTGTAATTTGCTATTCCCAGAGATAATAAAGATACTTCTTCTGACTTTGTGGACCCATCATTTTAGAATATAAATGATAGGCTAGGATGAAAGTGATATCAGAGGTAATATGGACGTGATATACTTTCGGTAAATTTCAGTTAGATATATCTATTCAGAGGTTATATAGACATGATAGAATATGATCCAACTAAATTTGTATACAAAACACTATCAGAGGTAATATGGACGTGATAGGTTTTGAAGTTTCAAATTAGTTAAACAAATATATTCAGAGGTCATAAGAACATGATAGAATATGATCCAACCAGTCTTTGTACGTAGTATCGTCAGAATGAGATCTTCATCATACTCCATTTAAGCAAGGGAGATTAAGCATAGTACTTCTTCAGGAATTTTCCTTTGCTAGGAGACATTATCAGATCTCCATTAGGCTTGGCTAATCTGTAAGCACCGTTTGAAAATGTCGTTTTAATCACATAAAGGCCCTCCCATTTGGGCTAGAACTTTCTCTTACTTTTGTGTGTAATGATCATTGGCCTCTTCATAGCTAAAACTAGCTCACCAACTTTGAACACTCTTTCCTTTACTTTTTGGTTAAAAGCTTTGGAGATGCGTGCCTGGTAGAACTCGATGCGCTATTGAGCATGAAGGCGTTTCTCGTCTAATCCTTCTAGCTCTTGAAGTCTTAATCGATCATTATTTTCCTGAGTCAACTCATTAGCCACTGCTATCCTGAGTGATGGAATTTGAACTTCAATGAGGAGAACTGCTTCACACCTATAAACTAATAAGAATGGGGTATAACTCATTGGTGTTCGTACCGTTGTGCGGTATGCCCAGAGACATTCTCCCAACCTCTTATTTTAGTCTCTTTTGTTCGAAAAGACAAACTTCTTCAAGAGTTTGATGATGGTTTTGTTGAAGGCTTTCGCCAAACCATTAACAGCAGGATTATATGCCGTTGAGGCCATATTTTGTATTCGATTCTTATCGCAAAATTGGTGAAATGCTTGGCTGATGAATTGAGGCCCATTGTCATGAATTATCCTTCGGGGTATCCCGAAGCGATAAATTACATGGTGCTTGATAAAGCTAATCACGTTGGATATCTTTACCTCAGCAAGAGGGATCGCCTTCGCCCATTTGGAGAAATAATCTGTGATAGCTAATATGAATCGATATCCTCTAGAAGACGAAGGATGAATAGGACCAATGATATCCATACCCCATGCTTCAAAGGGCCATGATGCAATAGTAGGATGTAAATACTCAGAAGGCTGATGTATAAAATTTGCATGAACCTGACAGATTTTGCATTATCTTGCATATTTCACGGTATCTGCAATCATGTAGGCCAGTAGTAACCCATCATCCTGATACGATCCTGTAACTTAGGACCGTGTTGATGTGCTCCACATACACCGTCATGAGCTTCTCGGATAATCTGTTTTGCATCATCGTCAGAGAGACATCGTAATAATAGTCCATCGTATGTTCGGCGATATAGACCTTGTGAAGAAATATCAAAATAGAAACGTAATGATCGTCTCTTGATAGATACTGCTTCTTTATGATCCTCTGGTAAGATTCTGTATGACACGAAGTCTATAAAGGAACTTCTCCAGTCTCTCTTAGGAGGAACCGTGTTTATAGAGTAGCTGCGTTCTATGTAAAAATTATTTTTCACACAGAATAAATCTCTGTTAAGAAGGATCACCGAGTTCTGCCTTCTTATAGGAATAGCTAGATCTGCAGCTAGACTGACCAGAGCATCAGCTTCCAAATTTTGAGATCGAGGCACATGCTCTAAGAAGAATCCTTTAAAAGACATGGCTATCTCGATCATTGTTTGGTGATAAGGAATGAGGTCTGGATTGCGAACTTCATATATTCCTCTGGCCTGATTGACGATCAACTAAGAATCATCAAAAGCTTCCAGGTATTCAACCTCTAATTCTTTAGCGACTTGAAGCCCGATTAGCAGAGCATTATACTCTGCCATATTATTAGAGCAGGGTTCGCTAAGAGAATATGCTCGATAGATGACGAGTTTATCAGGAGTCACCAGAATAATTCCTACTCCTAAAACCACGTTTCCCTTGGGACCAGTCCTGGAGGCACCATCGAAGAATAACTGCCATGTATCACCTTCCATTGCCGAATTATATTTTACAACTTCATCGGGAATGTCCTCATATAATTTGAAGGTTTCCGGAATTGGATGAGCAGCTAAGAAATCAGCCAAGGCTTGACCTTTCATGGATTTCTGAGGGACGTACACCATATCATATGGTGTTAATAACATCGCCCACGTCGCGAGTCGGGAATTAAGAACACTTGGCTTATTCATTAAAACCCGAAGATGATTGATTTTGGAGATGATATGAATAGTTTGGCCCGTCACGTAATGTCGCGTATTCTGAATGGCAAACATTAGGGCCAAGCATTCTTTTTCCACTTGATTGTACCGGTGTTCAGCTCCGACCATCATCATGATTAAATAGTAGATAGCCTGTTCATGACCCTCATTGTTCTTCTGTGCGAGAAGAGCCCCCAAAGAATGATCCATTGCTCGAACATACATCATAAATGGTCTTCCTATAATGGGAGGCACCAGAACTGGAGGATTAGTAAGATAGCGTTTGATGTCATTAAACGCTTGCTGGCAGGCTTCGTCCCATACGAATGACACACCTTTCTTCATCAGGCGAAAAAAAGGTTAACATCTCCCATAGAGGTTGGATATGAATCTCCTGATATAAGCCAGACGACCTTGAAATCCCCTGAGTTCTCTCAGATTACAGGGCGGTCGCATTTCTAGGATAGCCTTTACTTTATCAGGGTCAACTTGAATGCCTTTAGCGGTAATGACAAATCTCAGGAATTTGCCACTGGATACACCGAGAAAGGACTTTGAAGGGTTCATTTTGAGTTGATATTGGCGCATCAACTCGAACACTGTCTTCAAGTCTTGGATATGATTATCCTTGAGTCAGCTTTTGACAGCGATATCGTCTACATAATATTCTACCATTTTGCGTAAATGCTCATGAATATGTTACTCATAGCTCGCTGATATGTAGCCCCGACATTCTTCAATCCAAAAGGCATAACCGTATAGCAATATACCCCCAGTGGTGTACGGAAGGCAGTATGCTTCTCATCTTCAGGATTCATCTTAATTTGATTATATCCTGAAAATCCGTCCATGAAAGACATGCGCTCAAAACCGCACGTATTATCGATCATGACGTCTGTGATGGGAAGAGGGAACTCATCCTTAGGGCAAGCCGCATTTAGATCTCGGAAGTCGATGCAAATATGAACTTTCCTACTTTTCTTCATGACCGGGACAACATTAGCGACCCAATCAGGATGTTGTTCTTCCCGGATGAACCCGCAGGCTATTAGTTTCCTGATTTCAGCTTCAATGGCATCCATCATATCTGGGAGGAACCGGCGTTGATGTTGCTTTATAGGCTTTGAATTGGGCAGTATGTTGAGTTTATGGATAGCCACTTTTGGATCAAGACCCGGCATATCCTCATAATTCCACGCAAAGATATCGATATATTCTTTTATTAACTGGATTATTTCTTCCCTTTCTTCTTTGGAAAGATTTTACTGATAAATATCGGCTTTGGTGAAAATTCATCTCCAATATTGACTTGGATAACTTCATCTTCAGTGGGTAGTTCTCTTTGCTCGAAGCAGAGTTCCCATTGTGTATCCATTTGTTGTGCCCAGGATTCATTTTCAAACGGTTCAGATTCTTGTTCCTCTGCTTTGAGAGAATCTGTCAATACTGTATTTACTGACAATACCCGTTCGAGTTCATCATATGAATCGGAGGATGACAAACCATCCTGAGAAGAGGAAATGGTCTCCCCATTTGACTCAGAGTTGTTCGAAGTTGCAAGAGACGTGGTATACCCTAACCCGAAGTGAGTTCGTTGACAGTAGGGATCACCATGCAACGACATTCGTCTGCCTTTTCCATAGTTGAGGCCTGGCTCCGACTTCAAATCATAACCCATGCTTTGTATAGTCTTCAAAGCCTGTGGGCTATATCTGTGAACCTGTATTTTTCCAGCATCAGACTCGTGAGAATCTTCTTGTATAATCGATCTATTCTGCATGCGACGGAAGACTATTGGATGATGATTGTTGCGAGTAGGTGGAACAATAAAGATAGAATCTTCATGTGGCCCATATGTCATGATGACATTAGATGTTGACGCTACTTCCTATACATACGGACGATAGAAGTCTATAGCTTCCAAAAATTTTTGTGCTATAGGCTCTATATCGTTATGGGGGGAGGATTCCTGATTAGAAAATTGAGCCTCAGTATACTGGAAAAGATAATCTTTATTATCGTCATAAACTACGTTCCCGGTTGTATTTACATTAGTCGGCTGCTTGTGGTGCCTAAGGTTGATGACCAAAGGTGGAGGCTTCTGGTTCAAAGTGATCACTAGGGGATCATTTCCTTCTCCCGATTTGGTTTTGCCCAAGTGGATAGCCATGGGTTCCATGACTTTCGGACGGGTAGTCCGCCCTTTCACCTGGATTGACTAAGGTTGCTCAATAGATGGTTCTCCTGGCTCCCGGTGGGATTTCTCCTCCGTCCTGCCTGACACCTCCTTCATGTAGTCTTGGGTGTACAACATGACATCAGAATAGTAGAACTCAACTCCTTTGAAAGGATTGAGATCAGCAAACTCTGTTTTCCCTGTCCCTTGGGCGTCTACATATTTGAAGCATTGGTGTAGAGTTGAAGGGACAATATTGTGATCATGGATCCATGGTCTGCCCAACAGAATGTTGTAAGATACCTCCGAATAAATGACGTAGCATGTAGCCACTGATCTAAGTTCACCAATCTGGATCCTTAAACGAATCTTTCCCAACGGTTTGCTCTTCCTGGCATTAAAGCCCACGATTGTGGTGGTAGTGTAAGCCAGTTAGCTTGTAGGGATTCTCAACGGTCTTAACAGACTATGAGGGATAATACTGATCGACGATCCCGGATCTATATGAATCCGGTCTACCTCCATGGAGCCGACGTATCCGGTGTAATAAAGAGGCCTGTCATGTTTGTTATGTTTCAACAACATGTCTTCTTGAGTGAAAGTGATATTAGGGACCACTTCCATCACACTATGGCATTGAGGACATGCCACAGGATCTTTATCATGAGACCTGAGCTGAGTCAAGCATACATCCGCCTGCATTAATGCTTCACTCAAGGCTTGACGAGTGTCTTTGGATAGCCTAAGTAGCTCGAAAATGGACAATCTGGCTGGAGTATTAGCCAACTGGGCCAAGATGTCAAAGTTATATAGTTTCTCTAAACCTTTTTTTGAATATTCTTCAAAGGTTTATCAAAACGAACTTTTTTTTGCTTGCCTTTGTCTGCCGAAGTTGGTCTAGAAGGACCTTCCTCTGGTATAACAGGTTCAGGCTCTGGAGGTTTGGCAGCTGAAGTATCTGCCGTTGATTCCCCCTGGTTCCCTCCATAGTCTTTGAGATAGGCTTTCCCTTATCGGGTTTCAGTTGCCAAACCTCTTCTTCTGATGTCGAAGATATTGCAACCATATGGCATGGTTTACATCTTGAGTTCTTCTTAGACTTAGCTTTAGCAGCTTTAGTCTCTTCCTCAATTTCTGACACCAGAGCAGGATGAACCCACATGATCTCCTCACACTTGGTAGTTAGGGGTACCAGGTCATGATTTTGACCCCTAGTTGGAGGGAGATTAACAATGTTCATCATTGCCTGTGGAATCGGTACTACACCATCCGGGACTTCCTGAGGGGGCAGATTGCCAAATTGGAGTAAGATCATGTTAGCAGTGACCGTCTTCTCGCTATTACGCAGAGTGATGGCCTTGGCGTCGATCAACTCCTGGATTTTCCTTTTTAGTACATAACATGCCTTTGTGGGGTGATATATGTACCTGTGGAAAATGCAGTACTTAGGTTTATTTGTATTGCTGACTTTATTTTGCCGCTTTATCTCTGGAAGAGTAAGCTTGCCGCTTTTGACTAGACAATCGAATATGCTCGGAATATCGTAGTCGTCAAAAAAATATTCTTCTTTAGGCCTGGAAGTCCCAGGATTCGTCTGCGTAGTCACTAAGGTATGTTGCCTGGACGTGTTGATTGCTAGAGCTTCCTTCCCTTTGGAACTACGAGCATGATTGTTATTGGAAGATGACCGCTTTCCTCTATCAGAGGTAGAGATCATGATTCCATTGTCACGCGCCTTCCGACTGTTATCTTCAGCTGCTACCGCTGAGATGATAAACGAGGGCCTATCATGGAACTGATATGGTCCTGTAAATACTGAGATCAGTGGGAGAAGGTTCTTCCTGTAAATGTCCACCAAGGCTGAATTCGGAACTCCAGGAGGCATCTGCAAAGTAGCCTGACGAAAACGTTCAATAAAAGTACAAACGTTCTCTTTCTCCTTTTGCTTCACTTCGATGAGCGAGGACATAGACATGTCCATCCCTCCTTCATAGAATTGAGCGAAGAACAGAGTCTTGAAATCTTCAAAAGAAGTAATGCAGTTGTCCGCAAGACTACGGTACCATTGGTAGGCCACTCCAGACAGACAACCCTTAAACACTCGAGTGAGAAGGGCGTCATTCCCTTGCAACAACACCATCATCATGTTGAAGTAGTTTATGTACTGGCTTGGTGACGTCTTTCCCTTAAACAAAACCATAGCCTGTGGTTTGTATTTTGGTGGGAAAGGGATCTCGTCCCAGATAGCTGGGTATGGCTGGTTGAGTCCCAACTTCTTGAGCTGATCCTTATGCTTCAAGGCATCAAATTAGGCTTTCAATTTCTGAACTGCCTGTATCGGATCTTCAGTTGGGAAAGGGACCGCAGAGTGGTGAGAGATTGGTTGTATTGTAGCTCCAACAGGAGGCAATACATTCTCTGGGTTCAGAGGTTGAGGAGCCGCTGATTCTTGATTTTGAACAGGCTCCTGGTTTACGTTGGATGGTGGCATGTCCACCCCCACACGTAGTTGAGTCAGAGGAACCGATGCTTGGGCTATAATAGCTGCATGTTGAGTCACCATCATCTGACGCATACTCTCCATCATGGAATGCATCTCTTTAAGCGATGCTTCCAATACAGCGATGCGTTTCTCAGTACTTTCTGATGGGGAAGCCTCTTCTTGTTTATCTTCAATGGCATAAACCCCCATTTCTCTGGATGCTACTGAGGGATTAGTATATATCTTTGTAGAGATCGAGTCTATACTGTCAGTATCACATTCAGGAAACTAGCGACCCCCAGTGTCAAAATCGGAAGAATATTAAGCCTATTGTCCCGACCTCGAGCGGGTGTTTCGAAAGACACCTGCTTCAATATTCTCAAGGAGTATGTCAAATCTCCTTTGGCTCAGAGTTTTAGAGGGATGACGTCTTGAACTTAACCTTCCTCTAGGAATGCATGAAGCCATATTTACTGATGCGAATGTCGGCTCTTCTTCCTGTAAGGGAAAAGAGTAGTTCAACCGGTCAAAAACTGACGGTTTTGCCTTAGAACAGCAGTAGTTAACTACAACTTTATGACTATTACAACAATGATCCCTAGGGGGTGTAATAGACATATTAGAAGATCCCCTGTCTTTGCGCTTCTGGATCAAGAAATCACGCAAATCAGGGGGATTAACAGAAGAAGAAGAAGAAGAAGAAGAATGCTTATTCTGCCTTTTTACATCAGTAGGGGTGTGAAAATTGGGAACCATAACTCTCTCCTTGCTATAAGAATACAACAGTTCAGCCATGTGAGTAGCATAAGATCCATCATTCGTCTGAGGAGCGTATTTTTCCATGAAGCGGGTATTCTTTACCCGGACAGATTTATCCTGGCGTAGTTTGCAGTGTTATCCAGGTTCGCGTAAAATAGGGAAAGTCCTCAAGCGGCCTCCAGCGTCACGCGTAATCTGAAGAGTGGGCAACTTCTTCTCTTGGTGGCGTACAACTCTAGAGGTTCGGAGATTCGCCTGTCGTTTTCCCTTGATGTGATCCAAGGGTCCATCTATCTCCTTATAGACGGGAGATATATTTTTACGCGCAGGGCGCGTTTGAAATTTTTGAATTGGCGCTAAGGCCTTGTCAGAAATTTTGTCTGCCACGTTACAGACGGGAGACGAAGTTTTACGTGCAGGGCACATTTGAAATTTTTGAATTGGCGCTGAGGCCTTGTCAGAAATTTTGTCTGCCATGTCACAGACAGAAGACAATATTTTACGCGCAGAGCGCATTCTAGACTTCTGGATTGGCACTGGGGCGTTGCCAGAAGCTTTGTCTGCCATGTCACAGACGGGAGACAAAGTTTTACGCGCAAGGCATATAGGTTGTGTTGTCACAACCTTGTTGATCAGAGGAGGAGAGCTTACAGGAAGGGTAGAGGATGTCCGGGGCATCCACACTTTATGCAGCTTCCTGTTGTCATGGACAGAGAGGGGATGAGAGCTACCCCCTGCGCGAAGCATGTCTTCATAAGCAGATTGGTCGAATTGGACGACCAATGTCTTCTTCGTCGATCCGACGGATACAGCATCGTGTTGAGCAATGGCTTTCTTGTCAGATGAGAAAGTCGTCCCCAACAGAGTTGCCATCTTGTATTTGATGATAAACAAAAGAAATTGAAAGTAGGTTTATACGAAACCCTTTCTTTGTTTACAAACAAGAAAAAAGAGTACAATTAATTCTATACGAGGATGTTAAGTACAATAAAAATAATTCTGGAGAAAAAATGCTATAGGAGTTTGATCTGCGGTCGATCACTTTGTCCCTTGGACCACACGATGACGAAGAAGTATTGTAGAAGAAGAAGAAGCTTCAAAGATTGCCGGAGGGATTGAACTCTCGTTGCCAAAGTTGTCAATAAATACTCTCGGTATGTACTCTCTCTCTGATCTCCTCCTTTTCTCCTGTGACCGAAAGTCTCTATTTATAGAGCTCAGTCACAGTAACTGTCCAGTCGGCGTAGAAGCCAAACTGTGGAGAGAGTTGCATATTTTATGCGGCGGTTATAATAACCGCTACCCACGTCTAAATGATCTCCTGAATCAGCGTGTGATGCGTATCCCATTATGAGGTAACGCGTATAATCGGTCATCGAAGATCATGGCATGTAAGCCACGTAGGTAACTGCCCCTCGTGTAGAGATGGTTGGCATAAAAGCCAAATAACTATCTCGTTGGCGTAAAAGCCAAATAGTTATCTTGTTGGCGTAAAAGCCAAATAGCTGTCCTGTTTGCGTAAAAGCCATGTAGCTGCATAATAGGTAACCAGCGTAAAGATAGCCAATTATCCTTCCTTGACTGAGGTCTTAAGCGTATTCTGGGCCAAATAGCCTTATCACATGCCTTTGCACATATAGCCTGAGTTGGCGTATTTCGAGGAGATAGCATACGGCGTACTCCTATAGTTGAAAATAGCCAGGTTGGCGTATTTCAAGAAGATAGCATACGGCGTACTCCTATAGTTGAAAATAGCCTGGTTGGCGTAAAAGTGCCAAGATGGTGACGTAAGTGTATTAGCCCTAGTTTTAGCTCTCTCGGTCATTAAAAAATAGAACAAAATCTCGTGCATTAAATACAGAGATCTACCCCCATCTTGCACATTAACTACAGAGGTGTGCCTCGAGTTCTGTACAAAGAACAGCTTTTGACGTGGCGTCTGATTTTGTCTCATCTTGAGCGTAAAAACTCATCTCTGCCTGTGTAGAATAGGCAGCGTATTCCTTGAATGCGTAAAAATGACTTGCATCAAGGATATGTCACTAAACGATAGCCTGGGCCTCTGTGCAAAATTATCATTACAGCCGTCCTCTCGATCGTCATGCAGTACTCTTTGTCAGGAGTCAGGTTCACTGTTTTGTTTGACAGGTTTATTCGAGGAATACGAAGAGTTCCTCGTACAACTTCACGCTGCATTAAAAGCAAACATATTTTACGCCGGAGGGAAGTGTAGCAACCTTCTACGCCAATACAGCCTTTGAGTGCTGCTTTACGCAGGCTGTTCTGAAGCCATAATTTACGCCACAGAGCGCTGAAGCTCTGTTTTATGCATATAGCTCTGAAGTCATATTTTTATGCCATATAGCGCCGAAGCTCTGTTTTACGCGGGCTTCATGCATGTTGGGGGGTTTTTACGCGTATAATTCCCTAGCATATTTTTATGCTTCTACAATGGCGCGACAAAAGAAGAGACACCAACAACAGTTGAAGTTGCTGGCATGCTCGACGAAGAGGCACAGTCGAGATGGTGGGTTCATTCAACTCTGATGTTATTTGAACTGCTGCTGGCTGGGTTATATCCAAAAATGTTGCGGATAAAAGATCAACGGCTTCAAGGTATGCTTCTTCGACGGTGGGCACCGCCGTTTCATTAGCTGGATCCGCAACAAAATCAGAGGTTGTTTCAGCTCCGCCCTCCCCAGAAATGTCTTCGCCTAAAACTGAGATAAGAGAAAGTTAATATCAATTTGATGTTAAATTTTCCTGAAAACAGCGTGAAGACAACATTTACCCATGGACGATAGTATATATATGGCGTCTGCAGCCTGTGTAGCTAAATTATTTCTTAATGATGCTAAACAAGCTGTCATACCTGGAGATGAGGGTACACCAACTAATACTTGAAGGTAGTCATCCCAATCATCATCCAGATCTACTCAAGGCTCATCGAGTAGAATCTTGCTTGAAATACTTACAGATGAAGGAGCGGCTGGCCCCATTATTTGTCTTGGTAAAGGTATGCTGATTCTTATTAAGCTCGGCCTCGAAGGCGATCTAGAAGCACTACTGGTAACGGTGGTAGCGGCAGCAGTCGCGGGCAAAGAATCTCCAACACTTTCAGCTGGAACTGTGGAGGCTCCCTCTCTAAAAGACAAAGTACCCCTAATCAAAGAATCATCCCCAACAGGGGAAACAATAGGCTCACTCCTGGAAGAGCCCCCCTTGGTGGAAGTCTTTTTAGGACCCCTGGTAGTCTGCTTCTTCTTGCGGGGGAAAGGCTCTTTCAGAGTGGAAGCCTTTCGTTTATGGAAAATAATGAGAGGCTCTGCTGGCAGAGCTATTACGCCTCTCGGTAAAATTAACAAAAAATTATCTGCACCAGTAGCTTCATCACCTTTATCAGAGGAGACAAATGATATCTCCTCTCTTCCAGTGGACTTATGAGAGGGCATTCTAAAACTTCTATGTACATCAAAATCACGATGGAAGGTATTGATCGACACATAAAACTGTATGTATGAATGAAGAATGTGCAACTCCATGGAGACAGAAGTCGCGGGCACAACAAAGGTTGCTCCAGTACAACCCATGATGAAATACCGCCATCCTCTAGCTCCATCAATAAGCCCACCTTTGAATTTGAAGCTGGTGATAGGATTCCCCATGTGCAACTGATCATATCCAAATTGTCTGGCAAAACAGCTAGAAAAATAAGGCTCCAAGTAGCAGTGGTCCTCGCTTCTATACAGCAGGTGGGAAGGTCTAATGCAGACCAACCAGTAAAAGGCTCTAGAAGAAAGAATAGTCTTCCCCTGACCTGCATCCTGAAGTTTAGTCCCCTGTTGATTGATATGTACGGGGGGGACGGTATAGAAGAATTTCTAACTATAGGCAAAATTTAGTGCTAGTCGACAATCTATGACGCTAGTCATATTCCAAGAAGAATTCTTGTAATTCAACAAGAAGTTATTGCCCGAACCACTGGCAGATCCGTGAGACATCACTCTGGTGTTGTGAAGGATTAACCATCCCATCAGATATAAGAATGGCAATTCTACTCTGGGATATCCTTCACGCTGTGTAGTATCGGCCAGCAGCCCATCAGTAATAGCCCTCAGGCCAGCTTGTATCCTGCATACCATGGAAGGGAGCAGGCCCAATCTTGCTCCAAATACCAAATGCACTGCGGGCCATAAGGTATTGCGATGAATGCGATCCGCAGATGCGATGTCAGGCACTACCCATCGGCGTAGCCAAATAGAAAGGAAGCCAGCCAGTTGAGCTTCCCTTGAAAGAGGCTTTCGATAGTGCCTCATATAACTGTAGTCTTTGGTTCCTGCAGGATAACCCCCTATCTCTTCATTCAGAACATAATCTGGATCCTCTGCATCTTCAATGAGATCATCGACTGTGTCGGCATTAAGCATGCTCAGAAGGTTTAAAGGCTTATCTTTGCTATCTACAACCTTATCCTGCTTGGTATTTCTAGCCTGTTGGAAGAAGAGATAGGATACCCATTTGTTAATATGGGCTAAATCAGAGGGCTCTCTGTAGAAGGTGGTGCATGCAAGATAGTGGCTCATCAGCTCTTGGTATACTGCCACTACCCGAGGGTTAGTATCCTTCAACTCTCTGTTGGTGGGGACGTACTCTTCATAAGGAATGTCTTTCATTGGCAGCTTTGAGATATCTGCTATCTCATGAAGGGCTAGGCCCAACTCACCTATCGGAGTGGCAAAAGTCCCAGTTAGCGAGTTATATCGCTCTATCAGAGCCAAAAACAAATTGGGGTTGATAGGCAGCCCAACACTAGTATCACTGACAGCCTCAAGTAAGTTAATACTTTCCAGCTCCATCTGAAAGTGCTTCAGGGCCCATGCAGTTAAACTGGCCCATCGAAGATTGTGGGGGCTAAGCCATCCACTGGTGCGAGGGTTAGCCCTGGGATACACTCCTCCATGTCCCATGAATTCATTATAGAAAGTTGCCATTTGAAATGGCTGGATCAAAGAGGAGTCCCCACTAGGGACACTGTCTGGTAGTAATCTTCTGAAGGGCATAACAGGGCCAAAGGGACTACTTACAAAGGATCCTTGGTTTAATCCTTTCTTATAAAAGATCTTCCCTGGCTGCCCATGAAGATCAGGAGTCAGAGTCCATGACTTCCTTCTGGGATGTGTGGCATGGAAGAATGCAGAAATATGATAGTCCCTGGACATCTTTGGCAGGTACATAACTGTTCCCTCAGCAGAGAATACCCAATCTTCCTTCTTGGGCTTTATTTGGGATTGCTTATCAATAATATCCCCAAATAAGAAAGCTAATTTCTTATATGCAGTCCCATCTATGTATGTCAAGGGTTCCCCACTGATCATACTTAGCAACATTCTTTCTCCTTGGGCCGAGATCAAAGTTTTCCTTTCTTGAGGATACTCGTTTCCAGAGATGGGAAAAGTCACATGGGACAAGTTTTCTAAGTAGTTGGAATTCAACATTCTAGCAACAGAGCCCATTACTTCACCAGAGGAGGGATCTGTAGGTCTACTGCAAAAAGCAAGAGAATAAGTCAGTTTTATGCTGTAATTTACTTTCAGCACGTAAAACATAAGATGTTACACTCTGGCAGTATACGCCAAAACTTGACAGTCTGAGATTTTATGCCAGACTGCAAAAATCTGGGTTTTACGCCGGAATTTACTTCCAGTGCGTAAAACTCAAGGTTTGCAGTATACACCAAAACCTAACAGTCTGAGTTTTTATGCCAGACTACAAAAATTTGAGTTTTACGCTGGAATTTACTTCCAGTGCGTAAAATACAAGGTTTGCAGTATACGCCAAAATTTAACAGGCTGGGTTTTTATGCCAGACTACAAAAATATAGAGTTTTACGCTGACACATTAAGAATGTGGGCGTATTTGCGCATACACGTACAACGTGTGCGAAGGGTTTTTATTTCTCTCAAAATTTTACCTGTGATGCCCGGTGCACAGCTAGACGGCGGAGCACTTCGTTCAGAATGAGGCTCACTTGGCCTAGTAGGATTCGCTCGTGCTTGAGCAGTGGAGCGAGATGATGAAGCGGCTTTCTTTCCCTTAGCGATGGAGGACTATTTTGGTGCCATGGCGAGTCTGAGATCTTTTTCAGAAAGAGACGAAGAGTTTTTCAGAAAGAGACGAAGGATTTTGCAGAGAAAGATGAAGGGTTTTTCTCTCTCATGACCTAGGCATATTTATAGAGTTCAAGTGACTCTCCGAATCCTTAACCAATTTCGATTTTTAATAGTCGGTTATAATTTGGGACAATGTCAGCCGATCATTTGAAAAGGAAGATAGGTCATCATGCTGCATAATGGATGTATGATTTTACGCTCAGAAGCTTTTTCGCTAAGAAGCTATAGATCTACGATTTTACGCTCAGAAGCTTTTACGTTCAGAAGCTACAGATCTACGATTTTACGCTCAGAAGCTTTTATGCTCAGATGCTACGGATCTATGATTTTACGCGCATCTTAAATTACGGGGGGCAGATCAGTTAGCAGAATACGAATCAAATTTGACCATTTCATGCTTTATTCAAAGTATTTTAAATTACGAGGAATTTGAAAACTTTGAAGGGGGTCTTGTAGAATCATAAAATATGTTGGGGAATTATATGCGTATTATACAGTCAAACTCTCCAATATACATGAAGTCAGTGTAAAGCAGAGCCTCAGAGCTATACGTGTAAAACAGGGTTCCAGAGCTGTGTGGCATAAAATATGACTTCAGAACTGTACGGGTAAAACAGAGCTTTAGAGCCGTGTGGCGTAAAGTAGAGCTTCAGAACTATACGCGTAAAATAGAGCATCAGAGCTGTTTGGCGTAAAGTAGAGATTCAGAGCTGCCCGAGTAAAGCAGTGCTTCAAGACTGTTCCGCGTAAAAGGTTGCTTTACCCTCCTGCGTAAAGTTCAAAATACGTTTATTTTTAATGCAGCGTAAAGTTGTACGAGGAACTCTTCATATTTCTCAGATGAATTTGTCAGACAAATTAGTGAACCTGACTCCTGACAAAAGTACTGCACGGTGATCGAGAGGACGGATGTGATGATGATTTTGCACAGAGACCCAGGTTGTCGTTTAGCAACATATTCTTGATACAAGTCATTTTACGCATTCAAAGAATACGCCGCCTATTCTACATGGGCAGAAATAAGTTTTTACGCTCGAGATGAGACGAAATCAGACGCCACATCAAAAGTTGTTTCTCGTACAGAGCTCGAGGCAAATCTCTGCATTTAATGCACGAGATGGAGGCATATCTCTGTATTTAATGCATGGGATTTGGTTATATTCTTCAGATTTTGTCATGACGGGGAAGAGCTAAAACTGTGACTAATACGCTCACATCACCATCCTTGTATTTTAAGCCAACCAGGATATTTTCAACTATAGGAGTACGCCGTATTCTATCTCCTCGAAATACGCCAACTCGGCCATATTTGCAAAGGTACGTGATAAGGCTATTTAGCCCGGAATACGCTCAAGATCTCAGTCGTGATGGATAATTGACTGGAAAAGCTAAAACTGTGACTAATACGCTCACATCACCATCCTTGCATTTTATGCCAACCAGGCTATTTTCAACTATAGGAGTATGACGTATGCTATCTTCTCGAAATACGCCAACTCGGCCATATTTATAAAGGTATGTGATAAGGCTATTTAGCCCAGAATATACTCAAAACCTCAGTCGTGATGGATAAATGGCTATTTTACGCTAGTTATCTATTATTCATGAACCATCAAGTTTTACACAGAGTTTGGCCTTTTACGCCAACAAGACAGCTCTTTGGCTTTTACGCCAACAAGACAGCTATTTGGCTTTTACGCCAATAAGACAGTTATTTGGCTTCTATGCCAACCATCTTTACGCAGGGGCAGCTTCCTACGTGGCTTGTATGCCATGATCTTCGAGAAGCAGTTATACGCATTACCTTATAAAGGGATACATGTCACACGCAGACTCAGAAGATTATTTGAACGTGGGTAGCAGTTGTCATAACCGCAGCGTAAAGAAGGCAGTCTTCTTCACAGCAAGGCTTTTATGCCAACCAGCCTTTTATGCCAACCAGGCTTTTACGCCTATAAGACAGTTATTTAGCTTTTACGCCAACCATCTTTACGTAGGGACAGCTTCCTACGTGGCTTGCATGCTATGATCTTCGAGAAGCAGTTATACGCGTTACCTTATAAAGGGATACGTGTCACACGCAGACTCAGAAGATTATTTGAACGTGGGTAGCAGTTATTATAACCGCAGCGCATAAAAGATGTAACTTTCTTCATAGTTTGGCTTCTACGCCAACTGGACAATTATTTGACTGATCTCTATAAATAGAGACCCCTGATCACAGGGACGGAGGAGATCAATCAATCAGGGGGATCAGATCAGAAAGGGACGACGACCAGATCAAAAATTAGAAGATTGAAGATAAGAGATCAGAGACAGAGAGTACAGACAGAGTGTTGATTAACAACTTTGGCAACGAAAATTTAATCTCACTTGCAACTTTTGAAGCTTCCTCTTCTTCAACAGCACTTTTTCATCATCGTGTGGTCCAAGGGACAAAGTGATAGACCGCAGAACAGACTCCTATAGCAATTATTCCCAGAATCATTTTTATTGTACTTAATATCCTCGTATAGGATTAATTGTACTCTTTTTCTTATTTGTAAACAAAAAGAAAGATTTCGTATAAACCCTCTTCTTCCATCAATTTGTTTATTCAAACACTCACCAGATGCGAGATTGCCCCACTGCACCTCTATTTGGTGGAGCATAGGATCGAAGAGTTGGAGCTAGGCCATCTGTGGCACAACATCATGCCCCACACCAGCAGAGGAAGATACCCCAGCAGGGCAGGGCTTATGCGTTGACGGTCGAGGAGGCCGATGCTATGGGTGTCGGGTTAGCAGGTCTGTCTTTTTGTTCTTCTTCCTGTCCTTTTCCATTCCTTGTGGTGTGCTTCATTAGTACCTATAAGACTTTTCTTTTGTGCTGTGGTAGATGGTGTAGTAACCCTGATTGAGACTGTGATAACACGACCAGTAGGACCATAATCTTGCATGTTGTTTAAGTAGAATTTCTTGACTGTGATTGTTGGGGGTTTGACCTAGAAAAAGTGCGATTGACTTTAATTCGAGGACAAAATTTTCTAAGGAGGATAGGCTTGTCACTACCCCATTTCTAGAGCAGGGTATTTTTTATAATTTGGTTAATTGTGAATTTATCATAAATATTTATATTAATATTTAATTAGTGGTTGTATTTTTAGGATTTTGGCAAGCCTGGACCCCTGTCAAACCCTAGTGGACCCATGTCAGACCCAACCAGCACCCTTGTCAGACTTATTTATTGGCTTAGATTAGTTATTTATATTTTAATTAGTTAGTTGGAGTGATTAAGAATTTATTAGAGTGCATTTGGAAACCCCAAACCCAAACCCCATTAGGATGACTTGAATTGGAGGGCATTTTAGTCATTTTACTAACCCAATCCTAACCCTTAACCCCTTGGCCGATCAAGACCAGTAGTCCCCCTCATTTCATTTTCTTTCTCCTTCTTCTTCTTCTTCTTCTTCTTCTTCTTCTTCTTCTTCTTCTCCACTCTTTTCTTCTTCTTCCTTCTTCCAATTTCTACATCCAAGTAACTTTTCTTCACTTTCTTCTCTTCCTTCTTCTATTTTCTTCTATCAATGCAACCCTTGTAACGCCCGCAACTGCTCAGAGCATTACGCTGAGTCGGATTGAATAAATCAAATACTGGTTACATTTGAAATGTTGGATTTTGGGAAGAAGGATTAATCGAGTTGGTTTCAATGTGCAGATGGCTAGCGGGTTCGATGGAAATCAGGTGTTCGTTCAGAACAGTACTGTATAGCTGGATAGGAGCGATAATACCGTCTTCCTTAGTCCGATCGGTCGGATGATTTGTAGAGCATGGCCTGCTCGCACGGTCATACCAGTTGAGTAGATCGCGCTTGCATCAGACCACGGGTTCAAAGGATTGGCCGTATCGGCAAGACAGGATGCCTAATTGGATCAAATATTGTGAGTGGGCTCTTTTCCTTCTCTTCTACTCCTTTATGCCTAATAATATGGAAAACACGTAAAAGGCTTGAATACTTGGGCTGAAACATTAGGAAATACTACACTAAGGCATGTATAGAGTGTACCTCGTTGGCTTGGTAGGATTGTGGCTTAAAATAATTTATGCGTTGGATAGTTGGAGCGATAGTTGGATTATGCATTTGAGGCAGTCGGTTGGATACTTGGGATTATGCTTGAATAAGTTGGAATGATACAATGAGGCAATAGGAATATCGGGAATTTGGGCGAGCGAGTATGCATCCGTGCACGAGTATCACTTGGTCGCTTTGTCTTGCAAAGCGAGCAGTTGTGGTTCAAAACCGAACAACTGTATCGGCGAGGGTGTTGTGCCGTTTGATGGGGCATCGTGCCACGAATAGGGCATTGTGCCACTGAAACGGCATTGTGCCATGGGATTGCTTCGAGCATGGGTGTTGCACCAATTCGGACTCTGTATTAAGAAGAGGCATTGTACCTATGAAATACTTGATATTTTGGTGCCTTGGGCTATATTTTGAGGTCGAGATTTGGAATCCTTGGTTGGATATGTTGGAAGAATGGTTATTGATATTTGGTTGGATATCGGTTGAACGAGTCTAGGATCGCTTGGTGGGGCGAGAATGTTTCGATCCTCTCGTCATACCTACTGTGTCTGCATTGGCGCGGACAACCTGTGTGGCACAGGATATGGTTTCCTGGAACGGGATGAGGCACCGGGGCACCGGGACCGTTCTACCATGGAGGAAATAATGGGCAACGCGCGATTGGGCCCAGTGCTGGTAGTCCGATACCACCAGGTGGGAGTAGCTGCCCAACCCTGGATCGGGTAGGATTGCCCTGTTGATCTTGGTCCGATCAATGTCCTTTATGGCTTTTAGCCAGTGACTTCATATAGTATAAGTGATGGCTTGCTTTTCTTTTGTTGGTTTGGCTTTCGTGTAGGTGCGGCCACCTTGCCTCGGCAAGAGTGTGCACTTGAGATTGGAATATAAACTTTGGTTGAGGATGGATATTGAGGCAAAACTGATGGTTCGATATGTTATCATGCAAGCGATAGCATCGAGTAAGACGGGTTGCATGCTAGTTACCTTTGGACTGAATATATATAACTGCTTGTCGTTTGGTTTGAGATTGAATGTTTGCATGTGTAAACTGCTTTACAGCTTTCCTTAACATGTCATTCATTGCCATAAAACAAATCTAGGATTCAACTAGAAAGATCACCATATAACTGGTTGCATTCACTATTTTACTTAGTGTCGGCTTAGGCGAGTGGGTTACCCCGCTCACCAGTACGGTTGTGTACTGACCCACGTTTGTGGACAATATTTCAGGTACGCAGACGTAGTTGCGCTGCTTGGATATACGGGACAAGATGTATGAACTGTAAGTACCTTTGTGGGCTAGAGAAAAGAGCAAGAGCATTTCATCGTCTCCGTGGCATCGCCTTTGTGGCATTGCCTTCGGGGCATTTCATTTGGACCCTATCGTGAGCTTCGCTGCGTATTACTCTGAGGTGTGCTTGGTACACAAAACGGCTCCTGCTATAACTTGGTTATTTTGATGATAACTCTGGTGTTTAACAACATCGCCTTGTACGAACGCAACTCCAGGCTCGTACGACATCACGTCCTGATGAGAACGATTGTCCCACGGGAGAGCTGCAACGTAGTGATTTACGTTCAGTGGGGACTATTGAGCTTGCGGAAGATTGGGGCGTGATGTGTGCACTTGAGATTGGAATATAAACTTTGGTTGAGGATGGATATTGAGGCAAAACTGATGGTTCGATATGTTATCGTGCAAGCGATGGCATTGAGTAAGACGGGTTGCGTGCTAGTTACCTTTGGGCTGAATATATATAACTGCTTGTCGTTTGGTTTGAGATTGAATGTTCGTATGCGTAAACTGCTTTACAGCTTTCCTTAACATGTCATTCATTGCCATAAAACGAATCTAGGATTCAACTAGAAAGATCACCATATAACTGGTTGCATTCACTATTTTACTTAGTGTCGGCTTAGGCGAGTGGGTTACCCCGCTCACCAGTACGGTTGTGTACTGACCCACGTTTATGGGCAATATTTTAGGTAAGCAGGCATAGTGGCACTGCTTGGATATACGGGACAAGATGTATGAACTGTAAGTACCTTTATGGGCTAGAGAAAAGAGCAAGAGCATTTCATCGTCTCCGTGGCATCGCCTTTGTGGCATTGCCTTTGGGGCATTTCATTTGGACCCTATCGTGAGCTTCGCTGCGTATTACTCTGAGGTATGCTTGGTACACAAAATGGCTTCCGCTGTAACTTGGTTGTTTCGATGATAACTCTGGTGTTTAATAATATCGCCTTGTACGAGCGCAACTCCAGGCTCGTACGGTATCACGTCCCGATGAGAACGATTGTCCCGTGGGAGAGCTGCAACGTAGTGATTTACGTTCAGCGGGGACTATTGAGCTTGTGAGAGATTGGGGCATGACAGATTGGTATCATAGCACCCGGTTCATTTCTTCGGACTTGGTCCTTCGCTTCATCACAAACTCTAAATAGCTTCTGCGTGTCGTTTAGCTCTTGGCTTTACTCGGTGCCGCACTGGATGTTTCATGCAATAAGTCTATATATTGCTGGTTGTGGCTTTATTTTATTCTTAGTTGCCTTGTCTTGGTTGGTTTTCGTAGGATCGCTTAGCCTCGTTAGGCGTTGTTGCATTCGTGCAGCAAGTTGGCTGGCGTTGTTGCATTTGTGCAACAAGTGAGAGCTTTCGTTGGGTTGGCTTGGCTTATCGTTCGGGGAGTTTCTGATTGCCTCAATGGATCAGTTGGTTGGCTTACGAGATTTGGCTATGCGGCATGTTTTGAGTAGAAACATTCGATGAGAATGAATCCTTGCACGAGTTGCTCATCTAGCGATTGTGTTGGATAGAAGTTGTAATTTTGGCTGTGGCGCATCGGTTGGGTGTATTTGAGTTTAGCTTAGAAATATTATAATAGTTGGCACGAGTTGCTCGTATAACAAATGTGTGGAACCATTGAGTATTGGGTTAGAATACTTGGAAAAGATCGTTGCATGAGTTGCTCGTGTAGCGAAAGTAGCAATCGGTTTGAGAATAGCTGGAAGTATTGAGAATGGGATATGGCACGAGTTGCATAGCGAGATTGATGGAACCAGTTGGATAATTCAAGCATTGCCTGAGTTTTGTGTCAAACTCGAATTGGGAAAGGCATGATCACACATAAGGGATGGTTCAAACGGATCTTGGATCTGTGAAAGAAATCGTAATGCGAGTAGCGACTTGATTCGGAGTGGTATATAGGATACCATATATTAAGCAAGGCATTAGAATACTTAAGTTGGACATCAATGGGAATTGCCTGAACGGACTCGGGTAAAGGGAATACAAGTTGGTTGGTGCACATCGACTGAGTTGAAAAGAATGAAAAATGGAGCAAGCGATTGTTGAGTTGAGCAATCGAGAACGGACTGGTGCAAATTGAAGTATTATGGGCTTTAGTGAAAGATGGGATCGAAATAAATAGTTGGGAGACGCTTGAACGAAGCGATGGTTAATTGGAGGATAGCGAGCACGGACTACGATTTTTGAGAAACGCATTTGAGCTGTTGGTTGAGTGATGAAACACAAGCTGCTTTGGAAGGACAATGCGATGGATTAACACAAACTTGAAGATTTTGGATATTGCTACTCGAGAAGTCGACTCAGGTTTAGCGGAAAGGAAATTTTGGACAAGATGGTGCAACGATGGTAAACGGACATGAATTTGAGCAAGTCTTGAGTTTCGAGAATCATTGAAATCGATGGTGCGAGTAGGCGAACATAGCAATTCAAAAATTGATGGATTCAGGGCAGAACGACGGATTGATGGAAGACAATTTCAACGAGCGCGGTTCTCGAATTTGAAAACTTCGCTCGGATGAATGGTTGGATTTTGATTCAGATTTCCAGATGAGATATAGCATGGTTTATAGTAACTGTCCATCGTGATGATTACAATTATCGAGCGTAGCTTCGGGACAACTGACCCTAGCGCCTTGTCCGCTGAATCGAAAATGAATATGGTAGACCCATAGAATGACCCTTGAGGCGGCGTATTTGGGAATGCGTCGAGGGCAGATGTGAGCAATGTGATTTGGCTTATTGACTGAGTGTTGGATTTGAGAGACTCTTGGGATAGTCTTCAGCTGAAGATGCAGCCGAAAGATCGAAGCGATGGTGGAAGTAGCCTAGTCAACTGATGAGATTCAGAGTCGCAGATTTTTATCGATGGCATCGCCTCTGACTCATCATGCCCTGGAAGGGAATAACATTTATATGAATTGACGACTGTAAAACTAGCCCGTGAAGTTAAAGCAGCGGCTCGTTCAGATCAAATCCTTGCGAATACTGGAAGGAACAGACGTGCCTCAGATTTACAAGATGTCTCGGAACTTAGTCTGGGAAGCGTGCTCGTTCGGAAGGCAAAGGTGATATCCTAATGCTTCGAGGCAGTGAAAGCAGCGCGAAGAACTATTCCATGTGCAACCTAAAAATTATGGCGAGTGTGTCCACGTTAAAATCGTAGTGACACTATCCTTTGGCGTGGCGGCGAGATCTTCGTGGATCACACAAACCTCGATATAGATATTCACCCAGCGAGGTATTGAGATTGAGGAAAGGTGTTTGGTTTTGCTGATCTAAATAAAAGTTTGATATTTGGGTAAGTCGCATAGCTGGGGTAGATCAGTTGAGATAATCGTTCGGTGAACGAGATATAATTGGAGATGTTGCTAGTACGGATTTCAGAAATAGTGGGATGGATTGAGTTGGAACGCGAACTCATTGAGTCGGTAGAAAATGTACATAATTGAGAATAGTGCTCAAGCAAACATGTTGGAATGGAAATCATAATTTGATTCAATTGGGAGTAAAGCAAATGGATGCCTCGAACATAAAGATACCCTTGTAACTTGTTCAAATTTGCTATCGCAAGGCTCGGCTGAAATGCATGTATTTTAGGGACGCCTAAAATATGTGTACGATCCAAAACTAAGCGATATGAAAAATTTGAATTGAGCTGCAAGGAGGATGTAGGAATTCGTAAAATTTGTACGAGCGTTCAGCAGAGCGAGATGTTGAGTCAAAAATCGTGAATATGTGAGTCGCCTAGAGCAGATCTTGGAATTGGATTGTGGCATGTGATAGAAATGAGTACCAGCACGGTTCGTGGACGAACCTGATTTTAAGTGGTATATTATGTAATGCCCGCTACCGCTCGGAGCGTTACGCTGAGTCGGATTGAATAAATCAAATGCTGGTTACATTTGAAATATTGGATTTTGGGAAGAAGGATTAATCGAGTTGGTTTCAATGTGCAGATGGCTAGCGGATTCGATGGAAATCAGGTGTTCGTTCAGAATAGTACTGTATAGCTGGATAGGAGCGATAATGTCGTCTTCCTTAGTCCGATCGGTCAGATGATTTGTAGAGCACGGCCTGCTCGCACGGTCATACCAGTTGAGTAGATCGCGCTTGCATCAGACCACGGGTTCAAGGGATTGGCTGTATCGGCAGGACAGGATGTCTAACGGGATCAAACATTGTGAGTGGGCTCTTTCCCTTCTCCTCTACTCCTTCATGCCTAATAATATGGAAAATACGTAAAAGGCTTGAATACTTAGGCTAAAACATTAGGAAATACTACACTGATGCGTGCATAGAGTGTACGTCGTTGGCTTGGTAGGATTGTGGCTTGAAATAATTTACGCATTGGATAGTTGGAGCGATAGTTGGATTATGTATTTGAGGCAGTCGGTTGGATACTTGGGATTATGCTTGAATAAGTTAGAATGATACAATGAGGCAATGGGAATATCGGGAATTAGGGCGAGCGAGCATGCATCCGTGCATGAGTATCACTTGGTCGCTTTGTCTTGCAAAACGAGCAGTTGTGGTTCAAAACCGAACAACTGCATCGGCGAGGGTGTTGTGCCGCTTGATGGGGCATCGTGCCACGAATAGGGCATTGTGTCACTGAAACGGCATTGTTCCATAGGATTGCTTCGAGCATGGGTGTTGCACCAATTCGGACTCTGTGTTGAGAAGAGGCATTGTGCCTATGAAATACTTGATAGTTTGGTGCCTTGGGCTATATTTTGAGGTCGAGATTTGGAATCCTTGGTTGGATATGTTGGAAGAATGGTTATGGATATTTGGTTGGATATCGGTTGAACGAGTCTAGGATCGCTTGGTGGGGCGAGAATGTTTCGATCCTCTCGTAATACCTACTGTGTCTGCATTATCACGGACAACCTGTGTGGCACAGGGTTTGGTTTCCTGGAACGGGATGAGGCACCGGGGCACCGGGACCGTTCTACCATGGAGGAAACAATGGGCATCGTGCGATTGGGCGCAGTGCTAGTAGTCTGATACCACCAGGCGGGAGTAGCTGCCCAACCCTGGATCGGGTAGGATTGCCCTGTTGATCTTGGTCCGATCAATGTCCTTTATGGCTTTTAGCCTGTGACTTCATATAGTATAAGTGATGGCTTGCTTTTCTTTTGTTGGTTTGGCTTTTGTGTAGGCGCGGCCACCTTGCCTCGGCATGAGTGTGCACTTGAGATTGGAATATAAACTTTGGTTGAGGATGGATATTGAGGCAAAACTGATGGTTCGATATGTTATCGTGCAAGCGATGGCATTGAGTAAGACGGGTTGCGTGTTAGTTACCTTTGGGCTGAATATATATAACTGCTTGTCGTTTGGTTTGAGATTGAATGTTTGCATGCGTAAACTTCTTTATAGCTTTCCTTAACATGTCATTCATTGCCATGAAACGAATCTAGGATTCAACTAGAAAGATCACCATATAACTGGTTGCATTCACTATTTTACTTAGAGTCGGCTTAGGCGAGTGGGTTACCCCGCTCACCAGTACGGTTGTGTACTGACCCACGTTTATGGACAATATTTTAGGTTCGTAGGCGTAGTGGCGCTGCTTGGATATACGGGACAAGATGTATGAACTGTAAGTACCTTTGTGGACTAGAGAAAAGAGCAAGAGCATTTCATCATCTCCGTGGCATCGCCTTTGTGGCATTGCCTTTGGGGCATTTCATTTGGACCCTATCTTGAGCTTCGCTGCGTATTACTCTGAGGTGTGCTTGGTACACAAAATGGCTCCCGCTGTAACTTGGTTGCTTCGATGATAACTCTGGTGTTTAACAACATCGCCTTGTACGAGCGCAACTCCAGGCTCGTACGGCATCACGTCCCGATGAGAACGATTGTCCCGCGGGAGAGCTGCAACGTAGTAATTTACGTTCAGCGGGGACTATTGAGCTTGTGGGAGATTAGGACGTGACAACCCTAACCCTTTGTTTTTTCCTTACCTAGATGTGTAGAGCTTAGATTTGGTGTTGGAGCTTGGGTTGGAACTTGGTGTGGTGAATTTGGGGCTTTTTGGAGACTTTGGCTTGGGATTCCAACTCCCAAGAGGTAAACCCTAATTTTCTTCTTGTGATTACTCTAATATAGTGTAATTAGTAGTTTAGAACCTTCCTAGACCTTAGGGCTACCCGTGGGAGGAAGTTGGAGCTTGTTTGGATGTGTTTGAAAACTTTGACATTAGGTTTTGTGTCAATTTTGGGTAAAATCCGAGATTGGCCCAATTTTTGGTGTTGCCCTAGGTTAGACGGACCTAGGTAGACGTGCTTGGGTGCCTTGAGGGCAACTACGTATCCTCGTTCGGACACGTGAGATCGTGTCGCGGAGATTTGAGCATTTCGAATGATTTGGGGGTTTTTCGTCGTCGTAGGTTCTATGTGCGTGCGTATTTTTGCCATGGACCTAGAATCAGTGGGTTAACATTTTTTTCTAGGATCTAGACATCGATTAGAACTCGTAAATAAATTTTGGCCCGATTTCGAGTAGGTTTGGTGTGCGTTTCACGAGGTTTTGTGAACCGCACTCCACGTGTTCGTCGAAATGACCGAACGGCCATTTCGACTTGGTTTCTAGGTTTTGGGCTTGTGCGTGCGTTGGTTTAGCTTCAGGGAGTGTGTGCTAGAGTTTTCGAGCTATATTTATATATATTTGTGTAGGTGTGAGTGTGAGTGAGTGTTTGTGTATAGGTGTGAGTGTGTAGTGTAGTGTAGTGTGAGTATTTGTGTGTGTTTGAGAGGTGTGTGAGTGTGTTTGTATATATATATATATATATATATATATATATATATATATATATATATATATATATATATATATATATATGTTTGTGTGTGTGTGTGTATACCTATATTTATGTGAGTATAAGTATGTGTGTATATATATATATATATGGTTGTGTGTGTATATATATATATATATATATATATATATATATATATATATATATATATATATATATATATATATATATATATGTATCAGTGTGTGTGCTTATGTGTCTGTGTGTCATAGTGTGCGTGTCAGTATGCTAGAGAGGGAGGCAAATGGAAGAGAGCAGCAGCTATATAGAGGAAGGCAATGAGCTAGAGAATGAGGAGCAGTGGCAGCAAGATAGGATGAGAGGCAGCAGCAGCTAAGCAAGAAGGCAGCAACAGCTAGCAGCGCATTAGCAGCCAGCATTGGCAGCGCAGCGCGTATCGCAGCATTTGTAGCGCCGTGGCAGCGCTGCATGTAGCAGCGACAGCAGCAGCTGTAGGCGCATCGCCTCGACAGCAGTCGCGTAGCGCCGCGGCAGCAGCTGCAGCAGCAGCAGGGCAGCAATGGCAGCAGCAGCAGCTTGCTTTAGGAGCACGACAGCAGTTCGCAGCGCGCGTTCCCCTCCCCCTTCTTTTATATATATATATGTATATATATAGATGTATATATATATACATATATAGATAGATAGATACATAGATTAGTATAGATAGATATGTAGGTATTAGTACATATATATATATATATATAGCTAGAGATATATATATGTATAGATATGAATATGTGTATGTGTATGTATGGATATATATATATATATATATATATATATATATATATATATATATATATATATATATATATATATATATATATATATATTTGTATAGATAGTTAGCTAGTTAGTTGGTGTTAGAGTGAGGTAGTTGGGTATCTCAATACCTTGAGATACCAAGGTATTGAGGGTGGTGAGGTAAGGTATTGAGGTATAGCCTAATACTAGGTTATATATATATATATATATATATATATATATATATATATATATATATATATATTGATGTTATACATATAGTAGTATATATATAAGTATATATATAGATAGCTAACTAAGTTAGCTAGAATTAGAGGGTAAGGTATCTCAATACCTTGAGATACCAAGTATTGAGATAAGTTGGGTATCGGAGGTAAGGTATTGAGTTGTTTACCTATACACTAGGTTATATATATATATATATATATATATATATATATATATATATATATATATATATATAGTTAGATATATATATATATATATATAGTTAGATATATGTTATATATATTAATACATGGTAATGTGTATATTATAGATAGTTAGTTAGTTAACTAGTGTTAGTGAGGGGTAAGGTTTGAGTATCTCAATACCTTGAGGTACTCAAGGTATTGAGCATCGGGGCAAGGTATTGAGTTTTAGCCTAGGATTGAGGTTAGAGATGCTTTTATATATATAGTTATATATATATACGTGCTAGTATATATTTAGAGGGTATAGACGGGGCGTATAGCGTAGGTTGAGGTATCGGATACCGAGGGTATCCCAGTATCTCAAGGAGGCGAGTTTGAGGGTTTATTAGCTTAATAACTTAGTTTTGACCTAGAATTTTAGGGGCACCCTAGTTTGACCTAGAGTTGATCGTAGTTGACCCGGTTGACCGCCAAAGTCAACTTTTGACCTAGATTTGACCCAGAGTTGACTTTTTGGACCCAGGGTTGACTTTTTGACCCAAATTTTACCGGTTTGACCCGTTTGACCTAGAACGACCCTAGAAGCTTGTTTTTAGCTATTTTATATCTGTTTAACTCATTAGAAACCTGTTTAACCTTGCTTTTCGTAATAGGTCCTTGGTACACCAGTTCGGATCGCCAGTTGCTAAGAACGTTAGGCGAGTACATTCTCTGATAATTTTTATTATCTGATGATTATTATGTTTCAACTTCTAGTATAGTATTCTCTGATTTTTTTGGCATGACACGGACTAGTATTTCTGGATTCATTTACTTGCGACACGTATATTTCATGTTTCTGGCCTTTATTCTGGAATCACCTACTGGCATCACATCGTGACTCACTACATGCATCACTCATGTTTCTGGCTGGACTCATACTTGATTTACGTGTCGGGTCTTGGATTTACTTATACTAGTCGGGGCAGGGAAATACTCGAGTAGACATGTAAATATTCTCATCTAGAATCACTGGAATCACGCCCTCGTGTCTAATCTGGAATGATAGCAGCCGCACACCCAGTGTGCGGTGAGCCGTACTTACCCCTAGCCATTTACATGTTGAAACAGGTATTTTAAAGACACGAGTTCATTCTTTCTAGTCTGGACTCACTTGCATTTCTTGACTGGTCTCACTTATAGTTTCTGGACTTAACTCATTACGTGTACTCTTGCTGGACTCACTACACGTTCTTGTGCACACACTTGATCTTAGTTTAGATTTCTTTTATCTTGTAGTCTTTACTATCTTGCTTCTGATATTCATGCATCTTTACCTTTATGCACCAGTGATATGTATATATTTTTTGTTCATACTTTATCTCCTTCACCTTGCTACTTGCTACAACTGTTTTATAGTTTTTATCATTTAACTGGAACTGCTGTTAGAGGTGTACTTGCTCCAGTCCTGACTGGACATATTTTTTCCAGAGGATCCGAAGGATTAGTGTCCGACGTTTTATGGACCTCAGCCTGTCGATGGTGCAGACAGGGATCCCCTAGTTTATGAGTAATTTTTGGGTTGGTAGTCGGGATCACTAGGACCTCAGTTATTGTTTTATTAGCTTTTGATACCGAATTTGTCCCCGATTTTGGATTAAGACTTGTATTATATTTGATTCTGGATATTATTATATTATTATTATTATTGTGGTTGTTTTTAGCAGCAGTTGTTTAGACCTTGTAGTTGTTAGACTTCTGTGTTATCTTATCGTGCTTAGATTCGTGATTGAGTATTTGTGTTATCATTATTATATTACTCCTCCGTTTGGAGTTGAGATCTTGACCGGTATATATATTGATTGCGTGAGATTGTTAGCTAGATAGTAGACCTAGAAAGTATTCTACCGCCGATGCTGCGGTATAGGCTGGACGTACCCATGACTCATGCCCGATTTTTTGGGTGTGGGTCGTGACACGACCGCTCCTTTCCCTATATATATATATATATATATATATATATATATATATATATATATATCTTATACTTTAACCCCTAACCCTAGCCGCTGACTTCTCCACCCCGACGAGATGCCGACCTCGAACCACCCACCGCGTAGCCGTCGGAGCACTACCCGGAACCCAGCGCTGCCGGCCACACCCGCGCGATCGCGAGCAGTCCGCAACAGATTCGAGCAGCGATGTGCCCCACTTCACGTACAGTTTTCTGCCTCATCTCTCGACCGATTACTGAACCATCTTCATCAGTATGATCACAACCTATCCCCCTCTCAACTCTGTTAATTAGTTTCCATCGAACAGCGTTAAACAATAGGTAGAAATCGAGGCCAAGTTGAAGAAAAACCACATCTTTTAAAATTGCAGTAAACTTTTTTGACTACCTATGTTTCGAGGCTGTTATCTCCCACCATAGACCTCCATATTTAAATATACTTTTTGTTGTGTGAAATCCATATAACCGAGTTTATTCCCTGTTAATTAGATTATTTTATTTTGTGTTAAATTCAGAGATAAATTGGGTTAAAAATTATAAAAAAATTATTTTTAAAATATTAGAATTTGCGATACGGAGAGTGCCCCGCCAAACGGGACTGCCCCGTCATGTACCAATTGTACCGAAAGGCGCGTATGGTATGTCCTGATGTGTGAGCTTTTGCGAAAACTGATTTGGACGTGTGTGCACGTCGAAATCAACCTGTATCCGTAAAAGTTTCCGTATCACGACTTTTGTAAAATACTGTACCATTTTGTGTATGCTCGTCGGAACGTAAAGAAACTTACGACATTGGATTTGTGGTATCACGCTGGTCCTGTGACCCAAGTTGCACACGATTCCGAGATAGTTGACCAAGCCGCATATTTACGGGTCCACGGTTGACTTTTAGGGCAAAATTATGTTCGGCTCACCGGAATCCAAAATTGGACATACCATTGAGTTCGTATTGACGTTTAGAATTTCTTTGACCTATAATTTGTCCCATTTAGAGACCATTACCCCTGGCACACTTTTTAGTGCAAAGTGGCCCACATATGGACCCCGCTTTGACCCAAAATTATTGTTTTGCCCCTGTGTTCAAATTGGACAAAATGGTAGTATAGAAGCATGAAAAATACGCTGGGAAGAGCTACGCAGCCTCTTGATACAGAGCAGCGTAAGCAGAGGCCTTCAGAGCCATCAGGCGTACAACAGAGTTTTCTCCGCTAAAATACAGCGTGAAGAATAATGCTCAAAGGACCATCCGCATAAGTGCAGTACGTCCAGGCCGCTCCAGCGTGAACAGAGTTCTTCATCGCCTCCATGGCGTAAAACTCATCCGCTCTCAAAGCAGCGTTATAGCGTACGAGGAACGCTTCATCATCCCCGAAATAAACCTGTCAAGTCACACAGTGAATCTGACCTCTGACTCCTGACAAAAGGTGATGCACGGCTACCCAGACGACGGCTGAAAACGATGGCAGACCTCTCGGGACGCGTCCCACAGTATGATGGCGGATCTCACCATTTAATGCAGAGAATTTGGTAAAACATCACCAAACCGTCGTTTACTGGAGTCCCCTCAGCATAAACCGCTCTTTTGCATACAAGGGAATACGCCACCCTGTTTTACACAGGCAAACATGAGCTATTTTACGCTCCGCAGCAGACAAACCGCCTGCCACGTTAAAAGCTGCACTTTGTACGGGATTCGAGGCACGTCTCTACGTCTAATTGCACAGAGCAGTGACAGTTTCTCTCAAGACACGTCTCTGCGACGGGTGCACAGAAGGCCTGCAGACCTTCGAAACACGCCTTCGCATTTAATGCATAAGATGATGGCAAATCTCTGTAAGAGATTTGGTTATATCTTCAAAAGCCGTAATTCCGGCTAAGGCGTCCACATCAGCACGGTATGCAGCGGCTTCTACGCCCATTCAGGATCTGTGCTCAAGCGGCTTCTACGCCCATTCTGGCACGATATGCAGCGGCTTCTACGCCCATTCAGGATCTGTGCTCAAGCGGCTTCTACGCCCATTCTGGCACGATATGCAGCGGCTTTTACGCCCATTCAGGATCTGTGCTCACTCGGCTTCCACGCCTACTCAGTCTCTACGACCACTCAGTCTCTACGATTGTTCGGCTTCTATGCCTGTTCAACTTCTATGCCTGCTCGGCTTCCATGCCTACTCGGCTTCTATGCCTGTTCGGCTTTTATGCCTACTTGGCTTCTATGCCATGGTGACGGACATTTGGCTTCTACGCCAACCTCTTCTACACAATGGATACCTACCCGTGTGGCTTTTACGCCGTGATCTTAGTAGCAACCGTACATGTTGTTTCCCTTAGTTGGACCCACGTCACCCGCTCAGTCAAAAGATCATCTATACGTAGGCATTGGTTACTTTAACCGTTGTGTAAAAGGGTGCTGTACTTTCCACTCCTCGGTTGCTAGACCAACGGAGTGGTCACTGTCACCAAAGACTCTATAAATAGAGGCCCCTGTCAATGGGGAACAAGGTCAGAAAATTTGGTCAAGAATACCAATATCAGATCCAAGGTCGACAATAGGAGAAGATCGAACAAGGAGGAGTAGAGAGAGAGAGAGAGCCCGGAGCTCAGGCAAAGAGCGAGGATCGACGACTTCGGCATCGTGCATCCACCCTCTCCTACAACCTTCGAAGCTGCTACCTGTCTTCCACGGCACTTCTTCAACATCGCGTGGTCCAAGGGCTAAAGTGATCGACCGCAGATCAGACACCTATAGCAATTTATACCCAGATTACATAAATTGTACTCCCACATCCTCGTATAGGATTACATTGTACAAGTTTGTTTGTAAACCAAAGGGCACGGGTTTTGCACAAACCCCGTCATTGAAATATACTTTCATTCTTTCGTTTAATACCACAAACAAGATGGCGACTCTGCTGGGGACGTCTTTCTCTTCTGACGAGGAAGTAATTGCTCAACGCGATGCGGTATCTATAGGAACCGTGAAGAAGACGCTGGTCGTTCATTTCGACCAGTCTGCTTACGAAGACATGCTTCAAACCGGGGGTAGCTCTCACTCTCTCTCCGTCCAAGACAACAGAAAGCTGCGCAAAGTGTGGATGCCTAAGACATCCTCAACCATTCCTGTGGACTCTCCGATCTCTCCGATCTCTCCGACCAATGAGGTGGTAGCATCGCTCCCTCCGTGCCATGCACGTAAAATTCAGTCTCCCGCTACGCGCGGTACAGACAAAACTTCGGGCAAGGCCTCTGCGCTAACCCAGAAGTATCCACTGCGCTCTACGCGTAGGAACCAGTCTCCCGCTACGCGCGGTACAGACAAAACTTTGGGCAAAGCCTCAGCGCTGACCCAGAAGTATCCACTGCGCTCTACGCGTAGAAACCAGTCTCCCGCTACACGCGGTACAGACAAAACTTCGGGCAAGGCCTCTGCGCTAACCCAGAAGTATCCACTGCGCTCTACGCGTAGGAACCAGTCTCCCGCTACGCGTGGTACAGACAAAACTTCGGGCAAGGCCTCTGCGCTAACCCAGAAGTATCCACTACGCTCTACGCGTAGGAATCAGTCTCCCGCTACGCGCGGTACAGAAAAAACTTCCGATGGTGCCTCAACGCCAAATCGGAAGAACAGATCACGCTCCACGCACGAGACAACATCTGACTTCCACGGTAAAATAGATGAGCGCGGTGATCTTCGCCAGGGGAAGCAAGCAGGCGAATATTCAGCCTTTTGGCCTTTACGCCAGCAAGAGAACAATCTGCCTACCCTCCGAATTACGCGAGAAGTCGATGGCCGACTGAGGACCTCTTCAGCTTTACGCCAGTCTGAGCGAATCTCCAAATTACGCCAGGCAAAGTCCCGCAGCGTAAAGCAAGCTCAGATTGCTACTCCTGACCTACGCGAATGCCTAATCCAGAAGCGTAAGGAGAGGGGACCTTCCAACATGTCTATTATGCCCCCTAGAGAGCAATGTTGTAATAGTCATAAGATTGTGATTGATTGCTGCTGTTCTAAAGCAAAACGGTCGGTCTTCGACCGATTGAGCTACTCTCAGTCTTTTCTGGAAGAAGAGCACGCGTATGCGTCCGTGAACATGGCTTCACGTATACCCAGAAGAAGGTCAAGCTCAAGACGTCATCCCTCTGGGCCTCCGAGCCGAAGAAGATTCGAAGACCTCCTCTGGAGCACTGAAGCTGGGGTGTTCCAAAACACCCGGGCAAGGTCATAGCAACCAGCTCCGTACTCGCCTGATTCCGACGCTGGGGGTCGCCAATCTCCCAGATCAGATGCTGAGAGTGTAGAGTCGACTTCTGCGGTGACCTATACTAATCCTTCGATGACACCCAGGGAAGTGGGAGCTTACGTCATTGAAGACGAACGCGAGGAGGCTTCAGGAAACGCGGAACAACGTATCACTGTGCTAGAGACGTCTCTGAAGCAAATGTAATCCGTAATGGAGAACATGCACCAGATGATGCTAACTCAGCACGCGACTGCCATGGCTCAAGCGTCGGTCCCGCCAACTCAGATACGTGTGGGGGTGGACTTACCACCATCCAACCCAAGCCAAGAACCTGCTCTAGATCAAGAGTCAGCAGTCCCTCCGCTTCCAACTGAGAATCCGATACAGGCAGTGCGGGAGTTGAAAGCCCAGTTTGACCCCTTGAAGCACAAAGATCAACTCAGGAAACTGGGAATCAACCAGCCTTACCCGGCTATCTGGGAAGAAGTCCCTTTTCTTCCGAAGTACAAACCTCAGACTATGGCTCTGTTCGAAGGAAAAACATCACCAAGTCAATACATGAACTATTTTAGTATGATGACGGTGTTGCTACAAGGGAACGACGCCCTCCTCACTCAGGTGTTCAAGGGCTGCCTCTCAGGAGTAGCCTATCAGTGGTACCGTAGCTTGGCGGATAACTATATTACTTCCTTCGAGGACTTCAAAGCGCTATTCTTCATACGATTCTATGAGGGTGGAATGGACATGTCTATGTCCTCCCTCATTGAAGTGAAGCAAAGGAAAAAGGAAGACGTTCGCACCTTCGTCAAACATTTTCGTCAGGCCACCTTACAAATGCCTCTAGGAGTTCCAAACTCGGCGTTAGTAGACATTTGCAGGAAGAACCTCCTTCCTATAGTCTCGGTGTTCACAGGACCATATCAGTTCCATGAGTGGCCCTCGTTCATCATCTCGGCAGTGGCCGCCGAAGACAACAGTCGCAAGGCATGCGACAATGGCATCATGATCTCCGCCTCCGATAGAGGCAAAAGGTCATCTCCCAGCGGCGACCATCCTCGCAGCTCCAAGGGAAAAGAAGCTCTGACGGTCAATACGTCCAGACAAAAGACGGCAGCGACCACGCAGACAAAGCCCGGGACTTCCAGGTCCGTCGAGGTCTACTCTTTCGACGACGACGATATCCCTAGTATATTTGAGTGTCTCGTCAAAAGTGGCAAGATCACCCTGCCGGAGCTAAGGCGACCCCAAGAGGTTGGCAGTACCGACGACCCCAAATGCTGCATCTTCCACAGATACGTACACCACCCAACAAAGGTGTGTTACGTACTGAAAAGGAAGATCCAGGGTTTGATCGATGCTAAGGCCATCACCCTGCACAACACCGAGAAAACGGTCACAGCCAACATGGTCTCTCTACGGTTCGGCGATCTGCCTCCCCAAGAAGTCATGGACGGTATCACACCCATTTCCCGAGCCACAATGGACATCGTTAATCTCCCTCCGGCTAGGGATCAAAATCATGACCTGGTACCCCTGACCACCCATTAGGGCGAGATTATGTGGGTTCATCCAGATTTGGTGTCAGAGCTCGAGGAAGAGACTAAAGCTACTAAAGCTGAGTCTAGGAGGAGCTCAAAGTGCAAACCTTGCCATATGGTCGCAAATTCTTTGCCATCAGACGAAGACGAGGTACTTGCTGCAACCCGGTCAGGGAGAGCCTACCTCAACGACTACGGAGCAAGTCAGGAGGATATACCGGCGGACGTTTCAGCTGCCAAACCTGCAGGGCCAAGCCCCGTCATACCGGAAGCCAACCCTTCAAAACCGACGTCGGCGGACAAAGGAAAACAAAGAGAAGTGTGCTTCGATAAATCTGTGAAAAATATTCTGAACAAAGGTTTTGAGAAGCCGTATAACTTCGACATCCTAGCCCAACTAGCTAATACACCGGCCAGGCTCTCCATCTTCGAGCTACTCAGGCTCTCCCAAGACACTCGTCTAGCCTTGAGTGAAGCACTGATGCAGGCAGAGGCATGCTTGACCCAGCTCAAGTCTCCCGACGAAGAACCAGTGGCGTGCCCTCAATGCCATAGTGTGATGGAGGTGGTCCCAAATATCACCTTCACCCAAGACGACATGCTGTTAAAACATAACAGCCATGACAGGCCCCTCTATTACACCTGGTACGTCGGTTCCATGGAGGTTGATCGGATTCACATAGATCCGGGATCATCGATCAGCATTATCCCGCACAGTCTGCTCAGACCATTAAGGATTCCTACCAGCGAACTGGCTTACACCTCCACTACAATCGTGGGATTCAACGCCGAAAGAAGTAAGCCATTGGGGAAGATTCGCCTGAGGATCCAGATTAGCAACCTCAGATCGGTGGCCACATGTTACGTGATCGATTCAGAGGTATCCTACAACATCTTGCTGGGAAGATCGTGGATCCACGATCATAACATCGTTCCTTCAACTCTACATCAATGTCTTAAATATGTAGACCCCCAAGGAATGGTACAAACGGAGGTGGCCGACCTAAACCCGTTTAAAGGAATAGAGTCCTACTATTCCGACGTCGTGTTGTACTCGCAGGACCACACGGAAGAAGTGGCGGGCAAGACAGAGAAGGAATCCCACCGGGAGCCAGGAGAACCCTCTGCCGCACTACCGCTATCGATCAGAGTGAAAGGACGAACCACTCGTCCAAAAGCCATAGAGCCCATGGCTATTCACCTGAACAGATCCAGCTCAGGGAAAGAAAGCAATTCTCTAGTGGTTACTCTGAACCAGAAGCCTCCACCTTTGGTCATCAACCTTCGGCGCGACGAGCAGCCGACCGATGTAAACACAACCAGGAACGGAGTTCCAGATGGCAATAAACATCCTCTTTTCCAGTATATTAATGCTCAGATTCCAAATCAGGAACCCACTCCCCGTGACGAGGTAGAACCCATAGCACGAAAGTTCTTGGAAGCTATGAACTCCTACCATCCGCATATCTGGGAAGCAGCATCATCATCCAACGTTATCACAACGTATGGACCGTATGAAGATTCTATCTTCATAATCCCGCCTACCTGCAGCAGTCAGCATCCAATAGTATTCGGCCGCATGCGTAATCAACCAGCCATCCAGGAAGATCCTTTCGATGACGATACTGGGAAGATGCAGGTTCACCGATACAGCCCTCAAGCGCTGAAGATCATACAAAACATGGGCTATGACTTGAAGCGAAAGCCGGGCCTCAACTACGGAAGAGGCAGACGAACGCCGCCACGCGGCGACCCCCGCTACCAACAAACCCGTTTCGGGTTAGGGTATGCCACCTCCCTTACGGCTTCCACGTTGGATAAGGACATCTTTTCCTCCTCCTGGAATGGCTCGACACCCCCCGACTCACCTAGTGCTCTCGAACAAGCACTATCAGCAAATATGGTGATGACAGATCCCTCAGAAGCAGAGGAACGAGATTCTGAGCCGTTTGATAATGACTCTTGGGCTCAACAAATGGATACAAAGTGGGAATTCCGCTTCGAACAGAAGGAACCTCCAACCAAAGATGAAGTTATCCAAATCGATGTTGGGGGTGAGCTTTCGCCAAAGCCGATATTTATCAGTGACAATCTTTCACCAGCCGAAAGGAAAGAAATCATACAGCTGATAAAGGAATACGTCGACGTCTTTGCATGGGATTATGGAGACATGCCGGGCCTAGACCCGAAGGTGGCTACTCACAAACTCAACATATTGACTGACTCAAAGCCTGTGAAGCAGCACCAACGCCGGTTCCGACCGGACATGATGGACACCATTGAAGCTGAAGTCAAAAAGCTGATAACCTGTGGGTTCATCCGGGAAGAACAACATCCCGACTGGGTCGTCAATGTTGTCCCAGTCATGAAGAAAAATGGGAAGGTACGTATCTGCATCGATTATCGAGATCTGAATGCGGCCTGCCCCAAGGATGAATTTCCTCTTCCCATCACGGACATCATGATCGACAACACCTGCAGTTTTGAATGCATGTCTTTCATGGACGGGTTCTCAGGATACAATCAGATCAAGATGCATCCTGAAGACGAGAAGCACACTGCCTTACGTACCCCGTTGGGAGTGTATTGCTATACGGTCATGCCCTTCGGATTGAAGAACGCCGGGGCTACATACCAACGGGCTATGAGCGGCATATTCTATGAACATTTACGCAAAACAGTAGAATGTTACGTAGACGACATAGCCGTCAAAACCGCCTCAAGGATGATCACATTCAGGACCTAAGGACAGTATTCGAGTTAATGCGCCGACATCAACTCAAGATGAACCCTACGAAGTCCTTCCTGGGCGTATCTAGTGGCAAATTCCTGGGATTTGTTATCACCGCCAAAGGCATCCAGGTGGACCCTGACAAAGTCCAGGCCATCGTAGAAATGCGACCACCCCGTAATCTGAGGGAACTCCGGGGATTTCAAGGCCGTCTGGCTTATATC
This sequence comes from Iris macrosiphon, assembly GCA_036927795.1. Lineage (NCBI taxonomy): Eukaryota > Viridiplantae > Streptophyta > Magnoliopsida > Asparagales > Iridaceae > Iris > Iris macrosiphon. The sequence continues at coordinate 84,096,773 of JAYESA010000011.1, read as the reverse complement.
CGGAGGTTCATATCCAACCTCTCAGGAAGATGCCAGCCTTTTTCGTACCTCATGAAGAAAGGTGTATCCTTCGTATGGGACGAAACCTGTCAGCAAGCATTCGGGGAGATCAAACGCTACCTCACCAGTCCGCCAGTTCTGGTGCCCCCCCATCATGGGGAAACCATTCTTGTTGTACGTTCGAGCAATGGATCATTCGCTAGGAGCTCTTCTAGCGCAGAAGAACGACGTGGGGCATGAGCAGGCTATCTACTACCTCAGCAGGATGATGGTCGGAGCCGAACACCGGTACAACCCAGTGGAGAAAGAATATCTGGCTCTGATGTTCGCTATCCAAAAGATGCGGTACTACATCACCGGCCAGACTATTCATATCATCTCCAGGATCAACCCTCTTCGAGTACTGATGAGCAAGCCGAGTATTCTTAATTCCCGACTCGCAACCTGGGCGATGCTGTTAACACCATATGACATGGTGTATATCCCGTAGAAGTCCATCAAAGGCCAAGCGCTGGCCAACTTCCTGGCTGCTTATCCGATCCCGGAGGCCTCCAAGTTATACGAAGACATTCCCGACGAAGTTGCAGAGTGTAATTCCGCCATGGAAAGTGACACATGGAAACTATTCTTTGACGGCGCCTCCAGGACTGGTCCCCAGGGAAACGTGGTTTCAGGGGTAGGAATCGTCCTGGTTGTCACGACCCGCACCAGGAATTGGGGCACGAGTACGCGAGTAGGTCCAGCCTACGCCGCAGCATCGGCGGTAGAACGCTGTCAAGGTCTTGATACTATCTAGCAAATCGCACACAAGCATCCAATCTCCATAAGGAGGCACGGATGACACAAATAAAATAAACACATACTCAATCACAGGATTACAGCACGATAAGATAGCGAAACAAAAATAAATACAACACAAGTCTAAAGTAATAATCAAACTCAACAATATCCAAGTCTCAATAAAAATGCCGAAGATAAATCCGGTACCAAATAGTCTACTAAAAGAACTAACTAGAAGATTGGTGATTCCGGCTAGACCTCCCGGAATCACAACTAACTATCAAGCCCAAGTACAGCTACTCACCATATGATCCATAAAGTGTTGGCTACTGATCCTCTAAGGCATAGTCTGGAAAAATGTTTCCAGTCAGGAAGGAGCAAAGTACAAATCTCAAATAACAGTTCCATTTAATTGATAAGGACTATAAAGCAATAAACATGTGATGCTAGCTACTGAGAAGACAGTGAAATAAATGCAATGGCAATTAAAGAGAGACAGGCAATATAAAGAGACAGGCAATAGGCAATATGATATAGTCAGTGCATGTATAAAAATAAAAAGAACAAGGAACAGCATCATATACGGGTGATGTAGTATATAATTTAAAATAGGAACTGTAATCTATTCTAAGTGTTTGAAATAGTAGTTTCAAAATGTGATCGGCTTGGGAACATGTACGATAGCTACAGGGCCTGGCTAATCATGGGTGAAGAGCATGATTAACACTTACATTGTTCTACACTACAATAAAAGGTTATGATCACATTTCTTACTAACTACTTTCCCGCCCCCAACTAGTACTGTGGATCCAACCATGACACGTCACGATACACGAGCAAGTCCAATCTATCATGTACGATATCTAATATACATGTCGTGTACAATATCAAACGATAATCAAGGTAACATCTCATGACTGCAGATCCAAGCTATACTAGTCCGTGTAGCACAGTGTCAAGAATTCAGATGTAACATTTCATGATTATTTAATTTATAGAAATTATCAAGGAATTGGAAATTATCAGAGAATGTACTTGCCTTGGGTCCTTAGCTGGTAATTATTGGTGTCCTGTTCCAGAATATCCCCTGGGTGAAGCAACAGTCCTAAAACACATCACAATAACACTTGTATCAGGTGCTACCCTAACACACAGTCTATAAACACTGGCCTCAGGGCCATGCCAGGCAGGGCACTAGTCAACTAGGGTCATCTAGTAGGGATACATATTATACATCTCATTAACTAATCATATATATAATATCCTTTAGTTACAATAGTAGATATAAGTATATATATATATATACTTTAAATAAAATTAATACTTGTATGTACATACAAACATATATCTTGGAAAGAGATATACAATACGTATATAACAATTATATTAAACATATACACTATTAAATACACATTATAAGAAAATACCAATATACTTACATTTATACTAATAATAATCACCTACATATCCTGAAATCTATATATACATTAATTCACCAATTTAAATTCATACTATATATTAAGGGTATACAAAAATATATATATATATATGTATACATATATACAAATTATATATATTTATACATTTAAAATATTAAGTGTATATAAAACATATATATACATATCCATAATACACACTAAAATACGTATTTATATATATACTAAGTAGATTAATTATATACATATATATAATATACCTACACATACCAATTAAATATATATTGAAAATATGCTAAGTATATATATAAAATACATGTATATACATATACCAATTATAGGTACACTATACATTACATTAATTACATTAACATACTAATACATTATATATATGCTATACATTATGTGTTTAAATATTAATTAAATAACCAATATACATATACATATACTAAAACGTATTTATACTAGAATACATATGCAAAATATATATATATATACATATATTTATACCAAAATAATAACTATACTATATACATGTATATTAATATACACATACACACAGATATATGTATATGTATTTCATAATCCTATATTTATACACATTAATTAAATAACTATTATACATATACATATATTATATATATACCCATATGTATATACGTATGTATATATATACATATATATATATATATACATATATATATATATATATATATAAGAAGAAGGAAGGGGAAGAAGAGGAGAACTTACAGAGTGGGGGCTGGCCGGAATCAGTGGAGGGGAGGTGATCGGCTCGACGGGGACTCGAGCGCGGGGGATGAGTTCGTGAGGGGGCCGCCGGACTGATGGCCGGCTGATCGCCGGGGTCGAGCTCGGCTCGTGAAGCCGCGGGGAGAAGAGCAGCAGAGGGCTGCTGTTGCTGCTCCTGTCTCGTGGGTGCTCGGGCCGGAGGGTTGGCCGGCTACCTGACCGGAGGGGGAGAACAGTCAGCTCCGGGGAGTAATGGTGGTGGTGGTGATAGGTGGTGGTGATGTATGGAGAAGATGGAGGTGGTAGTGAGAGTTGTTGGCAGCGAGAGGGGGCGAGCACAGCAGGGGGAAGGAGCCGCCGGAGAACAGGGACTGCGGGGATGGGATGGCCGGGAAGCACAGTATGTGGGGAGGAGCAGGGTGAGGTGGAACTCGGCAATGGAGGAGGCACGGGGATCAGTGGGGTGCCGGCGCCGGAGTGCAGAGGTGAGGGGGTTAGGCCGGGGACTGCTACGGGCCGCCGGAGGGAGTCGGCCGAGCAGTTGACCGGAGTAGCGGCCGGGGCTCAAGAAGCCGACTGCAGGGAAACGGAGTGGGTCAACCGGAGCTGTGGCCGGCCCGCGCCGGAGTTGGGCTCGGGTGTACAGTGGATAGGTGAAGATGGGATTCCCCCCTTTACAATTTCAAAAAAATACAAAGGAAAGAAGAAGAAGAAGAAGAAGAAGAAGAAGAAGAAGAGAAGAAGAGAAGAAGAAAAGAAAAGAGGAGAAAGGAAAAAGCTACGGTTTGGTGTTGAGGGAGATGGGGGCTTGTGAGTAGGTGGGGAACCTAGGTTTTCTAGGGATTAGGGTTTGATGTGACATTAAATAAAGAGAGGGTGTGTGAATCTAATGGTGAGGATGGACCCATAGAATGAGTAGTCCAGATTTGTCAAGAGGAAAAATAATTCATGTAGGAATGAGGGTGAGGTTTAATTAAAAATTAATAGGGCTCCCTCATGGGTTTTAACAAATGGGTGTTGACACCAAAATGCCAATTTGTAAATTAGCCCCTTTAAATTTGGGTATTTGCACAGACACATGAAATGACGAAAATTTGGTGGGCGATTCGGTGTCCGGTGTTTTGTAGGGTCAGGGGGTGCTGTAAGTTTGGTGTGGGCTCAAATAGCAGGGCACTGAAATTAAATTGGGATTTTCAGAATTGGTTTAAATAGTATCCTCAATTTAATTAGAAATAATTGTAAGTTGTGTTCTAAAATTAATTAGGAGTACATGGAGCCAAAATCAGGTCAGGTCATCAATACCAATAATGAAGACGACTCAGAACAGAATATTATCCTAATTTGGGCCGCACGAAAAATAGGTCAAGATTGCCTCCAATTTCAATTGGAACGCACAACGATACAAAATAGAGATTTATTAAATAACGTCCGCGACAATTTTTGTGCAGCTAGAAATAAGGCACAGGGAGCATAATTATGAGTTACAAAAATAGCAGAATGGAAGGCGGGCATGTCTAGGGCAAGATTGTAAAATTTGTTGGAAGATAAAAGCTAGGGTAGCGCTCCAAATATCAAAGCAAAGGCAGGGCGCAATAATTAAATAAATTACGGTAATTAATGAAAATCTCCAAGAATTAAATTCTAAATAAATCAATCAAATACAGAATTCCACAATTTGGACAGGTCTTCATCTACTGGGCTTCTAGGTCAAGTCTACTAGCTTAAAATAAATGAACACTGTATATAATACTAGATTTAATTACACATCACACATTTATTTAAAATCAAATATACTATCATGCAATTACTAAATTGTAACTACCAATAATATTAAATATTTAAAAAGTCGAAAATACCCCTATTTTCGGAACGTGGTAGTGACAAGTCTACCCTCCTTAAAAGAATTTCGTCCTCGAAATTCAAAATCCTCAAAGTAACATTTAATCATACACATTATTATTTTCCTCAAATTTTAAATTCATCTACCACGAAATCAGTTAATAATCCACAAGGTCTTTTCACAATTTTCAAAAATTCTGAAATTATTTGTATTCCTGAAAAAAATCCTCGAAATAGAATCAAAGTCCCTTTTTATTAAAATTTTTCTTGAAAGTTTTAGTTAATAATCCAATACTCAGAATTTAATATTCACTCCTCTAATTTGATTATAATCAATGCACATATAAAATTTAAATCTCGTCCCAAATTTGAATTCAAATATTAATCCATCAAAAAAATTTATTCCTCGATTTTCTCTTTCCTCAAAATACTTAACAATGCGATACTTAAGGATTCTCTAATTGCAACATCCCATATAAAATTCTAAAATTCATAACTCGTAATTAAATAAATATATTGATAAATCTCCCAAAATTTTCAAATTTAATAACCAATATATATATGTCATAATCTTCCTGGAATTAATAAACCACCAATTATGCAATGTTAATTTCTTAACCCTCTATTTAAATCAATGGTTATCCTCGAATTTTAATCATCTTGCCTCTCTTGTCAAGTCATAACTCCTTCATGAATCTTCGTCATGGTTAAACCCCAATAATCATGGTATAAGAAAATCTTCCTACAATCATACAACATGCAACCTAAGGGGAATATGTACGGTCATAGTATCTTTTGTCATGGTATTGCAGTCTCTGTATCAGGATGTACAACTAACTATATTCTAACAAGAAATCATGCATACAAGCTACGGTACTAAGGTATCAGTCAATCAATCAAATAGATAGGAACAGAAGGAAGGAAAGAACAGAACCTGCTAACACATTACCTGCAGTATCGGTCTCCTCGACCGTCATCGCAAATGCCCCGCCCTGCTGGGGTGGTTCCCTTCGTGGGTGCTGAGCAATATACGGTTCCACAGGTAGTCTAACTGGATCTCTATAATCTGAAGCTGCGCGCTGGCCGGGAAGATAAGGGGCTAGAAGACAATCCTTTACTTAATGTCCCGCAGCGCCGCAGTGCAAACAAAGTCCTAGCCTTGTTCTATAGCTCTCCCAAAGGTGACCTGGCTTCTTACAGAAATAACAAGTCTGCTGTGTCTCTCTTGGAGGCTGTTGCTGATTCTGCTGAACACGGACTGGTGCCTGGTACTGTTGTTGATACTGATACGCCCATGGATGTTGCTGGATAAGAACTGGTGCTAGGTACTGTGGTGGATGCTGAAAGGTCCATGGTTATTGCTGACTATGAAATGGTACTTGGTACTGCTGTTGGTGCTGAATACGGGGATGCTTGGCTGGTCCTGTGCTACCATTCGTATCTCCAAAAGTATTGTGACTCCTCTTAGGCCTGAGATCCAGATCCTCTTCTACAATCTGAGCATCCATCAAGATAGCCTCAAAGATGGCGGTACGACAACCAGAAGTACGCGACCTAATCTCTCTCGTCAGCCCCTTTCTAAATTTTTGGGCTCGATCTCCTGGGTCCCGAATCATAGACGATGCAAAATGGCTCAATCTAAAGAATTCTGCAGCATACTCGTCGACCGACATGTTTCCTTGAACCAAGTCATGAAACTGACTTTCCAAGGTTCCCAATGCCACGTCGGGAAAGAACTTCTCCTTGAAGAGTTCCTTGAAGGTCTCCCAAGTAAGTCCTTGTACAGTAATTATCGGCTCTATACGATACCACGTGAGTGCGATATCGAACATCTGACTGCCAGCGGCTTCTATCTGCAAGTTTTTCGGAATCTGGGTCAATCGCAGGCTCCTCTCTATATCCTCTAGCCAGTCATCAGCGTAGAGTATCCCTTCGGTGCCTTTAAACTCTCGAGGCATCATCCTTTTGAAATCCACTATAGTGCCTGATCTCTGCTGCTGGCCAGGAAACTGCTGGTACTGTGCTACTTTCTCCAAAGCTTGGAGAGTCACCTGATGAGCATTCTCCATATTTTCTCTTATCAGCTCGGTTTATGCCTGGTGCGCTTCTGCTTGCACCCTCTGAGCCTCAGCTTGAACTCGCTGAGCATCTGCCGTCACTCTTTGGGCATCTACCATGCCCTAGATTAAGGTAAACATCTGCTTTCCGTCAATGGGCAAACCTCCAGGAATCGGAGTCGGTGGAGGAGGAAGGTTGTCCGTCACAGCTGCGGCAATCTTTTGAATAGGTGGGGGAGGAGGATCCCCGAAAAGTGCAGACACACCTACGTGCATTGGAGATGTAGGAGGAACTACGACTGTCTGTCCCTCAGGTGGAGAGGTGGCAGACCCCTCTAAGGCTGATGTTCCAGCTCTCATAGACCGTGTCTGCGACGACATCCTGAAGACAGATCCCAAAGAATCAATTTAGGCAAAATGCGATATCATCAAGGAAGGACAGTAAAGTTCTAAAGAAGCAATATTCAAGGTAAAAGATTAGAAATAAATATTCCTAGTTGTGATTGCACAGGTCAAAGATACATCCAAGGTCTGATACCTCTATCCCTCTAAGTACCACAGTTCTATCACAAGCACACTCACTGCTAGCTTCCTTACCTACTGCAATCGCTGATACTAGTTATCCTTGTCACTCAAGTGCATATCAATTGCAACATACCATACTAAGTACTGCTCTCTCTCCAATACATTCCTAGATGAACACCTAAGCCAGTTGGCAGTGAAATCTCAATCATGCTCAAGCCAACATATCCTTACCCATGCATCTCATCTATTATATACTAGTATATCTCTCCCCCTATAAAATCTTATCCTCAAAATAAAATTCCTCAAAATAACTCCTTGAATAAATTTTAAGTAAAATGTATATACTTCCCTCAAGATCAATTATCTAAATACTGAAACAAAAAATTTTATCACTTCCAAAAATCCTTACAGTTTGTCTAGGTTCATCAAATTGAATCTGAATTCCTCAAAAATAAAATTTTTATAACATAATATCTTGACTTCTCAAAATTCAAAAATGTAATTCATTTTCAAGCTTCGAATTAAAATTTAAATCCATATCTAGTAATCCAATAGCCCTAGTGTTAATCTTTCTCACTATCCTCATCGACGTGTATCATCAAATAATACCATAAATCAGTCTGTAAATTCATCTTGACATGAAATCATACCCTACAAAATCCTAATTTAATACCTAATCAACAATCAACAAGTGAGAATGGACGGAACAAGGGAATGATTTTAAATTGGAAATTATAACAAGATTCTCAGGGGTCATCCCAGGAATCTCTCAAGGAATTGTGATTGAGTATTCGCTCTCGTCCTAGTATCCTATGTCCTAGATCCTATCGCAGGCACGCAGTAGTATAACAAGGATGCCACACTACTACGACATCGCACAACTCGCGAAATCTGACCTGCATGGGCCACCACTAAAAATGTGTCACGACCCGCACCCGGAATTGGGGCACGAGTACGCGAGTACGTCCAGCCTACGCTGCAGCATCGGCGGTAGAACGCTGTCAAGGTCTTGATACTATCTAGCAAATCGCACACAAGCATCCAATCTCCATAAGGAGGCACGGATGACACAAATAAAACGAACACATACTCAATCACAGGATTACAGCACGATAAGATAGTGAAACAAAAATAAATACAACACAAGTCTAAAGTAATAATCAAACTCAACAATATCCAAGTCTCAATAAAAATGCCGGAGACAAATCCGGTACCAAATAGTCTACTAAAAGAACTAACTAGAAGATTGGTGATTCCGGCTAGACCTCCCGGAATCACAACTAACTATCAAGCCCAAGTGCAGCTACTCACCATATGGTCCATAAAGTGTTGGCTACCGATCCTCTAAGGCATAGTCTGGAAAAATGTTTCCAGTCAGGAAGGAGCAAAGTACAAATCTCAAATAACAGTTCTATTTAATTAATAAGGACTATAAAGCAATAAACATGTGATGCTAGCTACTGAGAAGACAGTAAAATAAATGCAATGGCAATTAAAGAGAGACAGGCAATATAAAGAGACAGGCAATAGGCAATATGATATAGTCAATGCATGTATGAAAATAAAAAGAACAAGGAACAGCATCATATACGGGTGATGTAGTATATGATTTAAAATAGGGAACTGTAATCTATTCTAAGTGTTTGAAATAGTAGTTTCAAAATGTGATCGGCTTGGGAACATGTACGATAGCTACAGGGCCTGGCTAATCATGGGTGAAGAGCATGATTAACACTTACATTGTTCTACACTACAATAAGAGGTTATGATCACATTTCTTACTAACTACTTTCCCGCCCCCAACTAGTACTTTGGATCCAACCATGACACGTCACGATACACGAGCAAGTCCAATCTATCATGTACGATGTCTAATATACATGTCGTGTACAATGTCAAACGATAATCAAGGTAACATCTCATGACTGCAGATCCAAGCTATACTAGTCCGTGTAGCACAGTGTCAAGGATTCAGATGTAACATTTTATGATTATTTAATTTATAGAAATTATCAAGGAATTAGAAATTATCAGAGAATGTACTTGCCTTGGGTCCTTAGCTGGTAATTATTGGTGTCCTGTTCCAGAATATCCCCTGGGTGAAGCAACAGTCCTAAAACACATCACAATAACACTTGTATCAGGTGCTACCCTAACACACAGTCTATTAACACTGGCCTCAGGGCCATGCCAGGCAGGGCACTAGTCAACTAGGGTCATCTAGTAGGGATACATATTATACATCTCATTAACTAATCATATATATAATATCCTTTAGTTACAATAGTAGATATAAGTATATATATATATATACTTTAAATAAAATTAATACTTGTATGTACATATAAACATATATCTTGGAAAGAGATATACAATACGTATATAACAATTATATTAAACATATACACTATTAAATACACATTATAAGAAAATACCAATATACTTACATTTATACCAATAATAATCACCTACATATCCTGAAATCTATATATACATTAATTCACCAATTTAAATTCATACTATATATTAAGGGTATACAAATATATATATATATATATATATATATATATATATATATATATATATATATATATATATATATGTATACATATATACAAATTATATATATATATATACATTTAAAATATTAAGTGTATATAAAACATATATATACATATCCATAATACACACTAAAATACGTATTAAATAACCAATATACATATACATATACTAAAACGTATTTATACTAGAATACATATGCAAAATATATATATATATATATATATATATACATATATTTATACCAAAATAATAACTATACTATATACATGTATATTAATATACACATACACACAGATATATGTATATGTATTTCATAATCCTATATTTATACACATTAATTAAATAACTATTATACATATACATATATTATATATATACCCATACGTATATACGTATGTATATATATACATATATATATATACATATATATATATAAGAAGAAGGAAGGGGAAGAAGAGGATAACTTACAGAGTGGGGGCTGGCCGGAATCAGTGGAGGGGAGGTGATCGGCTCGACGGGGACCCGAGCGCGGGGGATGAGTTCGTGAGGGGGCCGCCGGACTGATGGTCGGCTGATCGCCGGGGTCGAGCTCGGCTCGTGAAGCCGCGGGGAGAAGAGCAGCAGAGGGCTGCTGTTGCTGCTCCTGTCGCGTGGGTGCTCGGGCCGGAGGGTTGGCCGGCTGCCTGACCGGAGGGGGAGAGCAGTCAGCTCCGGGGAGTATTGGTGGTGGTGGTGATAGGTGGTGGTGATGTATGGAAAAGATGGAGGTGGTGGTGAGAGTTGTTGGCAGCGAGAGGGGGCGAGCACAGCAGGGGGAAGGAGCCGCCGGAGCACAGGGACTGCGGGGATGGGCTGGCCGGGAAGCACAGTATGTGGGGAGGAGCAGGGTGAGGTAGAACTCGGCAATGGAGGAGGCGCGGGGATCAGTGGGGTGCCGGTGCCGGAGTGCAGAGGTGAGGGGGTTAGGTCGGGGACTGCTACGGGCCGCCGGAGCGAGTCGGCCGAGCAGTTGACCGGAGTAGCGGCCAGGGCTCAAGAAGCCGACTGCAGGGAAACGGACTGGGTCGACCGGAGCTGTGGCCGGCCCGCGTCGGAGTTGGGCTCGGGTGTACAGTGGATAGGTGAAGATGGGATTCCCCCCCCTTTACAATTTTAAAAAAATACAAAGGAAAGAAGAAGAAGAAGAAGAAGAGAAGAAGAGAAGAAGAAAATAAAAGAGGAGGAAGGAAAAAGCTACGGTTTGGTGTTGAGGGAGATGGGGGCTTGTGAGTAGGTGGGAAACCTAGGTTTTCTAGGGATTAGGGTTTGATGTGACATTAAATAAAGAGAGGGTGTGTGAATCTAATGGTGAGGATGGACCCATAGAATAAGTGGTCCAGATTTGTCAAGAGGAAAAATAATTCATGTAGGAATGAGGGTGAGGTTTAATTAAAAATTAATAGGGCTCCCTCATGGGTTTTAACAAATGGGTGTTGACACCAAAATGCCAATTTGCAAATTAGTCCCTTTAAATTTGGGTATTTGCACAGACACATGAAATGACAAAAATTTGGTGGGCGATTCGGTGTCCGGTGTTTTGTAGGGTCAGGGGGCACTGTAAGTTTGGTGTGGGCTCAAATAGCAGGGCACTGGAATTAAATTGGTATTTTCAGAATTGGTTTAAATAGTATCCTCAATTTAATTAGAAATAATTGTAAGTTGTGTTCTAAAATTAATTAGGAGTACATGGAGCCAAAATCAGGTCAGGTCATCAATACCAATAATGAAGATGACTCAGAACAGAATATTACCCTAATTTGGGCCGCACGAAAAATAGGTCAAGATTGCCTCCAATTTCAATTGGAACGCACAACGATACAAAATAGGGATTTATTAAATAATGTCCGCGATGATTTTTGTGTGGCTAGAAATAAGGCACAAGGAGCATAATTATGAGTTGCAAAAATAGCAGAATGGAAGGCGGGCATGTCTAGGGCAAGATTGTAAAATTTATTGGAAGACAAAAGCTAGGGTAGCGCTCCAAATATCAAAGCAAAGGCAGGGCACAATAATTAAATAAATTACGGTAATTAATGAAAATCTCCAAGAATTAAATTCTAAATAAATCAATCAAATACAGAATTCCATAATTTGGACAGGTCTTCATTTACTGGGCTTCTAGGTCAAGTCTACTAGCTTAAAATAAATGAACACTGTATATAATACTAGATTTAATTATACATCACATATTTATTTAAAATCAAATATACTATCATGCAATTACTAAATTGTAACTACCAATAATATTAAATATTTAAAAAGTCGAAAATACCCCTGTTTTCGGAATGTGGTAGTGACACTGGTCACTCCTGATAAACTCGTCATCTACCGGACATACTCTTTTAATGAACCATGCTCCAACAATGTGGCAGAATACAATGCCCTGTTGATCGGGCTCCAAGTCGCTGAAGAGCTGGAGGTCAAATCCCTGGAAGCTTTCGGTAATTCTCTGCTTATCGTCAATCAAGTCAGAGGAATATACGAAGTCCGGAATCCAGACCTCATCCCCTATCACCGAGCGACAATCAAGATAGCCATGACGTTCAAAGGGTTCTTCCTAGAGCATGTACCTCGATCTCAGAATCTGGAAGCTGATGCCCTGGCCAGTCTAGCTGCGGACTTAGCTACCCCTATAAGAAGGCAAGATTCGGTGATCCTTCTTAACAGAGATTTATTCTGCATGAAGAACAACCTTCACATAGAAAGCAGCCACGCTGTGAACACAGATCCCCCCGGAAGAGACTGGAGAAGTACCTTCATAGATTTCGTCGCATACGGAATCTTTCCAGAGGACCCCAAAGAAGCAGTATCCGTCAAGAGACGATCATTACGCTTCTATTTCAATGCATCTTCACACTGCCTATATCGTCGAACCTACAACGGACTGCTATTAAGATGTCTCTCAGACGACGAAGCACAGCAGATTATCCGAGAAGCTCACGACGGCGTATGCGGAGCGCATCAGCCCGGTCCTAAGCTACAGGATCGTATCAGGAGAATGAGCTACTACTGGCCTACTATGATCACAGACGCGATCAGCTATGCAAGACAATGCAGAGCCTGTCAGGTTCATGCAGACTTCATACACCAACCGTCTGAATATCTACATCCTACGGTCGCATCCTGGCCCTTCGAAGCATGGGGTATGGATATAGTCGGTCCCATTCACCCGTCTTCCTCCAGAGGCCACCGGTTCATACTGGCCATCACGGATTACTTCTCCAAATGGGCAGAGGCGATCCCTCTGGCTGAGGTAAAAGCGTCTAACGTGATCATCTTCATCAAGCACTACGTTATTTATCGCTTTAGGATTCCTCGAAGGATAATCCATGACAATGGGCCTCAGTTCATCAGCCAAGCATTTCATCGATTTTGCGATAAAAGTCGAATACATAATATTGCCTCTACGGCATATTATCCAGCTGCTAATGGTTTGGCGGAAGCTTTCAACAAAACCATTATCAAACTCCTGAAGAAGTTCGTCTCTTCAAACAAAAGAGACTGGAACGAGAAGCTGGGCGAATGTCTCTGGGCATACCGCACAACGGTACGAACACCTACAGGTTGTACCCCCTTTTCACTGGTCTACGGGAGCGAGGCAGTTCTTCCCATCGAAATCCAGATCCCGTCGCTCAGGATAGCAGTGACTAGTGAGTTGACTCGAGAAAAGAATGACCTGTTAAGGCTCCAAGAGCTTGAAGGATTAGACGAGAAATGCCTACAAGCTCAACAGCGCATCGCGCTCTACCAAGCACGTATTTCCAAAACTTTTAATCATAAAGTGAAGGAAAGAGTGTTCAAGGTCGGCGAGCTAGTTCTAGCCGTAAGAAGGCCGATGATTCTTACCCACAGAAGTAAAGGCAAATTCCAGCCCAAGTGGGAAGGCCCTTATGTGATCGAGACAACGTTCTCGAACGGCACCTACAGGATAGCCCAGCCTAATGGAGACCTGTTAATGGCTCCTATCAACGGCAAATTCCTGAAAAGGTACTATGCTTAATCCCCCCTGCTCGGGTGGGACATAGCAAGGATCTCGATTCTGACAAAACTACTTCCAAAACGCAATTGGTAGGGTTACGCTCTATCATGTCCGTATGACCTCTGAATAGATGTGTCCTGCTAAGAAGTTTATCGGAAGTCTATCATGTCCATACTACCTCTGATATCACTCTCACCAAAACCTGTCATTTACATTCCGAAATGATGGGTCCACAAAAGTCAGAAAAGAGTCGCCTTTATTTATTCCCGAGAGGGAGGCAGAATCACATCTAGGCAAGCAAAAAGGGGAAAGGATACATCATGATGGCGGGTGAGTCAGATTGTGAATCAGCCGCTCTAACGCAGCTATCCTCTCATTCCTAAGAACCAAGGCGTCAGTACGAGCCTGCTCCAGCCGTGCCTCAGGAGTGTCCGTAAGGGTCAGATCAGCCTTTGCCCGAAGACAGCCTGTGCGAGCAGCTTCTGCACGGTCCAACTCCCGTCGCGCTGTGCTCAGTCGGCTAAATGCTACCTCCAGACCCGTCAACGACTGGGAAGCCCACTCCTCTGCCCGAGCTAGTTCTTCCTTCAGCATGGAGACCCTCGCTGCATTCCCTTCATGCTCAGAACGACACTGCGTCTCAACAGCAAGAGCCTCTTCCACGACAACTTTTCTCCTATCCATCTCCAGCTTATGCTTCTGGATAGAGTTGTCTAGGCTTTCCAGCTTCGTAGCAAGCCGCGCAGTCATAAGGTCAAACCGAGCATGAACATCAGCATCGAGGCCCCGAGTCAGCCACAAATGTTCGTTAATAGGTTGCTCTAACCTATTAACCACCGCCTCCAGGGCGTCAACTACCCCGGAATCACCGAGCTCCCTGATGACCCCGATCGAAGCGAGAGAAGTCTTCCTCAGGCGCTCAAAATCCAGACTCTTCGCTAACACCATTGATACCATCGTTCTCAAACCGGTGTAGAAAAGGCTGGTATGTTGCTCGGTCAACGCAACTAGATCCGACTGAACGCCGGGAGCGCCCGCAATGTCAGCAAGTCCCTCTCCAGGGATAATTGCAGACGAGGTGGCCACAGCCGTCGCATCGACACATGGCACAATCGAAGAAGGTGCGGTAACGGCGGTCGAAGTCGTCGCCACACTCACAAGAGGTGACGAAGCTACTCCGGGCGTACTGGCCCCCGAATCCACTTCCTCATCAAAGTCGAACGCCTCCTCGTCAGAAGCACGAGCGGAACCAGAATGCGCTTCAACTCTATACTCCCCGTGGGCGCTATCCCCTGAGAAGAAGACGAGAAAGTCAATATCAGTATGATGACAATCTTTTTGAAGGGAGGCATAAAGACGACATTTACCCGGAGCCAACGGCATATACGACGCATCTGCAGTCGATATAGCTAAACCACGTCTTAATGACGCAATACGAATCGTCATGCCTGGAGAAGGAGGTGGGCCGACCGACATCGCCGAGAGTTCTGTCAGGCCTCCACCAAGACGTGGTCGAGGTTCATCGGCCGGAATCTCGCCAGACGTGCTCACTGACGCGGCAGGAGTCATGCCCGTTGCTGGCCTCGGGAAAGATCCTCCCATCTGCCTCGGCCACACAGGAAATCTCGCTCCGCTACCTGGAGCAGTAGCCGCCACAGCCACCTCTAACGAGCATTCTCCGGCATCGACGACCGGAACTGTAGGAGGTCCCTCTCTAGAAGGCGAGGAACCTCCAGCCAAAGAATCATCCCCAATGTAGGGAGAGGCAGGCTCACTCCCAGGAGCCTCAATACCAGGAATGCGGAGAGGACGAGCAACCGTCTCCTTCCTCCTCTTGCGAAAAGAAACTTCCTTCAGAGCAGAAGCCTGTCGCTTCCCAGAAGGGACTACCAAAGCCCTCACAGGCAGAGGCACTTCGCACCTCGGCACCGACACCAGAGGCTCGTCCGGAGTACCAGACTCCTCACCTTCGTCCGAAGAAACCGAAGGGACGTCAACTCTTCCCCCAGGCTTGGGAGAAGGCACCCGAAAGCTTCTACGAGCGTCAAAATCATGATGGAAGGTGTTAACCGCCATGTAAAACTGGACATAAGAATGGAGAATGTGAAGCTCCGTGGAGGTTGTAACGACCGGCACAATGAAGGTTGCCCTCGTACAACCCATGATAAAATATCGCCACCCTCTAGCTCCATCAATGAGTCCGTCCCTGGACCTAAAGCTGGTAACGGCATTGCCCACATGCAACTGATCGTACCCAAACTGTCTGGCGAACCGACTAGGCAAGTAGGGCTCGAAGAAGCAGTGATCTTCGCTCCTGTACAGCAGATGGGAGGGTCTAATACAGACCAACCAGTTAAAAGCTTCCGGGGAAAGGTCGGTCTTCTCTCCACCTGAATCCTCAAGCCGCACCCCTGATTGATTTCGATGCACGGGGGGAGCAGTACAAAGGAGCTTCCAACCGTGGCAGAGGTTCAACACCAGCCGGCAGTCAAAAACTGTGCTCACATTCCAGGAGGAATCCTTGTAATTCATCAAGAATATACCCCCTGAGCTGCTACCGGACCCAGGAGACATCACCCGGGGATTGTGAAGAATCAACCATCCCATCAAGTATAGGTATGGTAATTCCACCCTGGGAAAACTCTCACGTCGAGCTTCGTCGACGAGCAACCCATCAGTTATGGCTCTCAAGCCAGCCTGTATACGGCACACCATGGCAGGAAGCAAGCTCAGTCTTGCCCCAAACACCAGGCGCACTGCCGGCCACAGGATGTTCCGGTGAATGCGATCCACGGACGCGGTACCTGGCACCACTACTCGGTGCAGCCATATGGAGAGGAAACCAGCCAGCTGGGCTTCCTTAGACAAAGGCCTGCGATAGCGCCTCAAGTAACTACAGGCCTTAGTGCCTTCCGGGTACTTTCCTACCCCCTCGACAAGAATCTGGTCCGGAGCTTCAGCCTCCTCCATAAGAGTCTCCACAACCTGGGCACTAAGCACGCCCAAACAGTTCACGGGCTCATTCTTACCACCCGAGGCTTTCTCCGACCTGGCGGCCCTGGCTCGGTGGAAGAAGAGGTAGGACATCCACTTGGTGGTATGAGCCAAATCAGAAGGCTCGTTATAAAAGGCGATGCACGCGAAGTATTGACACATCAGCTCCTGATATACTTTTGCCACCCGAGGGTCCAAATCCCCCAACTCCCGGTTGGTGGGAACATACTCTTCATATGGAGTATCCCCCATCGGCAGTCTCGAGACAACTGCCATCTCGTGGAGCGCCAATCCTAACTCCCCCAGTGGAGTGGCAAAGGTCCCGGTGAGCGGAATGTACCACTCCATCAGCGCTAGGAACAAATTAGGGTTCGGAGGCAACCCGACGCTCGTCGCACTCACAGCGGCATATAGTCCAATGCCCTCCAACTCTCTCAGGAAGTGCGTCAAGGCCCAGTCAACTAGGCATCTCCATCGGGAGTTTGTTGGGGCGATCCACCCATTGCACCGAGGATTCTCCTTGGGATATACCCCACCTCGACCCATGAAGTCGTTGCAGAAGGTCGGCAATTGGACCGGCTGGATCACCAAGCTATCTTCACTTGGAACACTGCCCGGGCACAGTCCTCTGAACAGCGTCACAACGCCGGAGGGGCGACTGACGAATGACCCCTGGTCAGCTCCTTTCAGATGAAAATCTTTCCCGGCTTGCCGTGAAGATCAGGAGTCAGCGTCCATGACATCTTCCTAGGATGCGTCACGTGGGAGAAGGCCGAGATGGGATAATCCCTCGGCATCGTTGGCAGGTACAAAACCAAATTTCCGGCTGGGAAGACCCAGGGCTCCCTCTTAGGCTTCGTCTGGGACTATTTGTCGATCATGTCCCCAAAAAGGAAAGCCGGCTTTACGTACGGCTCCCCGTCTACATAAGTCAGAGGCTTCCCGTTGATCATGCTCAGCAGCATTCGCTCGCCCTGAGCCGATATTAAGATCCTCCTTCCTTCAGGGTACTGGGGTCCGGAGATAGGGAATGCCACGTGGGACAGATCCTCCAGGTAGTTCGAGTGCAGCATCCCAGCAGCGGAGCCCATCACCTCGGCCAGTGGATGTCACGACCCAATTTCGTAGAATCACTTGAGGCGTCCCCTGAATCGTGACTGCCGTGCGGGCCTGGGGTTGCGCCCGCACAAGGCTTTAATGATTTGCATAGCAAGCACATATTCAGAGTACGCAGATAAATTGAAACACAGATTTGAAATGGAAAAGTTCTCTTTATTGATAATGAACATCTATTACAAACTCTTGAACGAGTTAGCTAATATGCCGAACGGCTTACAAAAGAGATGACTCAAAATGAGATAGCAGTCCTGTACATTACATCATTTTATAAACTCAAAACGATAAAGACCTCCAGGCTGGAGGACGGCTTTGCCACGGAGCTGCATTTGTGTATGAAGAGTTGCAGCTTCGGACTTCAAAAGGCTTCAAGGGGTGCGGTGAAGGTGCGCCAACAGTTGGACTGGATCGGGTAGACGACTTCGGCTCCTCGCTCGGTTCGCCTTGGTACGGAGAACCTGTTTCAACGAGGGTCAGCATATCGAAACATGCTGGTGAAGGCGAGCTAGCCTGACTATACCAATCAACACATTGTTTAGTGAAGCATGCATATTTTTGTGGGTTTCTATTTTGCCTTAGTTTATTTACAAGCAAGCAGCATATAGAATTTACTGAAATGAACGTGCCACCGTTAGGTAGATTTTTACCTGACCGTCTGAATTACCTGCACAATACTTACCATGCCTTTCCTGCCACGAAGACACAAGTTAGTATGCAACAGGTTTAAATATACACGATGATCACTGGCTTGATTGCCATAATGGGCACTAGTCTGTGACGAAGATGGTTTGCTACGTGCAAGAACGTTAGGCGCCGCATACCACCCTGTCCTAGTACGTGAGACTAAACGTTAGTTTCGTCCGGAGCCGGAACGGTGCCAGTGCCCCAGCAACCGCCCGCAGGAACTATACCTTGTGCACAAGTTGTCCATGATCGCACACTAACAATCATTCGCCCGGAGGCTACGTTAACAAGCATTCACCCAGAGGCTACGTTAACAAGCATTCACCCAGAGGCTACGTTAACAAGCATTCGCCCGGAGGCTACGTGAGTACAAGATAAGCGGCATTGCATGATTCATTTTACATTACAACTACGTTATCTTTATGCATCAGGATATACATTTAAACTTGTATCTATGCATTTGATGAACATTTCCGAACGAACAAGCATGCAAAGATATAACCGTTCACAAGTTTCATTGACAAGCATAAGTACCAAGTCTATTCTCTTTTATCTTGGTTTCTTTTAGTTATTACTTGGTATCGTTTGATCGGGGCAAGGAGTGAAGCTTGGAAGCAGGGCTAGCTAATCGGGTTGGTAGCCACTCACTTAGATTTTGGAAAGAAGAAGGAAAGAGGCACTTTACGACTCCGCTCGTAAGCCACCTACTGCTCGTTCACCTGCACACGAACAACTCGATTAATACTTCTTCCTCTCTTTCTAATCTCGGAATAGAAGTGCAAGTCAATGAACGAAAATAATGAAAACCATCAAAACCGTTCAAGGAAAATAAGCAAATCCCAAAACTAACTCAAAGTACGAAAGCAACAAGCGACATCGAAAACCGAGGCAATAAAAGATAGCAGCGGAGAGGTCCCTCCTGACTCTGCCGCTAAGCCGATCCTTGGGGCGCAGTCCACTGAATATGGGAATCGATTCCGAAGAAACAAATCCATAACGAGGACGATTTCTTAATTCAATCTATCCCGATCGAACGATACCGTCTTGTGTTTCTTAGCCGCGGTCTCCGCACCGGGAGAACGGGGCGCTACATCCTACCCAACTAATTGGAAGTTTCATCCCGAAACTTAAGAACAGGACCTACCATCAGGGAACGTTACGTTGGGGATGTTTAGCAGAGTATTTGGGACAGTCACGAATTCTGTGGTTTGCATCGCCACAGATGAGGCATAATCCTTGTTTCAGACGACATTCGTTGACCAGGTGCCCTGGCCTCCTACAGAAGTGACATAGCTGCCCTCTCTGCGGACCACCATTGTTGCGGCGCTTTGTAGCGGTGTTTCCTCCTTTGTTGCTTTGGCGTTTATGACTGGATGTATGCACAGCGCCGACAGCAACATGAGGATACTGTGGTTCTAACGATAAGACGTGATTCATGACTTCATGCATCGTACGATACTGAGGAATGGCTACGTACGAATGGATGGCAGGGCGTAGTCCACCTTCAAACCTTCTAGCTCGACTCGCTGCATCAGGTAAATAGGCCCTAGTGAATTTGGAGAGTCGGTTGAATTCGGCGGAGTACTCTTTAACTGTCATACCGCCTTGCCTCAGTTGCACGGACTCATTTTCCATTTGACGTTGTACTGGAGGGGGTACGAACTCCTCTTCGAACGCAGCACGAAAAGTCGTCCACGAGATCGCCTCCTCTCCGTGATCAAATTGGAGAGATCGTCGATGCACGTCCCACCAATCGTACGCGTTAAGGCAGAGCTGTAGCTGCGCGCAGGCGACGCGCTTTTCTTCGGGGACCTCTAGCAGAGCGAAGTGATCTTCAAGTTCGGCCAACCAATCTAGAGCTACGACTGGGTCCTCAGTCCCGTTGAATGGGGTGTTGCAGACTTTCTTGAAGTGGCCAAAGTCGAAGGCAGTCACGTCCCTCGCCCTTGGAATTTGCGGCGTCTCTACTTCAAGCACGGGCTATTCCATCGGAGTCGCTGGCGTTGCTGCAGACTGGTTGGATGCCAAAGTCTGAACGATCTGCTGTAGGGTATCTACCTGCTTCTGTTGGACTGAGAATCGTGCTTCTATATTGTCTTGAAACTTGAGCTGACTCTCTTCCGCCCGCTTCTCGGCCCGTTCATAGCGAGCCTCGTCCCTTTGTTGGTTTGCCTCCAACATCTGCAACATTCGTTGGACGGGATCGATGCTTGGCACGGCTCGCTGGCTCTTTGAACTTCCCGAAGTATCCGAACTACTTTCTTGGCCTTGCGTTTCGTCCGGAGTTTGCGCTGCAGATTGCGCTGGAGCCATTCCTTCAAAAGAAGGTAAATTACATTAGGATCATAATGTATTATGGACTTATTGCATGAACGTATCTCATTTTGGCCTAGCGAGTTCAAAAGTTCGCACAGGAATTTTGATCGTTAAAGGAACTTTTCCAGCACGAAGTCTAAGGAACTTTGAATCTGTGCTCTGATACCACTATATCACGACCCAATTCCGTAGAATTACTTGAGGCATCCCCCGAATTGTGACCGCCGTGCGGGCCTGGGGTTGCGCCCGCACAAGGCTTTAATGATTTGCATAGCAAGCACATATTCAGAGTACGCAGATAAATTGAAACACAGATTTGAAATGGAAAAGTTCTCTATATTGATAATGAACATCTATTACAAACTCTTGAACGAGTTAGCTAATATGCCGAACGGCTTACAAAAGAGATGACTCAAAATGAGATAGCAGTCCTGTACATTATATCCTTTTATAAACTCAAAACGATAAAGACCTCCAGGCTGGAGGACGACTTTGCCACGGAGCTGCATTTGTGTATGAAGAGTTGCAGCTTCGGACTTCAAAAGGCTTCAAGGGGCGCGGTGAAGGTGCGCCAACAGTTGGACTGGATCGGGTAGACGACTTCGGCTCCTCGCTCGGTTCGCCTTGGTGCGGAGAACCTGTTTCAACGAGGGTCAGCATATCGAAACATGCTGGTGAAGGCGAGCTAGCCTGACTATACCAATCAATACATTGTTTAGTGAAGCATGCATATTTTTGTGGGTTTCTATCTTGCCTTAGTTCATTTACAAGCAAGCAGCATATAGAATTTACTGAAATGAACGTGCCACCGTTAGGTAGATTTTTACCTGACCGTCTGAATTACCTGCACAATACTTACCATGCCTTCCCTGCCACGAAGACACAAGTTAGTATGCAACAGGTTTAAATATACACGATGATCACTGGCTTGATTGCCATAATGGACACTAGTCTGTGACGAAGATGGTTTGCTACGTGCAAGAACGTTAGGCGCCGTATACCACCCTGTCCTAGTACGTGAGACTAAACGTTAGTTCCGTCCGGAGCCGGAATGGTGCCAGTGCCCCAGCAGCCGCCCGCAGGAACTATACCTTGTGCACAAGTTGTCCATGATCGCACACTAACAATCATTCGCCCGGAGGCTACGTTAACAAGCATTCACCCAGAGGCTACGTTAACAAGCATTCGTCCGGAGGCTACGTGAGTACAAGACAAGCGGTATTGCATGATTCATTTTACATTGCAACTACGTTATCTTTATGCATCAGGATATACGTTTAAACTTGTATCTATGCATTTGATGAACATTTCCGAATGAACAAGCATGCAAAGATATAACCGTTCACAAGTTTCATTGACAAGCATAAGTACCAAGTCTATTCTCTTTTATCTTGGTTTCTTTTAGTTATTACTTGGTATCGTTTGATCGGGGCAAGGAGTGAAGCTTGGAAGCAGGGCTAGCTAATCGGGTTGGTAGCCACTCACTTAGATTTTGGAAAGAAGAAGGAAAGAGGCGCTTCACGACTCCGCTCGCAAGCCACCTACTGCTCGTTCACCTGCACACGAACAGCTCGATTAATACTTCTTCCTCTCTTTCCAATCTCGGAATAGAAGTGTAAGTCAATGAACGAAAATAATGAAAACCATCGAAACCGTTCAAGGAAAACAAGCAAATCCTAAAACCAACTCAAAGCACGAAAGCAACAAGCGACATCGAAAACCGAGGCAATAAAAGATAGCAGCGGAGAGGTCCCTCCTGACTCTGCCGCTAAGCCGATCATTGGGGCGCAGTCCACTGAATATAGGAATCGATTCCGAAGAAACAAATCCATAACGAGGACGAGTTCTTAATTCAATCTATCCCGATCGAACGATACCGTCTTGTGTTTCTTAGCCGCGGTCTCCGCACCGGGAGAACAGGGCGCTACAGTGGAGACTCACCCAAGTCAACTACAACAGTGCAAGAAAAATACGTCATCACAAGTCTTGCACGAACATACGGACCGAAAGAAACAACAGTCTGTGCTCTACGCAGGATTGTGCAAATCTGGCAATTTTATGCCGGAGGTCCCCCCACAAGCGTAAAATTCAAACTTTACGATATACCCCAATTTTTGGTAGCCAGAGCTTTTACGCTCAGAACTACGAAAATATGGAGTCTTTACGCTGACACATTAGAAATATGGGCGTAAAAGATGAAAATGCCTCCGTGCATCATCTTCCTCAAGAAGAGGCTATCAGCACAGAAGACGACCTAGCGAGGTCACGTTCAACGTGTGCGAAGGATTTTTCGTCGTTTTTGTCACCCCGAAGGCTTTACCTCTAAGACCGGGTGCACTGCTCGTCGGCAGGACACTTCGCTCAGAAGAAAGTTCGCCTTGACCGACCAAAGACTCCCTCGCTGGGGCGGAAGAATGAGAAGAGGAACCTATACCCTTTACCTTGGCGGAGGAGGTCTGTTTTGACGCCATTTTCTGAAGACTCGAGATGCTCGGAGAGAGAACGAAGAAAAACTCGAACAGTCGAAAGCTCTCTTTCGCAGAAGACGGATAAAAATTTTCTCTCTCAGAAAACTTGGGATATATATAGAGTTCGGACCGACTACTCGAATCCTCAGACGGACTCCTCGAGACTCTAACCAAATCTCGCAAAATTAAATAATGGGTTATGATTGGATCCTACGTCAGCCCACTAACCTTGAAAGACGGACAGTCAGCAAATTCGAAAAGTTTTTCGTGCAAAGACGATTCAGCAGGCCCTACGCTGAAGGAGCTTTTCTACGCTCGACAGCAATAGATCTACGATTTTACGCTCGCAAGCTATAAGTCTATGGTTTTACGCCTAGATGCCTTTGTGCTCAGTAGCTTTTACGCTCGAGAGGCCACAAATCTATGACTTTATGCTCAGCAGATACCAAATCGATGATCTCACGCTCGATGACGCTCAGTTTATGTAGCGCCCCGTTCTCCCGGTGCGGAGAGCGCGGCTAAGAAACACAAGACGGTATCGTTCGATCGGGATAGATTGAATTAAAAACTCGTCCTCGTTATGGATTTGTTTCTTCAAAATCGATTCCCATATTCAGTGGACCGCACCCCAAGGATCGTCTTAGCGGCAAAGTCAGGAGGGACCTCTCTGCTGCTATCTTTTAATGCCTCGGTTTTCGATGTCGCTTGTTGCTTCCGTGCTTTGAGTTAGTTTTGGGATTTGCTTGTTTTCCTTGAACGGTTTCGATGGTTTTCATTGTTTTCGTTCATTGACTTGCACTTCTATTCCGAGATTGGAAAGAGAGGAAGAAGTATTAATCGAGCTGTTCGTGTGCAGGTGAACGAGCAGTAGGCGGCTTGCGAGAGGAGTCGTGAAGCACCTCTTTCCTTCTTCTTTCCAACTTCTAAGTGAGTGGCTACCAACCCGATTAGCTAGCCCTGCTTCTAAGCTTCACATCTATCAAATCTGTACTCTTCTATGCCCCGATCAAACGATACTAAGTAATAATAAAAGAAACCAAGATAAAAGAGAGAATAGACTTGGTTCTTATGCTTGTCAATCAAATATGTGAACTGTTATCATACTGTATTCTAGTTTGTTTATAACTGTTCTATAAATCGTACTAAGTATGGAACACCTTGTATGCGCTAAACTGTTCAATGAGGCTATGTTAAATGAATCATGCAATACCGACTGTCCCGTACTACTGTTTGCCTCAACTGCATGAACTGTTAACTTAGCAACGTACTGTTCGATCACGAACAACTTGTGCACAAGGTAACTTAGCAACGTACTGTTCGATCACGGACAACTTAGCAACCCTACTGTATAGTCAACTGTACTGGATGGAATGGCTTGGAGCAACCAC
The DNA here is from genome assembly GCA_036927795.1 of Iris macrosiphon. Classification (NCBI taxonomy): domain Eukaryota; kingdom Viridiplantae; phylum Streptophyta; class Magnoliopsida; order Asparagales; family Iridaceae; genus Iris; species Iris macrosiphon. The sequence continues at coordinate 84,071,840 of JAYESA010000011.1, read as the reverse complement.
TGTACTTTCGCTGCAAACCATTCTCGTCTATGACTAGTGTCCTTATTGGCATACGCCAGTGATCCATTGTATATTTAAACCTGTTGCATACTAACTTATATCTTCGTGGTAGGGAAGGCATGGTAAGTATTGTACAGGTAATTCAGACGGTCAGGTAAAATCCACCGAACGGTGGCACGTTCATTTCAGTAAATTCAATATGCTGCTTACTTGTAAATGAACTAAGGCAAGATAGAAACCCACAAATATGCATGCTTCATTAAAACAACGTGTTGATTGGTATAGTCAGGCTAGCTCGCCTTCACCAGCATGTTTCGATATGCTGACCCTCGTTGAAACAGGTTCTCCGCACTAAGGCGAACCGAGCGAGGAGCCGAAGTCGTCTTCCCGATCCAGTCCAGCTGTTGGCGCATCTTCACCGCGCCCCTTGAAGCCTTTTGAAGTCCGAAGCTGCAACTCTTCATACACAAATGCAGCTTCGTGGCAAAGCTATCCTCCAGCCTGGAGGTCCTTATCATTTTGAGTTTATAAAGGGATGTAATGTACAGGAATGCTATCTCATTTTGAGTCATCTCTTTTGTAAGCCGTTCGGCATATTAGCTAACTTGTTCAAGATTTTGTAATAGATGTTCATTATCAATAAAGAGAACTTTTCCATATTTTAAATCTGTGTTTTAATTTATCTGCGTACTCTGAATATGTGCTTGCTATGCAAATCATTAAAGCCTTGTGCGGGCGCAACTCCAGGCCCGCACGGCGGTCACGATTAGGGGGACGCCTCAAACGATTCTACGGAATCGGGTCGTGACAGTTTACGCTCAGAAGCAACAGATCCGCAAGACTTCACGCTCGGAGAAATTTTCTTTTCAGGAGCTACAGATAAACAGTTCTACGCTAAAGGAGCTTCCTACGCTCGACGGCTACGAATCTACAACTTTACGTTCGACAGCTATAAGTCAGGTTTTTGGCCCGGATGCCTTTGTGCTCAGTAGCTTTTATGCTCGAGAGGCCACAAACCCATGACTTCACACACAGGAACTACAAGTCTACGATTTCACGCTCGACGGTGTTTTACGCCCGGAGGCTACAGACTGATGATTTCTCGCTCCACGACTTTTCGTATATTCGAACAGTCCCCAAGACGGTCAATTACAGGAGTTAACACAGAAGATACTCCTCCTTGGCCTCAACATATCCCAAGTACCCGAAACATACAAGAGTTCAAACATTGAGAAATTACTCTTCTCGGGTCAATTGTAGGTTCATCCAAACTCCAGTCTGAATATCTCGTCTATCAAAAGATGGCAACTCAGTTTTGACAGCCATTCCTCGACCTTGTTTCAAGGGATTTTTCGAGAAGTCACTCTTGAAGACGAAGACTGAACAAAAAATTCTGTTCACCAGAAGTTCAGAGCTCTACGCGATTCCTCAGTCCTAGCAACAGGACAGTTCTAAAAATATTCAAAATGCTCTACAATGTTCTATGGACTACTCGCTATGCGTAAAGGACAGGACCTAGCACTCTTTCTACAGAGTCGGCGTACAGATTCAGACGTGTTGAAGCTGACATATTCAGACTTCACAGCAACGTATGGCAAGATGATCATATGAAGAAGCAAGACAATTTTATTAAAATCAGAGTCATGATTACATATGAGGGAAACCCGATCTACAAGGGTTTTCTTTTCATTTTCATGATTACATATGAGGGAAATCCCGTCTACAAAGGGCTTCCTCGTCATCGTCATCGGAAAACCGCACCCTGAATCTGTTCGGACAGGTTCTCGCACCGGTGAAGGTTTTCCTCTTCTTCCATGGCGGTTCATTTACTTCCACAGTAATAAACAAGAAGATCCTCCATTCGCCATGGCCGATCCAGCTGAGGGGTCTTCCACCCAGCTCGATCGGGGACGATAGATTACGGTTTGTCTAATCTCGTCCGCGGGGATCTAAGGAGAAGAGATACAGCTTGCAAGCCGCCGTGGTCAAATACGACCCTTTCTCTCTCCTGGGGCAACGCCATACTAAGTTGCTGATTATCCCGAGCAAGGGAGGCTAAGATATCCTTCCATGATCCATCGTTGCAGTGGACACTTGCTCGAAGATGCCGTCTTTTTGGCTCCTTACACGCTGGAAGAACATGATCTCCTTCTTCCTCAAATCGACCCGGCGAACTCCGGTGATCATCTCTGCATGGTGATGAAGATATGGGGAGAACATGCTAACTCCCCCAGCCTTTTTATAGGCAAAAGAGATCACAGCGGTCCCCCATAAATCTGCCATAAAGTCTGCACCGACCGTTTCAACGCTCCATTCAGAAACGTTTCGAGTTACGAGGGGCCGTTCATGCTTCGTTCAAAGCATTTCAAATTCCAAGCAATTTAAAAGCTCTGAAGGGGGTCTTGTAGAAGCATAAAAAATACGCTGGGAAGAGCTACGCAGCCTCTTGATATAGAGCAGCGTAAGCAGAGGCCTTCAGAGCCATCAGGCGTACAACAGAGTTTTCTCCGCTAAAATACAGCGTGAAGAATAAAGCTCAAAGGACCATCCACATAAGTGCAGTACGTCCAGGCCGCTCTAGCGTGAACAGAGTTCTTCATCGCCTCCATGGCGTAAAACTCATCCGCTCTCAAAGCAGTGTTATAGCGTACGAGAAACGCTTTATCATCCCCGAAATGAACCTGTCAAGTCACGCAGTGAATCTGACCTCTGACTCCTAACAAAAGGTGATGCACGGCTACCCAAACGACGGCTGGAAATGATGGCAGACCTCTCGGGACGCGTCCCACAGTATGATGGCGGATCTCACCATTTAATACAAAGGATTTGGTAAAACATCACCAAACCGTCGTTTACTGGAGTCCCCTCAGCATAAACCGCTCTTTTGCATACAAGGAAATATGCCGCCCTATTTTACACAGGCAAACATGAGCTGTTTTACGCTCCGCAGCAGACAAACCGCCTGCCACGTCAAAAGCTGCACTTCGTACGGGATTCGAGGCACGTCTCCACGTCTAATTGTACAGAGCGGTGACAGTTTCTCTCAAGACACGTCTCTGCGACGGGTGCACAGAAGGCCTGCAGACCTTCGAAACACGCCTCCGCATTTAATGCATAAGATGATGGCAAATCTCTGTAAGAGATTTGGTTATATCTTCAAAAGCCATAATTCCGGCTAAGGCATCCACATCAGCACGGTATGCAGCGGCTTCTACGCCCATTCAGGATCTGTGCTCAAGCGGCTTCTACGCCCATTCTGGCACGATATGCAGCGGCTTCTACGCCCATTCAGGATCTGTGCTCAAGCGGCTTCTACGCCCATTCTGGCACGATATGCAGTGGCTTCTACGCCCATTCAGGATCTGTGCTCACTCGGCTTCCATGCCTACTCAGTCTCTACGACCACTCAGTCTCTACGACTGTTCGGCTTCTATGCCTGTTCGACTTCTATGCCTGCTCGGCTTCCATGCCTACTCGGCTTCTATGCCTGTTCGGCTTTTATGCCTACTTGGCTTCTATGCCATGGTGACGGACATTTGGCTTCTACGCCAACCTCTTCTACACAATGGATACCTACCCACGTGGCTTTTATGCCATGATCTTAGTAGCAACCGTACGTGTTATGTCCCCTTAGTTGGACCCACGTCACTCGCTCAGTCAAAAGATCATCTATACGTAGGCATTGGTTACTTTAACCGTTGTGTAAAAGGTTGCTGTACTTTCCACTCCTCGGTTGCTACACCAACGGAGTAGTCTCTGTCACCAAAGACTCTATAAATAGAGGCCCCTGTCAATGGGGAACAAGGTCAGAAAATTTGGTCAAGAATACCAATATCAGATCCAAGGTCGACAATTGGAGAAGATCGAACAAGGAGGAGTAGAGAGAGAGAGAGAGAGAGCCCGGAGCTCAGGCAAAGAGCGGGGATCGACGACTTCGGCATCGTGCATCCACCCTCTCCTACAACCTTCGAAGCTGCTACCTATCTTCCATGGCACTTCTTCAACATCGCGTGGTCCAAGGGCTAAAGTGATCGACCGCAGATCAGACACCTATAGCAATTTATACCCAGATTAAATAAATTGTACTCCCACATCCTCGTATAGGATTATATTGTACAAGTTTGTTTGTAAACCAAAGGGCACGGGTTTCGCACAAACCCCGTCATTGAAATACACTTTCATTCTTTCGTTTAATACCACAAAGAGGTAGTATTTTCTAGTTATCTCGCTAATTCCGGGAACGTTGGTGATGTTTATTTCAGCATCCAGAGACATTTATTCGGAGACCATAGTTTCTGATCCTGTGTACTTGACGTCTAAACGCTTACACTACACAGATTGCTTGCCAGGAAAGTATATCTTGCCATTGTACTGTGATTTACATTCTATATGATGCATGCATTTTATTTCTAATATTTAGTTCATATATTTTAACTGCTATATAAACTGCGCATCCAAGAGTAACTTGGGTGCAGCGATGGTGGCGTCGTATTCTGTTTTATTTATATATATGCATGTTGACCTAGTTTATGAGACCACTCCATTATCATGAGGCATCCTTATATTTCATTGGCCATAACACTGTTATTACACGAGCATGAGTCTCATGTAGGACATGGACTTGTATACTCGGCTGGCCACTGGTACGTATAGGACGTACGACGGATAGGGATAACTGCTGATAAAAATTGCATGCTAGAAGGCCTGGTAGTTATTTAGAGGTATTATCGTGTCATGGATGTGACATTCTTAGAGCATGGGTTGGAGAGAACAACAAGTAAGGCGTTTGGGCTCCTTTGCACTTTTCTTGTGTAACCGGTACGCTTCGCCGGAGATGCACGGTCATGATGACCACTATATATTATTATTATCAGGCGGCCTCTTGCGTTCAAAAGACGACATGCTTTGTAGGCTCCTGATTCTCGGAGAGAATCATGCCAATCCTATTTTGGCCAGATAGCCCACTTGTTGGAAAGTTGTTCTCAAATTGCATTCACATAGACGGTTAGGCGACCCATTGGATGTTTATTTTTAGTACTTTATTGGCATACTTCTATGTATCTTATTATCTCCCTCTGAGGACCTGGTCCCTTTCCAGGTATAGGCGTGCAGGATTATCCATAGGAGTAAGGACCCGGACCTGACGCTTTATACCAGACTGAGGAGGTCTTACCTTCAGAGTACCTTTGATTCATCGCAGTTAATGGATATTCTAGTTGCTATTTCCTTTATTGATATTTATCTTATATTAGAGTTTGATCTCTTCTCTCATTTAGTTTTAGTATAGTAGTTTGGCAGTGGATTTGTTTTCACCCGACTATCATTCTTGATACTTCATATTTGAGATTTAGCTATTTATTTCTATTTTATTATTTATGATGTGGATGAGATATAGATTGTGTGTGACTTGTGTTGACAGTATATTACCACTTGTGGATTGGATATTCATAATACAGCGTACGTATGTGTTATGGTTTCCATATATTGGAGTTGCCATATACATGCGGCTGGCATGCTTACGTATTCCTAATCCTACGTATTTTGGGACTGGGGCGTAACAACGGAAGCCCAAGATGGTATTATCTCGATCCTGAGGGCAACAATGGAGGTTGTAATTTTTTCCCTAACTCGCGATCAAGCAGCCGGGCTGATACCTCTTAGCACTCCATGGTGCGAGGTCATGTGGGTTCATCTCGACCTTGCTCAGGAAAAATGCAGCAAGTAACGCATTCTCCTACCAATTCCAAAGGGAAGAAGTACAAAGCTTGCCATATGGTTTTTTCCTCCAACGAGGAAGCTTTGGTAGGAGCACCAAGGTCGGGACTTGCCTATCAGCGCGACTATAATGCTCCCGAAGACGTTATTCCTACAACGACTACACCTGTCGCATCCGATCCAGGTTTATCTCAGCTTCCCGTAACGGACAAACAAAAGTAGATGGAGACTCGCTTCGACAAGCCATTGTGAAAGGATATAACTCAAGGGCTCGAGAAACCTTACAACTTTGACATATTGGCACAACTTGCCAATACTCTAGCAAAGTTGTCAATTTTTGAGCTCCTTTGACTCTCAAAAGATACTCGGGATGCTCTGACCGAGGTATTCCAGAATGTTGACACCTACCTGGCTCAGGTCAAGCCGCCAGCTGAGAATCCAACAGCGTGCCCCTACTGCAATAATATGATGGAAGCAATACCCAACAACACTTTCTCGCAACAGGACATGTTGCTAAAGAATAATAGGCACGATCAACCTCTGTATTATACATGATACATCGGCTCTATCAAGGTGGACCGGTTGCACATTGATCCCAGTTCGTCCATCAGTATCATCCTACGGAGTCTGCTTCAGACCTTAGGCATCATGATGCATCGGCTGACAGCAACCAATACTACCATCGGTTGCTTCAACGCAGGAAGGAGCTACCCTCTGGGTAAGATTTGCCTAAAATATCATATCGGTGACTTGCGAACATAGGTCACTTGCTACATCATAGACGTAGATGTGTCCTACAACGTCTTGTTGGGACGTCCATGGATACATGAGTACATCATCGTTCTGTCAACTCTGTACTAGTGCCTGAAGTATGTCGACGATCACGACATTGTCAGAATAGAGTTTACCGATATTGGTCCATTCAAAGGGGTCGAAGCATATTACTCTGACTCGATCCTATATAAGCAAGTCTACCAAGACGAAGGTGTCAATAACGTCGATGATGAAGCAGAAGCTGGTGCAACATTGAACGAGCCCTTGAGGGTCTATCTCAAAGGATGTGCCCCTGACATAGCTCCTCCCCTCGTAGTAAAATTGTATAAAAAGGCACCTGAACCTCTGGTCGTTCACCTGCGGAGATCAAGTCAACCACCAAAGGAGAATCCAACACCCGTTACTGCTTCTGAACCCTTGGTGGTAAAACTTCACAAGAGACCTCTGACACCATCACTCATACTGGAGGCTGATCACGGGAAAGACGAACAGGGAGAGTACATGGTCGCTCATGCTGACGTCCCTTCTCTGGATGATGTAATCCCCGTGGACAAGATACCGAATTTTATCAATAAAGGGATTTCCTTGAACTACTCTGATATTGAACATTTAGGTATGATGTATTCCTTAAAACATGGTCTAGGGTTACAACTGCATATACAAGTAACTACCACCTATGCGGTGAACCGAATCATCCCAAGTCAAGGCACCTACTTTATAGTTCTAGCCACAAGGAGGGATGAAAAACCATCATCTTCAGAAAGGTAGAACATTGCCAGGACCTCCCCACCGAGGAACCAAAACCTAATAGCGATAAAATATAGCTATACCATTACAACTCCAAAGTCCATTGCCTTATACAAAAGATGGGGTATGACTAAAAGAGCGACAAAGGCCTAAATTATGGCAAGGACCAGCGTCTGCCTCTGTGCCTTCTCGATCCTACAGGCCAGTCTAAGGCCTGCTACAAACGAACCCACCATGGCCTGGGGTACGTTACACCATTAACAACTCCCAAAGGCTCAAAAGAAGAAGACGAATTGCATTATCACTCTTCAGAGTCCTCCGCTTGGGACTCTGATACAAGCATCGGAGAAATTCTTAAGAAAATACTATCTATCAACATGGTGTCTGCTCACCGAGAGAAAGAGGATGACCACCCATTGGAACTCTTTGAGGTCAATCCATGGGCCCAACGTCTAAACTCACAGTGGTAGTTATGCTTCGAACAACGAGAACCTCCCACTGAAGACGAAGTCGTACAAGTCGATCTTGGTAATGAATCTTCTTCCAAACCCATCTTCATCAGTAAGAGTCTGTCCGGTGAGGATCGTGAATCCCTGTTATAGCTCGTAAGGGAGTACATTGACGTCTTTGCCTAGAGCTATGAATACATGCCAGGATTAGACCCCCAGATTGTAGTACATAAGCTCAATATCTTGCCGAATGCTAAGCCAGTAAAGAAACAACAATGGCACTTTCGTCCGGATATCATAAACACCGTTGAAGCTAAAGTTAAAAAATTAATAGCTGGTATCTTTATCCGCGAGGAGCAACATCCGGATTGGGTAGCTAAAATCATGCACGTCGTCAAGAATAATGGCAAGATCCGAATCTGCATCAGACTTTAGTGATCTAAATGCGTCATGCTCAAAGGATAAGTTTTCCCTCCCGATCACAGATGTGATAATCGACAACACTTGTGGCTTTGAGCGTATGTCCTTCATGGATGGGTTTTCGGGCTACAATCAGATCAAGATCTTTTCAAACGATAAGAAACACACTTCGTTCCGAACACCAATAGGGGTGTACTGCTACACAGTCATGCCATTCGGTCTAAAAAATGCAAGTGAGATATACCAGGGAGCTATGTGCCATCTTTCGTGAACATCTACGTAAGACAGTTGAGTGTTATATTGATGACATCGCTGTCAAAAGTTGCTTTCAAGACGACCATCTCCAAGAGTTAAAAATGATGTTCGACCTAATGCGGGCACACCAGCTAAAGATGAATGCCACTAAGTCCTTATTGGAAGTCACCAATGGCAAATATTTAGGCATTATCTTCACCTCAAAGGGTATTCACATAGACCCTGAGAAGACCAAGGCTATCATCGACATGCGTCCTCCAAAGAACTATCAAGAGCTTCATGATCCGCAAGGAAGGTTAGCATACATCAGGAGGTTCATAGCTAACCTCTATAAACGTTGCCAAACCTTAACCCAGCTTATGAAGAAGGGAGTCTCCTTTGTCTGGACCGAAGAATGCCAGCGAGCATTCGATGACATCAAAATCTACCTCACAAACCCCCCAGTCTTGGAGTCCCCAGTGGTAGGGAGACCCTTCTTTCTTTGCGTACGTGCAATGGATCATTCCCTCGGTGCTCTACTAGCTCAAAAGAGTGATACAGGTCATGAACAAGCCATTTATTATCTTAGTAGAATAATGGTCGGTGCGGAGCATAAGTACAATCCCGTTGATAAGGAGTGTCTTGCTCTGGTCTTTGCTATCCAAAAGACCTAGTATTATGTGGCAGGACAAACGATTCATGTGGTCTCACAAATTAACTCTCTCACTGCCCTCATAACCAAGCCCGGGGCCCTTAATTCTCGCCTGGCAACATGGGCCATACTGTTGTCACCATATGACATGGTATTTGTTCTTAAGAAGTCAGTCAAGGGCCAGGAACTTGCTGACTTCCTAACAGCTCATCCGGTGCCAGAAACTTCAAAACTTTATGATGAAATCCCAGACGAAGTACTGGACTCCAACATGACTACGATAGAGGTCGTCTGGCAAATGTTCTTCGATGGCGCCTCAAGAACAGGGCCCATAAGCAATATCGTCACTGGAGTAGGGATAGTACTAATTTCTTCGACGACTTGGTTATCCACCGTACTTACTCTCTCATAGATCCATGCTCCAATAATGTAGCAGAGTACAACGCTCTCATTATCGGGCTCTAACTCGCTAAACAAGTGGGAGTTGAGCACTTAGAAGCCTACGATGACTCTAAACTGATAGTTAGTCAAGTCTGGGACGAGTATGAAGTCTGGCAAGAGCATTTAATCCCTTATCCCCAAGCCACACTAAGTATAATCTCCACCTTTGATATGTTCTTCATAGAGCATGTGCCCCGACTGTAAAACATCGAGGCTGGCGTCCTTGCTAGTCTTGCCACTTCTTTAGCCGTCCCATTCAGCAATCATTAGTTGATTACTGTGGTCAGCCAAGAATTAATTTGTCCAAAAAATAACCTCTGTATGTGTCTAAATTACTCAGCGAAGGTAGACACCGGCACCCAAGGCTGGAGATTCCTATTGATCTCAGAAGCGGGGGCACTTCCCTTTTTAAGCCTTCTTAGCGGCGGCGAAAGTGGAAGCTTTTGGGGCCATGACGAGTAAGCAAAGGAGGAAGTCGAAGGAAAAAGAAGAAAATAAATAGCAAGTAAAGGTTTTTCTCTCTCCTTCAGAGCCCCTATATATAGGGCAATAGTTGGCGGCTAGGGATAATGATAGTGCCTCGAAGTTTGTACCACCTTTATCTACATGATAGTTGGCGACGTTTGGCCTTTCAAGTTTTCCTTCATCCTTGGAAGCTGTCGTCAACTCAGAATCCCAAGATATCTCATAGAAGATCAAATCAAATCCTTCATTAAATAAAGATCTGACAGCCTGACAGACTCATATATGCGGAAGCGTGTCTATTTGGCACATCACCCATGCGGCCCAAGGTGTTCGTCCATTCTTCTTGTTCAAAGTATTCTAAAATTATCAGTTTGAAAACTTTAAAGGGGGTCTTGTAGAAGCATAAAAAATTTAAAGCCATGCGCCCAAGCAAAAAGGGCCCTCAGAACTCAGCTTTGTAAAGACGGGCCGCATAGAGTCCATGCATCCAAATAGAGGTCTTTAAAAAGTTAACATATTGAAATCGAGTTGTATAGAACCCATGCGGCCAAGCCTCTCGACCAGTCTATAAAAGCATCAATGCGGCCCGGATCGAGGGAAGAATGAGCCACATAAGATCTCTGACATCGCATTTATTGCCTGTCATAAAATTTTGATATGGCATTTATTGAACTGGCCACTTCAAGAAGTGTGAGAAAGAAGGCACGCTAAAAGACAGAATATCACATCAGCCTATTAATGACTTTGTCAGGCGTGCAGTATGCAGCCATGACCCTATGCGTCATAATCTTTATATGGACAAAGTGTTCGAGAAGAGCTCGAATACGGCCACGACTCCATGCGTCATCGTCCTCATGCGGCCAAAGTGTCCATAAGACCCAGGTCGGATGAGAGAACGTATGCACCCAAGGCCCTATGCGACCCTCATCTTGCATGATCTTTCCATTACAACCAAAAAGATCTTCACACAATTAGTGCTGGCCACATGTCCAGTTGACCAAGTCACCCACACAATGGGTCAAAACAACCATGTCTCCCAATCGAGATATCATCAACATAATATAACAACAAATGTCACATGGCAGCCTGACCGTGATATGCGCCACAGTTGCAACCGTATTATGTTGAAGGAGTCCCATGTAGCCATCAAACAGAGGCGCATAACATATGTGTGCGCATGAGTTATCCAGGCTGGATGGCTATAAATAGCAAGGTAGCATACCCAGGACAGACACGTAGACGTACATGATAGAGAAACATGAATAAGGTATTCTCATTCCCTCGTCGGACTGTCAATGGAGTAAAGGAGTCGCTGTAGTACTCGATCTCTATCGTCACACTCCCTAGAATCAAAAAATATTTTACTTATATTTTTAGGATTTCTTTGTCGTCCTTTGTTTGTTACAGAACAACGTTCGTTCAACTTTGCATCAATGGCAAACATCCATAATATAAACTTTATTTTGAATAATAGAAATAAAACAAAAAATAGAAAATACACAAAAATGAGAATTGTGTAAAGAAAATGAGGACTTGCTTTAGTTCCTTAGGGTTTATAAATAAAGTATGGGTGGAGAATTAGGTTTAGGAGAGAGTATGATGGTGGTAGGATGAAGGGGGTGAAAGTAAGGAGGTAAAGGGATATATATAAGGAAGAATAACTTATATATATACATAAACCAACTTCTTAAACACTTAAACCATTCCCACATATCCATCCATGATATTTATGAAGCAAAGGAGTCAAAACCAAGTGAACCTCTCACTCCTATTGGCCAGAAAGGAGGTGGCTTCTTAAAGAAGCTAAGGTAAGTTGGTAAAGGATATTTTAGCCATTTCCTATGTAAAATTAAGTTAGGGTTCTAATTAATTCAATACATCTCCTAATCAAACTCATTTTTTACACTAATCAAACCCTAAACCGTGAATGATAACGTACATAAATAACATATTTAATAAAAATATATTTAAAATATATTAAAATTTTATGTAAAATAAATAATAAAATTATATTAAAAAAATTGGAACCTAAAAAATTATATTATTAAAATAATAAAAAATTTCTCGTAAAACTTTTTTTCGTCAAACTTGTATTTCCAAAATAATAATAATAATAATAATAATAATAATAATAATAATAATAAATTTTGAAACAACACTATCACACTCTACCCACCTTAGAAAAATTATATCTTCGAAATTTAAAATAAAAGATGAGATTTGTAAAATGCTTGACATAAATAACAAACTAAATATTCTACCCACCTTAGAGAAATAAAATAATATTTTGTAAAATAGTTCGAAACTTGTCTAAGAAAATTTTAAGCAACCAAGAGAACTCTTACATACATAAAGAATTTTCAAATCTTCAGAGCTTTAAAACTTTAGAAAACATAAATGTCTCAATCCAGTAGAAAACATATAATCATATCCATTTACATTCTTAAGTAAACACATTATAGTAAGTTATTGCGTCGCCATTCTATTGAGTGGCTGCAAATAATATACCATGCATTTTGCAATTAAGATCTCATGGCTGCAGCTTTTGCTATCCCACCATGAATATCTTTATGATAAATAAAATCAAGTTATGAATAAAGTTATCAAGAAAAATTATTAAGAAAAATTATTTTAATCTACAAAACATAAATTAAACTCCATATTTTGAAATCTTACCTCAACTAGTTTATGAAAATAACTTTGAAACAAAACTCAGTTTAAATCTCAAGTATTAAGAATCAATCATACAAAATGTGATCTTGATCCCCGTAATCTTACTAAACCCTTGATCGTTTAACAAATATTCACTGTCTTACTAGTCCGGATAGTTGCAATCTAGTCCGGATAGGTGCAGTAATTTATTGTTTCACAACCCAATTGATTTGCTGCAATTACTGCCTTGCCAGATCAGTTATTAGATTACCAGGTCATTGATACATTTAAAAATAGATAATCTTTGTCACTACCATATTTTCTAGGAAAGGATATTTTGGTCATTTCATAATTGATTAAATATTGTGCATGTTGTATATTTATTTATTGTATTATTTATTATTGTTAGATATTAGTATTTTATTTTGGACTTATTTTAGTGGACCTAACTAGTTTAAATTAGATCCATGGACCAACATTTAAATCTAGTTAGATTTGAGCCTAATTAGAAGTCCATTCATTAGTAGGATGATTAATTAAGTTAAATCCATTGGACTAGAATCTTCTCTCCTTAATTATTTTTTCATGTGAGGCCCCAAGGATATTTTATACTTTATATAGTAGCTTGGGGAGGGGGCTAAGTGGCCGGCCATGTATTAAATGGAGGGAGAATTTCTCTCTCTTCATTTTTATTTCAAATCTAGATCTAGAATTTTCTCTTCCAAATTTCTTCATTTTTATATCAAATTCCACCCATATTTCTTTCTAATTCCTTTCTTAATCATCATTAGAGACTATTAGAGCAATAATCTACAAGGAGAAAATAAGGATCTACAAAGAGGAGCAAGAATCTACAAGTTTGAGACTTTTTTCACCCAATTTGGAGGTTTCATTGGGAATCAATCTCCCAATAGGTAGAATTTAGTTTTTTCTCTTTAATTAACTCTAAATCTGTGATTTAATTATTAAAAACTATCCCATATGCTAAAGCTATCCATAGAAATTAGAATTATGTTCATAGGAGGCCTATGGAGAAAGTTATGTGTTATTTTGTGACAATTTTGGGAGAAATGTCACCACCCCATTTCCAAAGCCGGGTATTTTTTTTTATTTTAATTTGGGTTAATTGTGTATTATTTATAATTAATTGTATTTATATTTAATTAGTGATTGTATTATTTTTTATTATTTTTATTTTGATTGTTTTAGGATTTTGGCTAGCCTGGACCCATGTCAGACCCTAGTGGACCCATGTCCGACCTAGCCCACACCCTTGTGAGAATTATTTTAGGGCTTAGAATATTTATTTTATTTTTAGAAGGTTAGTTGGAGAGATTTGAAGCTAGTTTGAGTGCTTTTGGAACCCGGAACCCGAAACCAAGTAACGTAGGGGCGTTTTGGGCATTTGGTGATTAGTGTAACCTTTATTTTGCTTTGGCCGGCCCTATTCCCAGCCCCCTCACCCGATCACAGCAGCCCCTCTTCATTCCACTCTTTCTCTTCTTCTTCCTCTTCTTCTCCACTTCTTCTTTCTTCTTCTTTCTTCTCCAAAGTAAGTTCTTCTTCACTTTTCTTCCTTCTTTCTTCCATTTCTTCTTCCTAATTGAACCCTAACCCTACATTCTTCTCCAACCTAGGTGGGTAGAGCTTAGATTTGGAGTTGGAGCTAGATTTGGGAGCTTGGAAGCTTGGATTGGAGGATTTGGAGCATTTTGGAGATTTTTGCTTAGGATTCCAACTCCCAAGAGGTAAACCCTAAATTTCCCCTTGTAATTACTCTTTTATAGTGTAATTAATATTTTAGAACCTTCCTAGACCCTTAGGCTACCCGTGGGAGGAAGTTGGAACTAGTTGGGTAGTGTTTGGAGACTTTGATATTAGATTTTGTGTCGAATTCGGATGGAATCCGAATTTGGCCTAATTTTGGGTGATGCCCTAGGTTAGACAGACCTAGGTAGACGTTGTTGGGTGTCTTGAGGGTGAGTGCGTGTCTCCGTTTGGACACGGGAAGCCGCGTCGCGGAGAAATGGGTATTTCGGGCAAATTTGGGGCTTTTCGTCGTCGCCGATTCTAAGTACGTGTGCGTTTCTGTCACGGGCCTAGAATTGACGCGGGAGCGCATTTTCTAGGATCTAGACATCGTATAGAGCGTGTGGGTAAATTTTGGGCCGATTCCGAGTTCGTTTGATGTGCGTTTCAGGAGATTTTCCGAACCGCGCACCACGTGTTCGTCGAAATGACCGAACGGCCATTTCGACTTGGGCTCCTCGTTTCGGGCTTGTGCGCGCGGTGGTTTAGTATCGGGGAGTGTGTGTTAGAGTTTTCGAGTTATATTTTATATATTTTTAGGTGTTTGGGCGTGTCGGGGTCGTTGGGCGTGCGTTGGTGGGCGTTGTGGGCGTGGTGTGCGTTGTGTTGTGTTTGTTTATATATGTGTATATATATATATATTGTGTGTGTGTTTTTATATATATATATTTATATATATATGTGTGGTTATGTGTTTGTGAGCGTGTTAGGGAGTGCTTGTGTGAGTGTGTTTGTGAGTGTGTTAGTGAGTGCTTGTGTGAGTGTGTGCTAGTGCGTAGGTGAGTGTGTGTGAGTGTGAGTGAGTGCCTATATATATATATATATATATATATATATATATATATATATATATATATATATATATATGAGTTTGAGTGAGTGTGTATATATGTATATATATTTATATATATGTAGGAGTGTTTGTGTGTGTGGTTGTGTGTTTGTGAGAGTGTGTGCTAGTGTGTGCGAGAGTGTGTGTGTGAGAGTGTGTGAGGATATATATATATATGTGTGTGAGAGTGTATATGTATAGATGTATATAGATATATGTGTGTTTATATATATATAGATATGTGTGTGTGTGTATTTATATGTATGAGTGTGTGTGTGTTTATATGTGTGTGTATATATATATATGTTAGTAGATGTGTTAGTGTGTGTATATATATATATCCATAGAGTTATATATGTATATATATGTATGTATATATATATATAGTGATATATATATGTATGTATATGTATGTGTATATATATAGTGATAGATATATATAGGAGTGTGTGTGTGTGTGTGTTGTGAGAGAGGGGGGGTGCCTGGGGCTGGAACCAGCAGCTGCAGCAGCAGAAATAGGCGCAGCAGCAGCAGTATTCAGCAGCAGTAGCAGCAGCCTATGCAGCAGCAGTAGCAGCAGCAATATACTGCAGTAGGAGCAGCTAGGCAGCGCAAGGAGCAGCAGCAGCAGCAAGGTGAAGAGCAAGGGCAGCAGTATGCGAGGGAGGGAGAGAGAGATATATATATATAGATATAGATAGATTGATATATAGTTAGAATCAATAGATAAGTATATAGATAGATCTATAGTTAGTTAGATAGAGTTTAGATAAATAGATAGGTAGAGGAATAGATAGATACAAGATAATTAATAGATAGATACATAAATAGATTAGATAGATAGATAGATAGATAACTAGGTAGATAGATATATTAGCTAGATAGATAGAAATATAGATAGATAGATGATAATTAGATAGATATTAGATAGAGGGATAAATAGTTAGATAGGTAAGTGGATAACTAGAATAGATAGATAGATAGTATTATAGATAGATCTATCTATGGATAGATACATAGGTAGATAGGTAGTTATCTATCTAAGGTATATATATATCTATATACATATAGTTATATGCATACCTAGAGATATCTAGATAGTGTATATATATATATATTTATGAGTAAGGTAAGGTAAGGTAAGGTATGGGGTATAGATATATAGGTATATGCCTATATGTATTAGATATATATATTTTAGCCTAGATTATAGCTAGACATATATGTTTATGCATAGTTAGCTAGCTAGAGGGGTAGTCGGGTTGAGTTTAGAGCGGTATCTCAATACCTTGAGATACCGAGGTATTTCAATACCTTAAGATAACCAAGGTATTGAGTTTCGAGCGGGATATTTGAGCAATAGCCTAGGAATAGTATTAGAGTGATTTTTATATACTTATGTGTATATATTTACGCGTGCTAGCATAGGTTTTAGAGGGTATAGGCGGGGTTTATAGCGTAGGTTGAGGTATCGGATACCGAGGGTATCCCGGTATCTCAAGGAGGCGAATTTGTGAGTTTTCTAGCTTAATGAGCTCGGTTTGACCTAAAATTTCAGGAGCACCCTAGTTTGACCCAGACTTGACCGTAGTTGACTCGGTTGACCGCCAAAGTCAACTTTTGACCTAGTTTTGACCTAGAGTTGACTTTTTGGACCCAGAGTTGACTTTTTGACCCAGATTTTACCGGTTTGACCCGTTTGACCTAGAACGACCCTAGAAACCTATTTTTAGTTATTTTATATCTGTTTAACTCAATAGAACCCTGTTTAACCTTGCTTTTCGCATTAGGTCCTTGCGACACCGGTTTGGATCGCCAGTTGCTCAGGACGTCAGGCGAGTACATTCTCTGATAGTTTTCATTATCTGATGATTATTATGATTCAGCTTCTAGTATAGTATCATATGATTATTCTGGCACAACACGGGACACTGACTGGTATTTCTGGATTCATTTACTTGCGACACGTACATTTCATGTTTCTGGCCTCTATTCTGGAATCACTACTGGCATCACCTACAGGCATCATTCATGTTCAGGCTGGACTCATCTTGATTTGCGTGTCGGGTCTTGGATCTACTTGTATTAGTCGGGGCGGGGAAATACTCGAGTAGACATGTAAATATTCCTATCTGGCATCATCAGGAATCACTCCCTCTGGTCTAATCTGGAATGATAGCAGCCGCGCACCCAGTGCGCGGTGAGCCCTACTTACCCCTAGCCGTTTACATGTCGAAACAAGTATTTCAAAGACACCGAGTTCATTCTTTATAGTCTGGACTCTCATGTATTTCTTGACTTGTCTCACTTACATGTTTCTGGACTTGACTCACTACATGTTTTTCATGCTGGACTCACTACACGTTCATGTGCACGGACTTGATCTTAGCTTAGATTTCTTGTATCTTACAGTTATTACTATCTTGCTCTGATATCCATGCATCTTTACCTTTATACACCAGTTATACATATTTTCTTGTTTCATACTTGCTACTTGCTATAACTGTTTTATAGTTTTTATCATTTAAATGGAACTGCTGTTAGAGATGTACTTGCTCCAGTCCTGACTGGACATATTTTTTCCAGAGTATCCGGAGGATTGGTGTCCGACGTTTTATGGACCTGAGCCTGTCGACGGTGCAGACAGGGACCCTCTAGTTTAGGAGTGATTTCCGGGTTGGTAGCCGGGATCACTAGGACCTTGTTGTTTTATTAGCTTTAGCACCGGATTTGTCTCCGGTTTTGGATTGAGACCTTGTATTGTATATTATTTTGGACACTGTTGTATTATTATTTGATGTTGTGGTTGTTGTAGTAGTTGTTGTTGGTTAGACTTTATAGTTGTTAGATCTCTGTGTTATCTTATCGTGCTTAGATTCGTGATTGAGTACTTGATTATCATTGTGATATTTGCTCCTCCGTTTGGAGTTGAGATCTTGACAGGTTTATATTGTTTGTGTGGTTGCCCTCCTTTTGGAGAGGTCATGGCTGATTTTTGTGTGAGATTATTATTTAGTTAGTTGACCTAGACAGCGTTCTACCGCCGATGCTGCGGCGTAGGCTGGACGTACCCACGACTCATGTCCAATTTTTCGGGTGCGGGTCGTGACACGTTTTTGGTGGTGGCCCATGCAGGTCTCGATTCGCAATTAGTACGATGTTGTGGTGGTACAACAACTTAGTTGTACTGCTGCGAGCCTGCTATAGGATCTAGGATCTAGGATGAGAGTGTACTCAATCACGACTAGGAACAATTCCAATCTAATTATTCTGAAATTGTTTTCTTTTGAAATATTACCGTCCTTCTTTGATGATATCGTATATTACGCCGTATTGACTTCTTTTGATCTGTGTTCAGGATGCCTCTGAAGACACGATCTCATCGTACCGTTCCAGCAGTTGCCACTGAGAGGTCAGCTACCTCTCGTCCAGCTCATATTCAGGCAGCTGCTACCGCTCCACTCACCACTCCTGCAGTTGAGGGAGCATCTGCTTCTTTCGGGGATCCTCCTTCACCTGTCGATCCGAGGACTACCCCAGTCGTTCCGGTGGTTCCTCCACCACTTCCTGCTCCAATAGATGCCGCACAGTTGTTTGCGTTCTTCAGGGAGATGATGGACACGCAGCACCGTCAGGTGGATGTGATGAGGCTGGGCATTGAGAACGCCCACCAGGTGGCCATGACAGCAGTGGATAGGGTGGCACAGATTCAGCCACAGGCAGATCAGATTCAGCATCCGAGGCCGGGCAGTATTATCGACTTTCAGAGGATGCGGCCCAAGGAGTTCCGTGGTACAGAAGGGATCCTGTACGCGGATGACTGGATAGAGCAGATTGAGGGCATCTTCAGGCTGGCGCAGATTCCAGACAGTATGCAGATAGAGGCAGCGGGCAGTCAGATGTTCGACCTCGCTTTGACGTAGTATCGCACAGATACGAGGATCGCAGCGCCAGGGCTTACTTGGGAGGCTTTCAAGAGGCTTTTTAAGGAGAAGTTTTTCCCTGATGTGGCGTTCAGTACTTTGGAGAGCCGGTTCGAGGCACTCGTCCAGGGGAGCATGACGGTGGACGAGTATGCAGCGGAGTTCTGCCGTCTGGGCAGATTTGTAGATGGCTTGAGTGAGGCAGCTAAGGCGAGAAAGTTTCGCAAGGGCTTGGTTATGGCGGTCAAGTCTTTGACCAGGAGCGACCGCGAGGCAACTTTTGAGCAGATAGTAGGAGATGCTCAGAGAGCAGAGGATGACTTGGAGCTCAAGTCTAAGAGAGGCAGGGATGATTCAGGCAGTGCCAGTGGTAGTGCGGGACCAGCTAAGCGTCCCTATGTGCAGAAGGCAGCACAGCAGGGTCAGGATCAGAGGGTGCCCACTTGTGCCTACTGCAGGAAGGCAGGACACACTTGGGATGTTTGTAGGAGGAGGCTGAAGGTGTGTTTGTTCTGTGGATCCGCTGCTCATCATATGCGAGATTGCCCTACTGCACCTCCATTGGGTGGAGCACAGGATCAGAGAGTTGGAGCTAGGCCATCTGTGGCACAGCATCATGCCCCGCACCAGCAGAGGAATACACCCCAGCAGGGCAGGGCTTATGCGTTGACGGTCGAGGAGGCCGATGCTACGGATGTCGGGTTAGCAGGTCTGTCTCTTGTTTCTTCTTCCTGTCCTTTTCTATTCCTGTGGTGTGCTTCATTAGTACCTGTTAGATTTTCTTTGTGCTGTGGTAGATAGTGTAGTGACCCCGATTGAGACTGTAATAACACGACCAGTAGGACCCTGATCTTGCATATTGTTTAGGTAGAATTTCTTGACTGTGATTGTTGGGGGTTTGACCTAGAAGGAGTGTGTTTGACTTTAAATTTCGAGGACAAAATTTTCTAAGGAGGATAGGCTTGTCACCACCCCATTTCCAGAGCCGGGTATTTTCTTTTATTTTAATTTGGGTTAATTGTGTATTATTTATAATTAATTGTATTTATATTTAATTAGTGATTGTATTATTTTTTATTATTTTTATTTTGATTGTTTTAGGATTTTGGCTAGCCTGGACCCATGTCAGACCCTAGTGGACCCATGTCCGACCTAGCCCACACCCTTGTGAGAATTATTTTGGGGCTTAAAATATTTATTTTATTTTTAGAAGGTTAGTTGGAGAGATTTGGAGCTAGTTTGAGTGCTTTTGGAACCCGGAACCCGAAACCAAGTCACGTAGGGGCGTTTTGGGCATTTGGTGATTAGTGTAACCTTTATTTTGCTTTGGCCGGCCCTATTCCTAGCCCCCTCACCCGATCACAGCAGCCCCTCTTCATTCCACTCTTTCTCTTCTTCTTCTTCTTTCTCTTCTTCTCCACTTCTTCTTTCTTCTTCTTTCTTCTCCAAAGTAAGTTCTTCTTCACTTTTCTTCCTTCTTTCTTCCATTTCTTCTTCTTAACTGAACCCTAACCCTACATTCTTCCCCAACCTAGGTGGGTAGAGCTTAGATTTGGAGTTGGAGCTAGATTTGGGAGCTTGGAAGCTTGGATTGGAGGATTTGGAGCATTTTGGAGATTTTTGCTTGGGATTCCAACTCCCAAGAGGTAAACCCTAAATTTCTCCTTGTAATTACTCTTTTATAGTGTAATTAATATTTTAGAACCTTCCTAGACCCTTAGGCTACCCGTGGGAGGAAGTTGGAACTAGTTGGGTAGTGTTTGGAGACTTTGATATTAGGTTTTGTGTCGAATTCGGGTGGAATCCGAATTTGGCCCAATTTTGGGTGATGCCCTAGGTTAGACGGACCTAGGTAGACGTTGTTGGGTGTCTTGAGGGTGAGTGCGTGTCTCCGTTCGGACACGGGAAGCCGCGTCGCGGAGAAACGGGCGTTTCGGGCAAATTTGGGGCTTTTCGTCGTCGCCGATTCTAAGTGCGTGTGCGTTTCCGCCACGGGCCTAAAATTGATGCGGGAGTACATTTTCTAGGATCTAGACATCGTATAGATCGCGTGGGTAAATTTTGGGCCGATTCCGAGTTCGTTTGGTGTGCGTTTCAGGAGGTTTTCCGAACCGCGCACCACGTGTTCGTCGAAATGACCGAACGGCCATTTCGACTTGGGCTTCTCGTTTCGGGCTTGTGCGCGCATTGGGTTAGTATCGGGGAGTGTGTGCTAGAGTTTTCGAGTTATATTTTATATATTTTTAGGTGTTTGGGCGTGTCGGGGTCGTTGGGCGTGCGTTGGTGGGCGTTGTGGGTGTGGTGTGCGTTGTGTTGTGTTTGTTTATATATATGTGTATATATATATTGTGTGTGTGTTTTTATATATATATTTATATATATATGTGTGGTTATGTGTTTGTGAGCGTGTTAGGGAGTGCTTGTGTGAGTGTGTTTGTGAGTGTGTTAGTGAGTGCTTGTGTGAGTGTGTGCTAGTGCGTAGGTGAGTGTGTGTGAGTGTGAGTGAGTGCCTATATATATATATATATATGAGTTTGAGTGAGTGTGTATATATGTATATATATTTATATATATGTAGGAGTGTTTGTGTGTGTGGTTGTGTGTTTGTGAGAGTGTGTGCTAGTGTGTGCGAGAGTGTGTGTGTGAGAGTGTGTGAGGATATATATATATGTATGTGTGTGAGAGTGTATATGTATAGATGTATATAGATATATGTGTGTTTATATATATATAGATATGTGTGTGTGTGTATTTATATGTATGAGTGTGTGTGTGTTTATATGTGTGTGTATATATATATATATGTTAGTAGATGTGTTAGTGTGTATATATATATCCATAGAGTTATATATGTATAGATATGTATGTATATATATATATAGTGATATATATATGTATGTATATGTATGTGTATATATATAGTGATAGATATATATAGGAGTGTGTGTGTGTGTGTGTTGTGAGAGAGGGGGGGGTGCCTGGGGCTGGAACCAGCAGCTGCAGCAGCAGAAATAGGCGCAGCAGCAGCAGTATTCAGCAGCAGTAGCAGCAGCCTATGCAGCAGCAGTAGCAGCAGCAATATACTGCAGCAGCAGCAGCTAGGCAGCGCAAGGAGCAGCAGCAGCAGCAAGGTGAAGAGCAAGGGCAGCAGTATGCGAGGGAGGGAGAGAGAGATATATATATATAGATATAGATAGATTGATATATAGTTAGAATCAATAGATAAGTATATAGATAGATCTATAGTTAGTTAGATAGAGTTTAGATAAATAGATAGGTAGAGGAATAGATAGATACAAGATAATTAATAGATAGATACATAAATAGATTAGATAGATAGATAACTAGGTAGATAGATATATTAGCTAGATAGATAGAAATATAGATAGATAGATGATAATTAGATAGATATTAGATAGAGGGATAAATAGTTAGATAGGTAAGTGGATAACTAGAATAGATAGATAGATAGTATTATAGATAGATCTATCTATGGATAGATACATAGGTAGATAGGTAGTTATCTATCTAAGGTATATATATATATATATATCTATATACATATAGTTATATGCATACCTAGAGATATCTAGATAGTATATATATATATAT
>JAYESA010000011.1:82731615-82756615 GCA_036927795.1 Iris macrosiphon | reverse complement strand
CACTCTTCGCCCTTGCAAGTCCTGATGGTTTCAATAACAGGGGAGACCATCTTTGTCATCTCATTAAAAGCAAGATTTATTTCAAGCACTAGCCTTAAGATGCCAGCCATCGTCTCATAAAAAGCACTTGTTTGGATCTCAACTGCGTCGTTGAGGTAGTTGTCAGAGCTGGGACTTGCGACCACTGTAGCTAAATCTCTCCCTTGAGGAGGGAGTAATATCATTGTTTTTGTGGTAGCCTCAATAATTTGAGCAGTAGCGGGTGGGCCCATCAGTAAAGAAGTCTTGCCTCAATCAACGGAGGGTACCGAAAACTCAACTTGAGATGGGATAACTATAGGCGCATCTGATGCGACTGTTTACTCCTCTGCAATACTAGTGATGATTTCAGTAGTTTCAACTGCAGGAGTAACCTTAAGTTGGGAGCTTGACACTTCTTATGTGTGCTCAGGGAGGGATTCTTCATGAAGGGCTCTCTCATGGGTTTCCGTACCTATAATTTATCAATAGAAAAGGTCATTAAACTAAGCATTAAAATTGAGTTGCAAATCAAAGTCAAAGAAATGAATGACACTTGGCTTATGCTAGCCTGAGTTGTCATTGCAAAGATTTGTGATAATGAAGCTTGTTGTACGAGGACTTACGGTATAGAAAAGACGAAAAATACGTAACCAATCCAACCGGCGTGTTTTCGTCGTCCAGAGCCTGACCCTCCAAGGAATTTCTTAATTTTGCTAGAGAAACCTCTATTTGGGGAGTGCCAGCGTTAAGGAGCATGTCATCATAATCTCTTATTTCCATTCCTAGCTCTGACATGGTAGCATCCTGTCAGTAGTTGGGAGGGCCCTCTTAAACTCTGCCACAATCGCATCAGTTTGGGGTTACAACTGGCTAGGTAGGCCTTCCCCTTGTGGAGCACTGGTAGCGGAAGAAGGAATCACTTCTACCTCAATATCTTTACTGGCATAATGAGTTGGGACAATAAATTATTCTTGGGTCGGGGCAATAAACTGTTCTTTGGTAATTGTGGGAGATCCCAAGGGACGAGATGATCCTGGTACGATATAAGCAATAGGCAGTATAACTTGTGCCACAGCATCAAGAACAGAATCTACCTTGAATGTTTGAGAAGTGGAGGTTCTGGGCCCTGCGGTGACCGAAGTAGGAATCATTGCTCAAAATCCTACAGTAGTGATTGGAGGGGGAATAAACAAACTAATCATCTACAAATAAACTTATTGATGGCCCAGCTTGGCCAGAAGAGTTTATGGGAGAAGAAAATAAACCTCTCCTCGGATGAGTAGGAGGATTTGGTGGTTGCTTCCTTTTGGTTGACTTTTTCGCAACAGGCTGACGCTCTTTCGTTTCTTTGCTTTCGAAGAAATATGTAGACAGGGAATATGCATATTTCATGCCCAGCCCTGAAAAGTTCTAATGACTCATCCATGAAAGCATTATCCACCTCTTCCACCAATGGATTAGCTTCTTTCGCCTTAGCCTCGGCTTTGGTCCCTTCTGTGAGCCTGAAGCTACCTCTCAAATCAAAGTCTCGGTGAAATTTATTGACTGAGCAGAAGAAATTGGCATAAGAATGCAGGATGCGCAATAGAGCGTCAGTAGAAGGCAAAGTGAACTTAATACTGGTATACCCCATGCTGAAATACCACCACCCTCGAACTCCATCAATTAATCCCCCCATGGACCAGAGGCAAGTGCTGGCGTTCCCAACGTGAAGTTGGTCGTAGCCAAATTCTCTCACAAAATGACTAGGCAGATATGGCTCGATATAGCAGTTCTCATCTTATCTATAAATTAGATGAGAAGGCCAAATGCTGAGCAGCCAGAAGAAGACTCTGTAGGGCAAGTATGGTCTGTCCTTACCCCTATCAATAAAACTATAGCCCTTATACTCTGGTGCAACATCCGAAGAAATACAATAAAAGCTCCAACTTGTTCCAAGGTTCAGCACTCTTCTGGTAGCAAGAATAGAGGTATCTTCCTACTTAGATTATCTATACTTACAAAGGAATATTCCCTTGGTGGCATTATCAGTTTCTAACCCGGGAGCCATTAAATGGTCATTGTGAAGCAATAGCCTTCCCATCAGATAAGTGAGCAGCATATGTGTTCTAAGCTAATCGAGACAGCCCACAGGATCATGGAGCAAGTTATCGATAAATATTCGGAGGCCATTATTCAATTGGCATACCATAGCCGGCAGGAGAGCTAACCTATGCTGAAAGACTAGACGCACTGCCGAAAACAATATATTACGATGGAGTCAATCTGCTGAACAATTACTGGGAACTACCCATCGTCGTAGCTATAGGAAAAATAAGCCGGCTAATAACGCTTCATGCAAAATCTTCTTACGAGTCTATCGGTGATAACTGTAAGTATATATCCCAACTGGGAAACCATATACGGGATCTTCCTGATGCTTGTCAAGTGCCTTATATTCCCTCATGAGATCTTCAACCAAATTGGCATCTAAAAGTCGGATGGGTCGAATCTCCTTCTCATTCTTGGCTTTCTCGTCCGTGGCCAGATTCATGAAAAGATACATGAACCACTTATTGGTGTAGATTATGCCAGAGTCTGTCCTGTAATAGTGGTTGCAAGCCAAATAATGACACATCAGTCCCTGGTATACCTCGATGAGAAGAGGTTCTTTCCTTGCCAGATCTAGAAGTTCTTTGTTGGTGGGAACGTATTCTTCATATGGAACTTCCTCCCCTGGTAAGTCTGATACTACATGCATCTCATGCAGCACGAGCCCTAACTCAACATGTGGAGTGAAAAAAGTTCTGGTATGGGCATTGTATCATTCCACCAAGATGAGGAACATGTTATGATTCAGGGCGATGCATAGCCAGTTACCAGTAAGCATTGTAAAGCCCTATTCTATCAAGTTATGTTTTATAATTCTCTAGTATCTACACAGTGATTTGGTTCCAACAAATATTATTGTTTGTAACCCACCCAGTATCTAGGATTCTTCGAGGGGTATATTCCTCCGGCCTCGGTATAGATATTGTCAAAGATCGGCTATTGGTAGGGTTGAATGAGTGACAAATTTTCACTAGGCACATAGTCTGGTTGTAATCCCCGCATGGGAATGACATATCCATCTGAGGAACTGTAGAAGAGGCTCTGTCCCCCAATTATCCAATTTGTGGTAGATCTTTCCAGGCTTCGCACCATGAGTCTAAGGAGTAAAGTCCCAATCCACCTTCCTTGGGTGTCTGGCATGGTAAAATGCTGATAGAGGATAGTCTCAGACAATGTTAGAAAGATGCATCACTCTATCACCAATTTGGAAAACCCATGCCTCCTTCTCAGGCTTCGTCTGAGATGTCCTGATAGCGTCTCTAAATAAGAAGGCTAACTTTGTGTGGTGTTCATTGGCCAAGGAAGTGAGGGGTTCACCGCTTATTAAGGATAATAGTTTTCTATCACCTTGGAAAGCTATCAATGACTGTCTGGTATCTAGCAGACTCCTATCAGACTGGGGGATTTCTACGTGTGACAAGTCCTCCAGATAATTGGTATACAAAAGTCCAGCAGTTGATCCCAGCAGGTCAGCAAAAGGATCCATTAACAAGTTAACTACAAGAATTCATAAAATACGAAGTTAGTGAAAATGCACGAGTGTACACATGTCAAGTTCGTAGGAACTATTGAATATGTGTGCACAAAGTTACTCTAAAAGGAGGAAGGTTTCAAAAGTGTGCATTCCCAAGTTATTAAAACTTAGAAAGTATGCGAGCTTCCTGAGTTTGTTAGAATTCAGAAAAATGCACGGGCAGTTGCTTTTCACTCTGAAAGAGAAAAAATGTGCGAGTTTCCTAAAATTCTCAGAAAAGTACACAGGCAGTTACTTTTCACTCAGAAAGAGAAAAAATATGCGAGTTTCCTGAAATTCTCAAAAAAGTACTCAGGCAGTTTTTTTTCACTCTGAAAGAGAAAAAATGCACGAACATTTCCAAGTCTGTTAAAACTTAAAAAGTGCGCAGGATAGTGATTCCACTCTGAAAGAGAAAAATATATACGTGCATACGTGTCTCTGTGTTCCATGCCATGTCATCATCTTCTTCCTCATGTCTTTCTTTGCCTTTGTCACCCTCACTTTTTTACTCAAGGGTAATTTGATAATTGACACAGGTATTATTCATTTTAGGATTATTTGTATTTGATAATTGTGCATGCATGATTATTTAATTATTGTATTATTATTGTTTGCTAGTTGTAGCTTTATTTTAGACTTATGTAGTGGACCAAACCTATTTATTAGAATGAATGAACCAAACTTTTAGACTAGTTTAGATTGAGCCCATTGAATTAGGCCCATGGATTAAGAGGCTTGATTAATTAGTGAAACCATTAGACTAGAACCTTCTCCCCTAATTAATTTCTTCATGAGAGGCCCCAAAGGGTATTTGTGACTTTGTACATTGCTTGGGGAGGGGGTTACATGGTTGGCCCTTAGTAGGAGGAGGGAGAGTGCTCTCATTTTATAATTCCCTAAATTCTAGATCTATAATTTTTCCCTCTTCCAATTCCCTCCATTCCCTCATCAATTCTCCACCAATTCTTCACCAATTTCTTTCTAAATTCTTCTTTGAGTCTTGCACATCAAGGATCTACAAGAAGGAAGCAAGGAGCAAGGCGGAAGAGGCCAAGATCTACAAGGAGATGAGCTACTTGGCAATTGGGGACTTTTTTTTGGAATCCATCTCCCAATAGGTACATTTCAGTTTTTTTCCTTCTAATGGATTCTAGATCTGAGATTTAACCATGAAAAACCAACCCACATGCATAGGCTACCCATAGCAATTAGTTTTAGGTTCATCGGAGACCTACGGTGGAAGTTATGACCAATTTGGTGCCAATTTTAGAGGAATTCCGAGATTGGCATATGTAGTACTTGTTATTGGGTCTAATAGATCTAATTGACACTTGATTGCTTGTTTGTAACTAGTGTCGTATCCATAATTGGATACGTGTAGGTCGTATCTCGTCAATTTGATAAAACGGGTTAATTTTTGGGGTTTTTCTCCGACACGGGGCCTTGTGCATATAATATTGTGACACGAACACGTAGACACATTAATTACTATATATATTGTTAATAATTTATGTATTAGACTTGTTCGTGTCCTCTGAGATGCGTTTGGTTGTGTGCTGCAGCCGTATCGCAAGCATATCATAGAGAAAGTGTGATAGGGTGCGATGTACTCCACGTGTTTGTTGTTTTATTCTTTTCCTATACGTGCATGTGTAATTTTATATATATATATATATATATATATATATATACACACACACACATAGACCCACACATAATATATATATATATATATATATATATATATATATATATATATATATATATATATATATATATATATATATATATATATATATATATATATAGTGATATATATATACATATAACTAGATGTTTATCTATATACATATTTATATATGTGTGTTTCTATATAGATTTATATTTATATGTATGGGTATATATATGGTAGTGTTATTCATTAGAGTGATATGTTTGAGAGGTATTATAGCTACCTATATATATATATATAGTTATCTACTTGTGTATATCTATATATGTGTGATTATATATATCTATATATACGTAGTTGTGTCAGTGTATTTGTGTATGTGTGTCTGTGTGTGCTTGAGTGAGTGAGAGGGCAGTGGCAGCCATGGTGCAACAAACTACAGGAGGGGGTATTCAGCAATTGGAGAAGTGAAGAGAGAGCAGCAGCCACAGTCTCAGTGAAGCACTGAGTAGCTGTGCAGCAGTGCTCAGAGAGGGGTGCAGTCGAGCATTCTGTGCAGTAGCATTCAACAAAGGGGAGAAGGCAGGAAGTCTGCAGGAGGGCTCGGGCAGCAAGTAGTCGAGGCTCGGCAGCCTCGAGCAGTCAGCGTTCGTGCAACTGGAGTTCACAGCAGAGGAGTACCACTACAAAATAGCAGTGGTCAGTAGCAAGGAGAGGGCACGGTCGAGCAGTCCAGTGACAGGGAGAGGTATTAGTATCTCACTGTGTATTAGAATGCACAGTAGAAGTCGGGGTTAGCAACTGTGCAGAGGAGCTGCACAGTTCAGCTGCTCAAGCACAGTGGTCAGCAGTCGAGCATCATAGCAGCAATAGAGCCATTATAGTATCAGTATCAGTTTTTCCACTATGCAGTATCAGTTGACCATTACTGATAATTATGCAGTTCAGTGTTTCAGGTATTTGAGTTAGCTTGATATCAGTGAGTTGGGTTTAGATGATTAGTTGAGTTGTTAGCTAGTAGCTAGTTAGCTATGTATGCATATCCTATAATAGTTAGTTATATATATACATAATTGTATTAGTTTTTATCCTATAGTAGTTAGATATAGTATAGTGTAGTTGCATACCTAGTATTAGCTTGGTTACATATGTATTAGCTATGAGGTGTTGGGTTACCTTGAGATACCAAGGTATCATCAAGGTATTGGGCCGATACCCAAGGTATTGAGTTGGATATCGAGTTAGGTACGATACGCATTGGTGCAAGGCCAAGGTATCCTATTTAAATTGATTTGTTATGATATTATAATATTTGACTTGAATATATATATAAAACCTTATTTTCATATTAGAAACTTGTGTATCTTGGGATACGGCTCCTTGAATGTTTTGTTGTCTCTTAGCTTAGCTAGCATAGCATAGTTTCATAGTGTATTGACTTAGTGACATAGTGTTAGACTCTTGCAACCTAGAATTCATTGGTTTGACTTAGAAATGGTGTATCGACCTAGAATTGCATCAACTTCACTTATTTTTATTCTTGAATCTTGTATTGATGCAACATACCATATATAGGTTGTGAGACACCGGCTTGGGCATCAAGAGACACACCTTGCTCAGGATGTCAGGCGAGTACATTTCTCTGATAGTTTTCAATTCATAATATTATATATATGTATGCTCTAGAATTGTATACATTAACCTCGACACAGTGATTTCACGGACTGGTGTTATATGGATCCCGTCATGAGATGTTATCCCCTACCGTGTTCAGTGGGTACTCGTGTATATTGTATCTCATCGTGTATATTGGGTATTGAGTACATTTCATGTTCACATACTGCTCGTGTTCAGTGTGCTTATTCGTGTACACCCACTGCTCGTGTTCGGTGGTTATGATATTCGTATACACCCACTGCTCGTGTTCAGTGGTTATATTTTGTGTTCGTAGCGTGTCGTGATTGGATCCATCGATATTAGTTGGGGGTTGGAGAGTAGGAGTTAATTATGTGATCAAAGTCATTGTTACACTAGTATATTCTGGTTACATACCTCACTTGTAATCTGTCTTACCTGATCATGTTCACCCAAACCGATCACATAATGAACTTGTATTCTGAGGCACATTAGCTAGTTTAGATTGCAGTTATTTCATCATATTGTTGATATTCATATTGTTGATCTATATTCTCGTACATTACCTGTATATCTTGTTCATTTATTCATATATTTAGTGATCTTGTATTTTATTTCTATATATGTTTATATGCTCGATTATGCTATTGAAACTACTTTCAGAGGTATGTACTTCGTTCCAATCCTAACTGGATATATTTTTCCAGATGACTGGCTTCTAGAGCAGTGTCCCACATTCTACGGGCCGCGGGACGGCGTACCTTTAGAGGATACTCCTATTGACCAGGAGGACTTAGTTGCAGAGTCTGAAGAGGTCTAGATTATTTATATTGGATTGTATTACTATTCTTTTGGTGGATTCATAGTATTGTATTATTATTTCATATTGTGGATTGTATCTTATTCTTTTCTTCGCTATTCCATTCGTGCATTATTATTCCTTAGTTTGTTTTGTGATTGAGATTAGTTATACCTGTGAGATACCATATTGCTCCTCCGTTCGGAGTTGAGATGATTGATAGGTACCATATTATATTGTTGAGTTGTTAGATCGATAAAAATGACCCAGACAGCGTTCCACCGTCGATTCTGTAGCGTAGGCTGGGCGTAACCACGTACTCGTGCCTGAATATCCGGGTGCGGGTCGTGATACATTTTTAGTGGTGGCCCATGCAGGTCTAGATAGATATCGTAGTGGTGCTCGTCTAGAGTACTGCTATCAGCTTGCTTTAGGAAAACAGGATTTAGGCTGAGAGGTTACTCAATCACAATTAGAAAAATTTTAATATCTATTTCTTTTCTTTTTTGCAAATATTTATCTATTGAATATTGTTTTACCTTGAATAAAGGCATGTCCTTCTTTGATCGTGTCATATTCAATATTGATTCCGTATTTTAATCTGTCTTCAGGATGCCTCCGAAGATCAGATTATATCGCTCGGGAGCAGCGGCAGCTTCTTCAGATACTTCCCAGCTTGCTGCGGAAAGGGTAATAGCTACTACAAATTCTTCTCCAGTTGAGAGGGTCATCTCATCGGTTCAGGTGGGAGTCTCAGCAGCTATCTTGGGGGTGCTCCTCCCCCAGTTCGGAGGGTAGTTCCATTAGTTTTCGAGGATCTTCCACCGCTAGTACCAGCTGATGCTACACAGTTTTTGTACTTTTCCAGCAGATGATGGAGGCCCAGAGGGCCCAGGCTGAGGCACAACACCGACAAACAGAGGTGATAAGACAGGGCATTGAGAATGCTCACCAGGTGGCCATTACCGCAGTTGGGAGAGCTACTACAGCCCAGCCATAGACGACACCAGCTCAGTTTATTCTGCATCAGCCGAGGCCGGGTACCATCATCAACTTCAAGGGGATGGGCCCGAAGGACTTCAGGGGCACAGAGGGGATTATTTATGCGGACGAGTGGATCGAGGACATCGAGCAAAACCTGCAGCTGACGCAGATTCCAGAGGTGCTACAGATAGAGGCTGCGGGTTGTATGATTTTTGATATTGCACTGACATGGTTTCGGACAGACCCGAGGATTGCAGTACTAGGACTCTCTTGGGAAGCCTTCAAAAAGATTTTCAAGGAGAAGTTCTTCCCAAATGTGGCTCTTACATCTTTGGAGAGTCAGTTCTAATACCTCATCCAGGGAGGTATGTCAGTGGACGAGTATGCGGCAGAGTATTGCCAACTAGGTCGCTTCGTTGAGGGTCAGAACCCTAGAGGCAGAGCAAGGAAGTTCAAGAAGGGCCTGAACCGGGAAGTCAAACCCCACACCAACGAAGATCCTACTGCCACCTTCGAGGAGATACTCAGACAGGCGCAGAGAGCGGAGGATGACTTAGAGCTTGGCTCTAAGAGGTCGAGGGATACCAGAGGATCCAGCAACTACACGGGTCCAACGAAGAGGCCTCACTTCCAGCAGCAGTACCATAAGCAGCAGTATCACGGGCCAGCTAGAGCGTCGGCTCAGCAGATGCATCAGATCCAGAGGGCAGCAGTTCCTTGTACTTTCTTTAAGAAGCAAGGATACGGATGGGACGCATGTAGGATGAGGCTAGGCCAATGCTTATTCTGTGGATTGGGAGTCATCAGTTACGGGCTTGTCCCAAAGTCCCAGCTCGTCCAGCTCAGGGTGGAGGACAGGCACAGAGGGCACCCGCTAGACCACCAGCGGGCTAGCAGAGAGGACCTCTTCCACCGCAGCAGCAGCAGTTTTCCCAGCATCAGCAGCAGAGATGAGTGCAGTGACAGGGGCGAGCTTTTGCCTTGACTGTCGAGGAGGAGGAGCCGATTGGCGATGTCATCTCAGGTTCAGTTTATCTCGACTCCTTTCCAGCTCATATTTTGTACAATTCTGGTGCTTCTCATAGCTTTGTATATGTATCTTTTGCTTTGAGGCATCGTCTTGAGTCTGATCCGTTAGCGAGGACTTGCAAGATCACGATCGGGGGTGGCATCATCATTGTTAGTGATGTTTGCAAAAACCAGAGAGTTTATTTGGGAGGCCGTGAGCTGAGCGTATGTTTACTTGTAATACCACTTCCGAGTTATGATATAGTACTCGGGATAGATTGGTTGAGTAGACATCATGCTCGTATCGATTATCGTGGAGGCAGAGTTTTATTTTAGACGCCAGGAGAGCCGGAGTTCGAGTTCGTCCGAGGAGGAGAACAGAGCGAAGGCAATTTCTGTAGAGCTTTAGTCGAGGAGCAGGAGCTGCCACATTCGTTGATTGCAGAGTTCTTAGATGTCTTTCCAGAGGAGTTTCGGAGTTGCCGCCAGACAGAGATGTGGAATTATCTATAGATTTGGTGCCAGGCGCAGAGCCGATCTCTCAGCACGTCTATAGAGTAAACAACAACGAACTGGCATAGCTGAAGAAGTAGGTGGATGAGTTACAAGACAAAGGCTTTATCTGTTCCAGTTCATTACCATGGGGTGCTCCAGTACTTTTTATACCAAGAAGGATGGGTCGATACGTATGTGTATCAACTATAGGGCACGTAATAACCTCACTATCAAGAACAAATACCCGTTGCTGCGGATTGATGACTTGTTTGACCAGTTGAGCGGAGCGAAGGTATTCTCCAAGATAGACTTGAGGTCAGGGTACCACCAGGTGAAAGTGAAGAGGGAACACATCCCGAAGACAGCTTTCAGGACTCGTTATGGACAGTTTGAGTTCTTGGTGATGCCGTTTGGGTTGACCAATGCCCCGACAGTGTTCATGAACCTGATGAACAAGGTGTTTCATCATTACCTGGACCAATTTATTGTAGTCTTTATTGATGATATTCTGATATATTCGAACACCCCAGAGGAGCATGAGTAGCACTTGAGGATTGTTCTGGAGACCCTCAGGAAAGAGAAGCTGTACGACAAGTTATCGAAGTACGAATTCTTTCTTGCTAAGGTTGAACTCCTTAGGCATGTCATTACAGGAGATGGAATCTCGGTGGACCTGAAAAAGATCTCAGCATTTGAATCGTGGTCTACCCCAAGTTCAGTAGCAGAGATCAGGAGTTTTCTTGGATTGGCGGGCTACTACCAGAGGTTTATTCAGGACTTTTCCAGACTTAATGAGCCAATGACTAGACTGACCAGGAAGGACGTAGAATTCGTCTGGACTGAGGATTGTCAGTCAGCATTTGAGGAGCTGAAAAGAAGATTGACTACAGCTCCCATCTTGACACTACTATCAGGAGCAGGAGAATTTTCCATTTATAGTGATGCATCAGGGAAGGGTTTGGGTTGTGTGTTACAGCAGCACGGGAAGGTGATTGCCTATAATTCCAGGCAATTATGTCCGCATGAGAAGAACTACCCTACCCATGATTTAGAGTTGGCAGTAGTTATATTTGTTCTCAAATTATGGAAACACTATTTGTATGGAGAGAGAGTAGAGATCTTTACAGACCATAAGAGCTTAAAGTATGTATTTACACAAAAAGAGCTCAACATGAGGCAGCGGTGATGGTTAGAGCTGATGAAAGACTTCGACATAACTTTGCAGTACCATCTAGTGAAGGCCAACGTAGTCGTGGATGTCTTGAGCAGGTATTCCATGGTTACGTGCTTGACTAGAGACATATATTTATTGGCAGATCTTGACAGTTTGGGCATTGAGGTATTAATTTCGGGAGTAGCAGCACAGATGTGGGGACTTCAGGTGCAGTCAAAGCTGATAGACCGGGTCAGAGCCGGAAAGTATGAGGATGAGTCTCTGAGGAGCATCAGAGCACAGGTTCAGATCGGACTGGCAGAGGACTTTATCATCGCAGATGATGGATCATTGCGACACGGTACCAGGTTATGCGTACCAAGAGGATCTTTGCGCGAGGAGATTCTGCAGGAGGCACATCGTTCTCAATACTCTATGCATCCTGGTGCCAACAAGATGTATAGAGACATGAGGGAGCATGTATGGTGGTATGGCATGAGGCGGGAGGTAGCTAGCTTCATGTCCAGATGCTTAGTTTGCCA
Source organism: Iris macrosiphon (assembly GCA_036927795.1). Lineage (NCBI taxonomy): Eukaryota > Viridiplantae > Streptophyta > Magnoliopsida > Asparagales > Iridaceae > Iris > Iris macrosiphon. The sequence goes on along the minus strand of JAYESA010000011.1, from coordinate 82,744,699 downwards.
ACAGGTCAAGGCAGAGAGACAAAGACCATGAGGATTGCTTCAGCCTTTGCCCATTCTGGAGTGGAAATGGGAACATGTGACCATGGATTTTGTATCGGGACTTCTGCATTCTCCATGAGGCAAAGATGTGATTTGGGTCATCGTTGATAGGTTGACCAAATCAGCCCACTTTATGCCATTTAAAGTGGGTACATCTACAAAGAGACTTGCGAAGATGTATGTGCGCCAGATTATCAGATTGTATGGTGTTCCAGTAAGCTTTGTCTCATATCAGGATAGTCGCTTCACGTCCCATTTCTGGAGGAGTTTATAGGCTAGCTTGGGCACTCAGCTCAAGATCAGAACCGCCTATCACCCTCAGACGGACGGACAGTCGGAGAGGACTATTCAGACTCTTGAGGATATGCTACGCACCTGTATTTTGGATCTTGGAGGTTCTTAGGAGTACCACCTTCACTTGGTAGAGTTTTCATACAACAACAGCTACCAAGCCAGCATTGAGATGTCACCATTCGAGACGTTGTATGGACGGAGATGCCGTACTCCGTTGTCCGGTTAGAATCACTTATTTATACTCGTCTTCACCATTCTTCGAGCACTTGATACCTTATTTCAATTTTAATCGCATTTCAGTACTTGTTTCCACAAATCTATGCCACTTCTACACCATAATTCGGTTGGAATCGCCTATCTATTCTTGTTTTCACCAATCAACACACACTCTTCGGCATATTTCAGTTAGAATCAGTCATCTATACTCTTTTTTCGCTATTCTACCCTTGTTCTGTACCATATTTTGACTTGAATCGATGACCTACACTCGTTTTCGTCATTCTACGATCGTATTACATCATGTTTCGGTTCGAACCACTCATTTTAGTTCTCTCAATTTTGTGAGCATTAGTTAGCTTATTTTGATTGAAATCGCATTTCGGTACTCGTTTCTAGAAATCTACACCACTTTTATACCGTATTTCGGTTGGAATCATATGTCCTCATTTTCATCATTCTACGCCCATTCTACGCCATAATGTCGGCTAGGATCACACATTTATGCTCATTTTCAACATTCTGCTCATTTTCAACATTCTACCCTAGTTTTCTAGGCATTTCAGTTAGAATCACCCATACATACCCGTTTTAATGATTCTACGTTCATTCCATTCCATATTTCGGTTAGGATCACCTATTTATACTTGTTTTTACCAATCTAAGCTCAATATATACCAGAATTTCAGTTAGAATCACCCATCTATACTTGTTTTCATTAATCTATGCCTATTCTACACCATATTCCGGTAGGAATCACCCATCGATACTCGTTTTAACAATTCTATATCATATTTCAGTTAGGAAGCGCCCATCTACACTCGTTTTTCGTATCCTCCGTCGGTTTTATTCCATATTTTGGTTAGGACCACCGATCTAAACACGATTTCTTCATTCCTCGCTCATTCTATGTAATATTTCGGTTAGAACCACTCATTTGTATCCGGTTTCACCATTCTACGAGCATTTGATACCAGATTTTGATTATAATTACATTAAGTACCCGTTTTCACAAATCTATGGCACTTTTACACCATATTTTGGTTAAAGTCACTCATTTGTATGTACTCATTTTTATGATTCTACCCTTGTTTTATACCATATTTCGATCAGAATCAGCGATATAAACTTGTTTTCATCATGCTACGATCATATTATACTATATTTTGGTTCGAATCACTCATTTGTAACTCATTTTTACTATTTTACAGGCATTTGATTCCTTATTCCGGTTAGAATCACATTTCTATACTCGTTTCACCATTCTAGGCCACATATACCATATTTCGGTTAAGATCTCGCGTGTAGACTCATTTTCACCATTCTGCTCCCATTCTACACCATAATTTCTGTTAGAACCGCATATCTATGCTCATTTTCACTATTTTACCCTTGTGTTATACCATATTTCATTTAGACTCACCCATCCATACTCGTTTTCATGATTCTACGTTCATTATGCTCCAGATTTCGGTTAGAATCACCCATCTATACTCGTTGTTATCGGTCTATGCCAATTCTACACCATATTTCGGTTGGAACCACCCATCGAAACTTGTTTTAACCATTCTACGCTAATTATGTATCATATTTTAGTAAAAATTACCCATCTACACTCGTTTTCACCATTTACGTGTGTTTTATTCTGTATTTTGGTTAGAGCCACCGATCTAAACACTTTTTCATCATCTTTACGCTCATTCTATACCATATTTCGGTTAGAGCGACTCATTAATACTCGTTTTCACCATTCTACGGGTATCTGATACCTTATTTCGATTATAATCATATTTCATTACTCGTTTTCACAAGCCTACGCCAATTTCATAACATATTTCGGTTAGAATCACCGATCTATACTCGATTTTACCAATCTACGCACATTCTACACCATATCTCGGTTAGCTAGAATCACGCATCTATATTCGTTTTCACGATTGTATGCTCATTCTATATCATATTTTAGATAGAATCACCCATCTGCACTCGTTTTCACCATTCTACGTATATTTTATTCTATATATTGGATAGAACCACCCATCTATGCTTGTTTTCACCATTATATGTATGTTTTATTCTATATTTTGGTTAGAATCACCCATCTACGCTCGTTTTCACCGTTCTACGTCTGTTTTATTCCATATTCTGGTTAGAATCACCGACCTAAATGCATTTCATCCTTCTACGCTCATTCTATACCATATTCCGGTTAGAATCACTTATTTGTACTCGTCTTCACCATTCTTCGAGCACTTGATACCTTATTTCAATTTTAATCGCATTTCAGTACTAGTTTCCATAAATCTATGCCACTTCTACACTATAATTCGGTTGGAATCACCTATCTATTCTTGTTTTCACCAATCTACACACACTCTTCGGCATATTTTGGTTAGAATCAGTCATCTATACTCTTTTTTCGCTATTCTACCCTTGTTCTGTACCATATTTTGACTTGAATCGATGACCTACACTCATTTTCGTCATTCTACGATCGTATTACATCTTGTTTCGGTTCGAACCACTCATTTTAGTTCTCTCAATTTTGCGAGCATTAGTTAGCTTATTTTGATTGGAATCGTATTTCGGTACTCGTTTCCAGAAATCTACACCACTTTTATACCGTATTTCGGTTGGAATCATATGTCCTCATTTTCATCATTCTATGCCCATTCTACGCCATAATGTCGGCTAGGATCACACATTTATGCTCGTTTTCAACATTCTACCCTAGTTTTCTAGGCATTTCAGTTAGAATCACCCATACGTACCCGTTTTAATGATTCTACGTTCATTCCATTCCATATTTTGGTTAGGATCACCTATTTATACTTGTTTTCACCAATCTAAGCTCATTATATACCAGAATTTTAGTTAGAATCACCCATCTATACTTGTTTTCATCAATCTATGCCTATTCTACACCATATTCCAGTTAGAATTACCCATCGATACTCGTTTTAACAATTTTATATCATATTTCAGTTAGGAATTGCCCATCTACACTCATTTTTCCCATCCCCCGTCGGTTTTATTCCATATTTTGGTTAGGACCACCGATCTAAACACGATTTCATCATTCCTCGCTCATTCTATGTAATATTTTGTTTAGAACCACTCATTTGTATCTGGTTTCACCATTCTACGAGCATTTGATACCAGATTTTGATTATAATCACATTTTAGTACCCGTTTTCACAAATCTATGGCACTTTTATACCATATTTTGGTTAGAGTCACTCATTTGTATGTACTCATTTTTATGATTATACCATTGTTTTATACCATATTTCGATCAGAATCAGCGATCTAAACTCGTTTTTATCACGCTACGATCATATTGTACTATGTTTCGGTTCAAATCACTCATTTGTAACTCATTTTTACTATTTTATGGGCATTTGATTCCTAATTCCGGTTAGAATCACATTTCTATACTCGTTTTTCCATTCTAGGCCACTTATATACCATATTTCGGTTAAGATCTCGCGTGTAGACTCGTTTTCACCATTCTGCGCCCATTCTATACCATAATTTCTGTTAGAACCGCACATCTATGCTTATTTTCACCATTTTACCCTTGTGTTATACCATATTTCGTTTAGACTCACCCATCCATACTCGTTTTCATGATTCTACGTTCATTATGCTCCAGATTTCGGTTAGAATCACCCATCTATACTCGTTGTTATCGATCAATGCCAATTCTACACCATATTTCGGTTGGAACCACCCATCGAATCTTGTTTTAACCATTCTACGCTAATTCTGTATCATATTTTAGTAAGAATTACCCATCTACACTCGTTTTCACCATTTACGTGCATTTTATTTCGAATTTTGGTTAGAGCCACCGATCTAAACACTTTTTCGTCATCTTTACGCTCATTCTATACCATATTTCGGTTAGAGCGACTCATTAATACTCGTTTTCACCATTCTACGGGTATCTGATACCTTATTTCGATTATAATCATATTTCAGTACTCGTTTTCACAAGCCTACGCCAATTTCACAACATATTTCGGTTAGAATCACCGACCCATACTCGGTTTCACCAATCTACGCACATTCTACACCATATCTCGGTTAGCTAGAATCACGTATCTATATTCGTTTTTACGATTGTATGCTCATTCTATATCATATTTTAGATAGAATCACCCATCTGCACTCGTTTTCACCATTCTACGTATATTTTATTCCATATATTGGATAGAACAACCCATCTACACTCGTTTTCACCATTCTACGTATGTTTTGTTCCATATTTTGGTTAGAATCACCCATCTACGCTCGTTTTTTACCGTTCTACGTCTGTTTTATTTCATATTTTGGTTAGAATCACTGACCTAAACGCGTTTCATCCTTCTACGCTCATTCTATACCATATTCCGGTTAGAATCACTTATTTATACTCGTCTTCACCATTCTTCGAGCACTTGATACCTTATTTCAATTTTAATCGCATTTCAGTACTTGTTTCCACAAATCTATGCCACTTCTACACCATAATTCGGTTGGAATCGCCTATCTATTCTTGTTTTCACCAATCTACACACACTCTTCGGCATATTTCGGTTAGAATCAGTCATCTATATTCTTTTTTCGCTATTCTACCCTTGTTCTGTACCATATTTTGACTTGAATAGACGACCTACACTCGTTTTCGTCATTCTACGATCGTATTACATCATGTTTCGGTTCGAACCACTCATTTTAGTTCTCTCAATTTTGCGAGCATTAGTTAGCTTATTTTGATTGGAATCGCATTTCGGTACTCGTTTTCAAAAATCTACACCACTTCTATACCGTATTTCGGTTCGAATCATATGTCCTTATTTTCATCATTCTACGCCCATTCTACGCCATAATGTCGGCTAAGATCACACATTTATGCTCATTTTCAACATTGTACCCTAGTTTTCTAGGCATTTCAGTTAGAATCACCCATACGTACCTGTTTTAATGATTCTACGTTCATTCCATTCCATATTTCGGTTAGGATCACCCATTTATACTTGTTTTCACCAATCTAAGCTCATTATATACCAGAATTTTAGTTAGAATCACCCATCTATACTTGTTTTCATCAATCTATGCCTATTCTATACCATATTCCGGTTAGAATCACCCATCTATACTCGTTTTAACAATCCTATATCATATTTCAGTTAGGAATCACCCATCTACACTCGTTTTTCCCATCCCCCATCGGTTTTATTCCATATTTTGGTTAGGACCACCGATCTAAACACGATTTCATTATTCCTCGCTCATTTTATGTAATATTTCGGTTAGAACCACTCATTTGTATCCGGTTTCACCATTCTACAAGCATTTGATACCAGATTTTGATTATAATCATATTTTAGTACCAATTTTCACAAATCTATGGCACTTTTACACCATATTTTGGTTAGAGTCACTCATATGTATGTACTCGTTTTTACGATTCTACTCTTGTTTTATACCATATTTCGATTAGAATCGGCGATCTAAACTCGTTTTCATCATGCTACAATCATATTGTACTATGTTTCGGTTCGAATCACTCATTTGTAACTCATTTTTACTATTTTACGGGCATTTGATTCCTTATTCCGGTTAGAATCATATTTCTATACTCGTTTCGCCATTCTAGGCCACTTATATACCATATTTCGGTTAAGATCTCACGTGTAGACTCGTTTTTACCATTTTGCGCCCATTCTATACCATAATTTCTGTTAGAACCGCACATCTATGCTCATTTTCACTATTTTACCCTTGTGTTATACTATATTTCGTTTAGACTCACCCATCCATACTCGTTTTCATGATTCTACGTTCATTATGCTCCAGATTTCGGTTAGAATCACCCATCTATACTCGTTGTTATTGGTCTATGTCAATTCTACACCATATTTCGGTTGGAACCACCCATCGAAACTTGTTTTAACCATTCTACGCTAATTCTGTATCATATTTTAGTAAGAATTACCCATCTACACTCGTTTTCACCATTTATGTGCGTTTTATTTCGTATTTTGGTTAGAGCCACCGATCTAAACACTTTTTTGTCATCTTTACGCTTATTCTATACCATATTTTGGTTAGAGCGACTAATTTATACTCGTTTTCACCATTCGAAGGGTATCTAATACCTTATTTCGATTATAATCATATTTCAGTACTCGTTTTCACAAGCCTACGCCAATTTTACAACATATTTAGGTTAGAATCACTGATCCATACTCGGTTTCACCAATCTACGCACATTCTATACCATATCTCGGTTAGCTAGAATCACGCATCTATATTTGTTTTCACGATTGTATGCTCATTCTATATCATATTTTAGATAAAATCACCCATCTGCACTCGTTTTTACCATTCTACGTATATTTTATTCCATATATTGGATAGAACCACCCATCTACGCTCATTTTCACCATTCTACGTATGTTTTATTCCATATTTTAGTTAGAATCACCCATCTACGCTCGTTTTTTACCGTTCTACATCTGTTTTATTCAATATTTTGGTTAGAATCACCGACCTAAATATGTTTCATCCTTCTACGCTCATTCTATACCATATTCCGGTTAGAATCACTTATTTATACTCGTCTTCACCATTCTTCGAGCACTTGATACCTTATTTCAAATTTAATCACATTTCAGCACTCGTTTCCATAAATCTATGCCACTTCTACACCATTATTCGGTTGGAATTGCCTATCTATTCTTGTTTTCACCAATCTATACACACTATTTGGCATATTTCGGTTAGAATCAGTCATCTATACTCTTTTTTTGCTATTCTACTCTTGTTTTGTTCCATATTTTGACTTGAATCGACGACCTACACTCATTTTTTCATTCTACGATCGTATTACATCATGTTTTGGTTCGAACCACTCATTTTAATTTTCTTAATTTTACGAGCATTAGTTAGCTTATTTTGATTAGAATCGCATTTCGGTACTCGTTTCCAGAAATCTACACCACTTTTATACCGTATTTCGGTTGGAATCATATGTCCTCATTTTCATCATTCTACGCCCATTCTACGCCATAATGTCGGCTAGGATCACACATTTATGCTCGTTTTCAACATTCTACCCTAGTTTTCTAGGCATTTCAGTTAGAATCATCCATACGTACCCATTTTAATGATTCTACGTTCATTCCATTCCATATTTCGGTTAGGATCACCCATTTATACTTGTTTTCACCAATCTAAGCTCATTATATACCAGAATTTCAGTTAGAATCACCCATCTATACTTGTTTTCATCAATCTATGCCTATTCTATACCATATTTTGGTTAGAATCACCCATCGATACTCGTTTTAATAATTCTATATCATATTTCAGTTAGGAATCGCCCATCTATACTCGTTTTTTCCATCCCCCGTCGATTTTATTCCATATTTTGGTTAGGACCACCGATCTAAACACGATTTCATCATTCCTCGCTCATTCTATGTAATATTTCGGTTAGAACCACTCATTTATATCCGGTTTTACCATTCTACGAGTATTTGATACCAGATTTTGATTATAATCACATTTTAGTACCCGTTTTTACAAATCTATGGCACTTTTACACCATATTTTGGTTAGAGTCACTCATTTGTATGTACTCGTTTTTACGATTCTACCCTTATTTTATACCATATTTCGATCAGAATCAGCGATCTAAACTCGTTTTCATCATGCTACGATCATATTGTACTATGTTTCGGTTCGAATCACTCATTTGTAACTCGTTTTTACTATTTTACGGGCATTTGATTCCTTATTCCGGTTAGAATCACATTTCTATACTTGTTTCGCCATTCTAGGCCACTTATATACCATATTTCGGTTAAGATCTCACGTGTAGACTCGTTTTTACCATTTTGCGCCCATTCTACACCATAATTTCTGTTAGAACCGCACATTTATGCTCATTTTCACCATTTTATCCTTGTGTTATACTATATTTCTTTTAGACTCATCCATCCATACTCGTTTTCATGATTCTACGTTCATTATGCTCCAGATTTTGGTTAGAATCACCCATCTATACTCGTTGTTATCGGTCTATGCCAATTCTACACCATATTTCGGTTGGAACCACCCATCGAAACTTGTTTTAACCATTCTACGCTAATTTTGTATCATATTTTAGTAAGAATTACCCATCTACACTCGTTTTCACCATTTACGTGCGTTTTATTTTGTATTTTGGTTAGAGCCACCGATCTAAACACTTTTTCGTCATCTTTACGCTCATTCTATACCATATTTCGGTTAGAGCGACTCATTAATACTCGTTTTCACCATTCTACGGGTATCTGATACCTTATTTCGATTATAATCATATTTCAGTACTCGTTTTCACAAGCCTACGCCAATTTCACAATATATTTCGGTTAGAATCACCGATCCATACTCGGTTTCACCAATCTACGCACATTCTACACCATATCTCGGTTAGCTAGAATCACGTATCTATATTCGTTTTTACGATTGTATGCTCATTCTATATCATATTTTAGATAGAATCACCCATCTGCACTCGTTTTCACCATTCTACGTATATTTTATTCCATATATTGGATAGAACAACCCATCTACACTCGTTTTCACCATTCTACGTATGTTTTGTTCCATATTTTGGTTAGAATCACCCATCTACGCTCGTTTTTAACCGTTCTACGTCTGTTTTATTTCATATTTTGGTTAGAATCACCGACCTAAACACGTTTCATCCTTCTACGCTCATTCTATACCATATTCCGGTTAGAATCACTTATTTATACTCGTCTTCACCATTCTTCGAGCACTTGATACCTTATTTCAATTTTAATCGCATTTCAATACTCGTTTCCACAAATCTATGCCACTTCTACACCATAATTCGGTTGGAATCGCCTATCTATTCTTGTTTTCACCAATCTACACACACTCTTCGGCATATTTCGGTTAGAATCAGTCATCTATACTCTTTTTTCGCTATTCTACCCTTGTTCTGTACCATATTTTGACTTGAATAGACGACCTACACTCGTTTTCGTCATTCTACGATCGTATTACATCATGTTTCGGTTCGAACCACTCATTTTAGTTCTCTCAATTTTGCGAGCATTAGTTAGCTTATTTTGATTGGAATCGCATTTCGGTACTCGTTTTCAAAAATCTACACCACTTCTATACCGTATTTCGGTTCGAATCATATGTCCTTATTTTCATCATTCTACGCCCATTCTACGCCATAATGTCGGCTAGGATCACACATTTATGCTCGTTTTCAATATTCGACCCTAGTTTTCTAGGCATTTCAGTTAGAATCACCCATACGTACCCGTTTTAATGATTCTACGTTCATTATATTCCATATTTCGGTTAGAATCACCCATTTATACTTGTTTTCACCAATCTAAGCTTATTATATACCAGAATTTCAGTTAGAATCACCCTTCTATACTTGTTTTCATCAATCTATGCCTATTCTACACCATATTCCGGTTAGAATCGTCCATCGATACTCGTTTTAACAATTCTATATCATATTTCAGTTAGGAATCGCCCATCTACACTCGTTTTTCCCATCCCCCGTCGGTTTTATTCCATATTTTGGTTAGGACCACCGATCTAAACACGATTTCATCATTCCTCGCTCATTCTATGTAATATTTTGGTTAGAACCACTCATTTGTATCCAGTATCACCATTCTACGAGCATTTGATACCAGATTTTGATTATAATCACATTTTAGTACCCGTTTTCACAAATCTATGGCACTTTTACACCATATTTTGGTTAGAGTCACTCATTTGTATGTACTCGTTTTTACGATTCTACCTTTGTTTTATTCTATATTTCGATTAGAATTAGCGATCTAAACTCGTTTTCATCATGCTACGATCATATTGTACTATGTTTCAGTTCGAATCACTCATTTGTAACTCATTTTTACTATTTTACGGGCATTTGATTCCTTATTCCGGATAGTATCATATTTCTATACTCGTTTCGCCATTCTAGGCCACTTATATACCATATTTCGGTTAAGATCTCGCTTGTAGACTCTTTTTTACCATTCTGTGCCCATTCTACACCATAATTTCTGTTAGAACCGCACATCTATGCTCATTTTCACCATTTTACCCTTGTGTTATACCATATTTCGTTTAGACTCACCCATCCATACTCGTTTTCATGATTCTACGTTCATTATGCTCCAGATTTCGGTTAGAATTACCCATCTATACTCGTTGTTATCGGTCTATGCCAATTCTACACCATATTTCGGTTGGAACCACCCATCGAAACTTGTTTTAACCATTCTACGCTAATTCTGTATCATATTTTAGTAAAAATTACCCATCTACAATCGTTTTCACCGTTTACGTGAGTTTTATTTCGTATTTTGGTTAGAGCCACCGATCTAAACACTTTTTCATCATCTTTACGCTCATTCTATACCATATTTCGGTTAGAGCGACTCATTAATACTCGTTTTCACCATTCTACGGGTATCTGATACCTTATTTCGATTATAATCACATTTCTGTACTCGTTTTCACAAGCCTACGCTAATTTCACAACATATTTCGGTTAGAATTACCGATCCATACTCGGTTTCACCAATCTACGCACATTCTACACCATATCTCAGTTAGCTAGAATCACGTATCTATATTCATTTTCACGATTGTATGCTCATTCTATATCATATTTTAGATAGAATCACCTATCTGCACTCGTTTTCACCATTCTACGTATATTTTATTCCATATATTGGATAGAACCACCCATCTACGCTCGTTTTCAACATTCTACGTATGTTTTATTCCATATTTTGGTTAGAATCACCCATCTACGCTCGTTTTTACCGTTCTACGTCTGTTTTATTCTATATTTTGGTTAGAATCACCGACCTAAAATTGTTTCATCCTTCTACGCTCATTCTATACCATATTCCGGTTAGAATCACTTATTTATACTCATCTTCACCATTCTTCGATCACTTGATACCTTATTTCAATTTTAATCGCATTTCAGTACTCGTTTCCACAAATCTATGCCACTTCTACACCATAATTCGGTTGGAATCGCCTATCTATTCTTGTTTTCACCAATCTACACACACTCTTCGGTATATTTCGGTTAGAATCAGTCATCTATACTCTTTTTTCGCTATTTTACCCTTGTTCTGTACCATATTTTGACTTGAATAGACGACCTACACTCGTTTTCGTCATTCTACGATCGTATTACATCATGTTTCGGTTCGAACCACTCATTTTAGTTCTCTCAATTTTGCGAGCATTAGTTAGCTTATTTTGATTGGAATCGCATTTCGGTACTCGTTTCCAGAAATCTACACCACTTTTATACCGTATTTCGGTTGGAATCATATGTCCTCATTTTCATTATTCTACGCCCATTCTACGCATAATGTCGGCTAGGATCACACATTTATGCTCGTTTTCAATATTCTACCCTAGTTCTCTAGGCATTTCAGTTAGAATCACCCATACGTACCCGTTTTAATGATTCTACGTTCATTCCATTCCATATTTCGGTTAGGATCACCTATTTATACTTGTTTTCACCAATCTAAGCTCATTATATACCAAAATTTCAGTTAGAATCACCCATCTATACTTGTTTTCATCAATCTATGCCTATTCTATACCATATTCCGGTTAGAATCACCCATCGATACTCGTTTTAACAATTCTATATCATATTTCAGTAGGAATCGCCCATCTACACTCGTTTTTCCCATTCCTCGTCAGTTTCATTCCATATTTTGGTTAGGACCACCGATCTAAACACGATTTCATCATTCCTCGCTCATTCTATGTAATATTTCGGTTAGAACCACTCATTCTTATCCGGTTTCACCATTCTACGAGCATTTGATACCAGATTTTGATTATAATCACATTTTAGTACCCGTTTTCACAAATCTATGGCACTTTTACACCATATTTTGGTTAGATTCACTCATTTGTATGTACTTGTTTTTACGATTCTACCCTTATTTTATACCATATTTCTATCAGAATCAGCGATCTAAACTCGTTTTCATCATGCTACGATCATATTGTACTATGTTTCGGTTCGAATCACTCACTTGTAACTCGTTTTTACTATTTTACGGGCATTTGATTCCTTATTTCGGTTAGAATCACATTTCTATACTCGTTTCGCCATTCTAGGCCACTTATATACCATATTTCGGTTAAGATCTCGCGTGTAGACCTTATTTTCACCATTCTGCGCCCATTCTACACCATAATTTCTGTTAGAACCGCACATCCATGCTCGTTTTCACCATTTTACCCTTGTGTTATACCATATTTCGTTTAGACTCACCCATCCATACTCATTTTCATGATTCTACGTTCATTATGCTCCAGATTTCGGTTAGAATCACCCATCTATATTCGTTGTTATCGGTCTATGCCAATTCTACACCATATTTCGGTTGGAACCACCCATCGAAACTTATTTTAACCATTCTACGCTAATTATGTATCATATTTT
>JAYESA010000011.1:81866951-82083659 GCA_036927795.1 Iris macrosiphon | reverse complement strand
TTTGACATGGATAATGTCAAATCCATTAGTACACCAATGGAAATGTCTACTAAGCTTGATTAAGATAAACAAGGCAAATCTGTTGATATATGTAAGTATCGATGTATGATTGGTAGTTTACTTGACTGCTAGTCGGCCTGATATTATGTTTAGTATTTGCCTGTGTGCTAGATTTCAAGCTAATCCCAAAGAATCACACATATGCACCATTAAGAATATCTTTCGATACGTTAAAGAGACTTCAGGTGGGCATTTACTATCCCAAAATTACATCCTTTGACCTTATCGATTATTTTGATTCTGATTTTACAAGATGCAAGATTGACCGTAAAAGTACCAGTAACACGTATCATTTTCTAGGAAAAGCTTTAGTCTTTTGGTTTAGTAAAAAATAAAATTCAGTAGCACTCTCAACAACTAAAGTTGAATATATTGCTGCAAGTCATTGTTGTGATCAAATTTTTCGTTTCCTTGAAATATTTGTAGACTGGTTCAATGACTTCTGCAAAAGGAAGGTGAAACTAGGAAACCCTATCAATTTTACTATCTTTTCTTAATATCTTGAACTTTTTCCAATCTGGGTATGAATGATTTTTTTTTCAAATTAGAACCCGTGTATGAGAATGCAATAAGATTGTTTTATTGCAATCTCTCTTATAAAAATGTCAAAATTATATCACTTGTCTCTGGAGTCGAGATTGAATTTGATGTGACGAATTAGGCGATATTCTCAATATTCTAACTGGGGGTGACACCCTAATTGACAGTAGGCAAATAAAACTTCTTGATGACACGACTCTTGACTCTTTTATGACTTCAATTTGTGAAACTAACCCTCGTCCACTTGGTCGTCCTGGTCAAGATATCTTAACTATTTCTATGAACTTCATAAAGTAGTTTTCTCTACTATTTCTATGAAATCACTTTTGAGGAGATGTCCTGCCTTTATCATCTTCACTTCAAAGTTCCTTTCAATCTTCCACAAAATATTATGAACACCATGGTTGCTGCCGAAATAATAAGAAGCGTAATCTTCTTTACGCTATATATTTTCCAGCAATTTTCCAACACTTAAATGTTCTATATACTAATTGCCCCTTCAATGATGAACAAACTTATATAGTTAAGGCCCATAGAACTATTACTCATGCTCCTCCTTGTAATGACCCGATCCGCTCTACCTTGAGAGTCAATTTGAACGATGCAAGTATAGAAAAATGTCTCGCCTAGCTCGGCGAGATAACTCGCTTGATGCTAAGGCATTTAGACTTGGCCTTTAGAAGAAGTTCAGACTTAGACTTTTCAAAGGCGCGCTCGGAGTCTCGCTCGGCCGATGCGAATCATCGCTAAGGTGGGTGGCTCCAATGAACATGTCTCTGCTTAGCTGCACACTTAATAAAATGGAACAATACATGCTAGTTGCTAGACAATAACATTTGCATGCTAATAAAAAAGACAAATGCAAAGCTAAGGGAATAATCTTGCCTTATCATGTGTATAGAACATGGAATCTCTGCTATGCTAGTTTGTGTAACTTAGTATATTGAATCATATGGAGTAGTTTTTACATTATGCCACAAAGTAGTCTTAATTACACGTTGATGCACCGCATCGCACGAAGTGTGACACGAAGAAAGAAGTGGAGTCTTGTTGCATTTATAGGCAGAAAGACTATCCAGTAGTCAACCTGAGTCGGGAGAAAGAAAACAAAGAAAGTTCTTGGGACATTCAGGTCACCGAGGTTGTCTCCAATTAGGGAGCTACGCAGAGATAGAAGAAAACCAAGTGTGGTCCTCGGATAGTATAAACCGAACATGATGTTCTCGGATAGAATGGAATTCGTGAAGTAGTTGCCTGGTCATGAATAACTTGTTGAGCACAAGGAAGAGAGTCCTCGATTGATATATGAGGCATCAGAATCGTGTTGGCCCTGCGGGACCGGGGTATGACATTTTGTTATCAGAGCACGATTTTATGTCCTTGATCTCGTATCGATTCTCTTTATGCTTCAAACAGTACTTTGCGATTTGTGTTGCAACGCGCTCTCTCTCGATGTATCGATGGATGTTCCATACAATGAGTCTAAATATTTTTGAAAATTCATGCGAATGATTTGTTGGACGAGATAGTTATGCGATGGCCTTTATGCTGAGTTGTATCAGACTTTATGTGAGCAGACTCATGCTAGAGTTAGCAAGTTACGTGCGAACCAGAATATCTCTACGCTAATGCTAGCGGGCAAGTATGCGAGATTAGAATATCGTTTGAACAAGATAGTTACGCACAAAACCTTTTGGCTAAGTCGTGCTGAGTATCGTGCACCTAGACCTTTGGTGCGAGCGAGTTGCTAGCGAGATTTGAATATCGTTCAGATAAGGATAAGTCAGACTTAGAATGACACACGATAGAGACGTCATCGGATTATCGCTAAGGTGAATATAGAGGATCATGCTCAAATTTTGAGGAATAGTTCGAACTGTTAGTCGTGTCGATAAGTTATGAATTAAAATATAGGTTACATGGATGATTATCGATAGAGGTATATATGTGAATAAGATTATCGAGGCAACGCAAAGGGATCATGCATGAGTTTTAAGGAACGAACTGGATGGATATGCGAATGAATGATACGAGCACGATTGAGGATTTATTTGGATGACTTGATTCCTGAGTGGTGTATGGGATAGCCTCGGGGATGAATAAGCGGTTTAGGGATAGAGTGGATATTGAAGATTCATCGAGTAGCTTGAACCCTGAGTGGTGTATGGATCGTCTTGGAAATGGTTGAGTAATCGAGGATTTCGGGGGTAATAATGAGTCTCTCAGCAAGCGATGTGATTTCCTAAAGCCTTAGTATGAGTATTGCTTAGTTAGTTATGGATTCAAAATGAATCAAACGAGCATGGTTCGAGCGATTGATGATGAGTCAAGCAAAAGTTAAGGGGATATCAGATAAGAATTCAGAACGGTAAAACGGAAGGCTTTGTTGACGAACTTAGTGGATCGTACGTGCGATTTTGGATTGAATGAAAATGAAACAAAACTTAGAGTTGAGATTAAGAACCCGAGGATGTCATCAGAGTTTACTTGCAAACGATTTAGTCTTGGATGTGAATGGGTTGATACGATATCGATAGTTAGAAGGTAGTACGGATTGATACAAGCTAAATAATTTGTGGTTTGATGATTTGAGGTAAACGATAACGAATTTGATCTTGAGTTGGACGAGCGATCTTGAGACTAGTTGGGAAGGTAACGTGGAGTGAAACGAATACAATATTGTGCGAATGGTTTTGATACTTACGCAAACCTACTTGAGGAGATTGAAACGTATCGAGGATGAACAGACTTTGGCCCAAGAATTTCCTGGTTGGATGAGAGACAGGTAGATTATCGATTGCAATTGTGAACTTGATTACTTTCAGGAATACTAGATGTTAGATTATTGGATGATCGAACGATAACGTTAAAATTTTGGACGACTTTGCTAGGCGAATATTGATGATGGCATAAATGATTATTAGAGGAAAATGACTTGGTAAATGATAGAATTTGATGATCAATCTTTAATTCGAGGAAACAAGAACGATGACTTAAGAGAAAACTTGGATCTAGCTATGACTTAGATGAAATAGAAGTATAACGATGAAATGATTTAGCGAATTCAAGGATCATTTTGACTTTGGTTTGATACAAACGCGAGTTGAGGATACTAGTGATCGAAAGTGAGTATCGGAGATGAGTTATTCAAAATTGAAACAAGTTATGCTCGGTGGATTTGTGATCGAATACATACCGATATTGGACGACTAAGAGAATACGATATAAATTTTATGGTTTAGGAAAATTTGATTTATGAATTGGTGATCGAGACTTAGAAACATGAAATGTATGGATTCGGTAGTGCATACTAGAGGATAAGGATTAGGTGAATCGTTCGGATAGAGGTATGTGTCAATCGGGATATGTCGAGGATTATGTTGGAACGAAGTTACTATCACGCCCCAGTCCCAAAATACGTAGGACTAGGAACACGTAAGCATGCCAGCCGCATGGATATGGCAACTCCAATATATGGAAACCAAACCCATACGTACGCTATAATATGAATATAAAATCCACAAGTGGTATAAACATATGTCACAAGTCACAGGGTACAATCTAAATCTCATCCACAGAAAATCAATATAAATGAATAATCAGCATCTATATAACTATATCTCAACATAAGTATCTAAGGATGATAGTTGGATGGAAACAAATCCACTACCAACTCGAATGTAAGAAAAAATACAAAATAAGTACAACACAACAACCCCATATAAGAATACCAGCTAGCAATCACGGGCTCGAAGAGAGGATATCCATGAAACATATATAACCATCCAAATCTGCGCTCCTGCAAATACTCAAGAACAGATACACCTGGCAGAGGACCAGGTCCTCAGAGGGACGTAACAAGATACAGAAAAGCGAGCCAACTTGAATACAGTAAACATACATATTATTTGAAAATAAATAAGTACGCTGTACAAGACATCTATATGAATGCAAATGAGGATAACTTTTCGACGTATGGGCAAGGGTAGGCTACTCGATCTAACTCATAACTCACACACACGTCAATGGACATCAGAAATTGACATACCGCGGGGGTAGCGACCAGCGAGACTCCAGAAATTGACATACCGTGGGGGTAATGACCAGCGCGACACACGCCCGTAGTGCGAACTATATATTATGGTTTACCAGAGTGGTTAAAAGCCTATACGTCTAATGATTGTCCTCTCATGATACTAGGTGCCATGTGTGTGTCAACATATCTAATATATAGTAATGACTGAAAGAAACTACACATGCAATAAATAAACAGAAATGAAATAAATATACAGAAATATACTAAGCATGCAAAATACTGTAAACAACTTGGCAAGGTATCTTACCTGGTCTGAAAAGGATGAAGTCCCAACTCAAGGCGTCGTCCGATCTACCCGTCACATAAATTAAACAAGTTAGGTTACAAAAGTGGGTAAATAGGTTCCTCCATTTAATCTATTTTAATTCTGAATAAAATAATCTAAAATAGTATTTTAATCTTATTATAATTTAATTTTATTATTAAACCCTAATTTTGTCCAAAGAAATAAATTTTATCAACTCGAGACTCATGGCACGCACATCGAGGCGATCTGTTGACCAAAAAGTCAACCGACACAAACTCAACTTTCATGCATGATTTCCTATAGATTTCAGCGTCAAAAACATGCTGGAATTTATGGCTCTTCCGAATTCAAATTCGTTTGGAAATTATGGCACATACAAATTTTGTATTGTGCACCGATGGTTAAATTCTAACCTAGAAGTTCTACAGAAATAACAGTATGTAAATACTTTGAATTAAATTATGATAAAAATATATGTCGATGATCTCGACATTAGCTTTCCAAAACTTTAAACGGTTCGTGATTCTGATTCCGGGTTCTCCCGAAATTGCGAAAACATCGAAACACGTCTATTTTCGGACATACTGTGCTCTACGAATTTTCCAGAATTCAATACTATTAATTTTGAAAAGAAATTTATATAATCAGAAAGCTAACCTCAATATCTTTCTAACACAAGAAACTAGGCCTCATTTGGAGTCCGGAGCTATGCGCAATGACTTCTGGAAAATGAAGGAACCCTAGATGACAATTCTCCAAAATCTCTCTCTCTAAAATAATGGGATAATTAGGGTTATCATATTATATATATATATATATATATATATATATATATATATATATATATAGATGTACCTACGGCTGAATAGATATCTATAGGCTGACACGTGTCAGAATCTGATTGAATGGTTTTATTTATATTATTTATTTTTGATTTGCCTTTATCAAAACATTATTTAAGTCATTTTAAATCTAAATAACTCCAAATAAATATTAAAAATAATCATAAAAATCTAAAAAAATTATAGAAAATGTATTTTGAATCTAGAAACCATAAAAAAATACTTGGGATAATTTTATGTTTATAGGTTTTCTACTATAATTAGGAGAAGCTCTAAACATTAGTTTTACCTATATAACTAAAAATAAATACTAAAATTATCCCAAAAATTCTGAAATAATTTCAGAAAATATATAATAATATTATAAAGCCTAGAAAATAACGTGGGTCTATTTTATATTCCTAGGATTGCACAATAAATTCTACAAGTCCTAAAATTTAGTTATTAGCCTAATTACTCCCAATAAATACTAAAAATACTCAGAAAATTCCCAAACAATTCTAGAAAATATATGTGACTATTTAGAACCTAAAATAAAATTTTGAGATATTTTTAGTTAATTTTGAACATAAAATAAAATTTTCAAAGTCCTAGAAAATTAGTGTTACTAGTTTTTAATTAACTAAAAATTATCAAAAAATCCCAATAATCTAAAATAGCCTAAAAATAATTCTAAATAAATATTTATATAAGTAAATATACTAAAAAAATTTATTTTCTAATTAACTAAGAGAATACTCTAAATAAATTCAACATCTATAATAAATATAATAATATAAAATATACACAAAATACCTATTTTGGGTGAGGGAGTTTACAATCTACCCAACTTAAAATAATTTCGTCCTTGAAATTAAAATAAGGCATAATTTGTTAAATCCTTCATATTCGTACATAAGGTACGTCAATCGCAATCTCTTCCAAAAATTTAAATAACAAAATCTATTCAAATCTATCACGATTATTTCAAAATTAAGATAATCATTGTTCAAATCAAAATTCAACCTATTGTAATCTTTTCTCACTTTTCCAAATCATCAATATCCAAATTTAAATTGAATCCATATAATATTTTCAAGATTTAAATAACCCATATCAAATTTTACCTCACGATCTCCAACTATCATAATCTTCTCTAAAAGTAATTCGAGTCCAATATTATTCCTATTTTTACTTATAATTTTTTTTGTATTCTTCAATTTTTTAAATTCCATTCACATCCTCAATATTTCAAATAGGTAGTCCAACCATCAAATTTTAATTCTCAATTTAAATTATCAAATTAAAAAATAATTTAAATGCAGTCCACCAATGTTCAAGTCTGAAATTATATATTTATCCTTCAAATTCAAATTGATGATTTTACCTTCAATACTCAAAAATTTAAATTATGTATTTAAGGTATAAATATTGGGTCCTCAATATCAAAATTTTTAAAATTCATTAATCCTCATTATCTTAGTCATTCTTCTAAAATTCTCAAAATTAAATTGCTTGAACCTCTCCCAATCTAATCTTACTCGATCATAATCTAAAAGAAATTTCTCTCGAGTTGCCAATGCACTGCTACCCAACTTAGAATTTACCCATCTATCACAGAAGGCTATATACTTTAAAAAAAATATTCCTTAATTTATTTACTCATGTCATTCAATCCTCAAAACTTCAACGCCGATTATATCATATATGATATGTCCTTAATTACGAAAGAATAATCCTCAAGTATGTGATCGGCCTATGGGGTATATCTAGTACTCTCTGTGTATCAAACTTATACCAAGCACGAGGTTTCGTCTTTCCGAAATAAGGGAAGACGGAGATCAATAATAAAGAGTTCAAGGGCGAGGTAATAAAATAGAAGTATCGGGATCAAGGCGTTTAAAGAATTCAAATAGGAATTGTCAAAGCAGTTGTGGATTGAAGTCCTATTTTGGTAATGCCTATCCATATGCTCTAATCGGTATAGTTATGTAACGGATACGATATGCTTAGACATATCTAGAGGGCAAGTTCATTCATCTACTAATCACTAGATATCTCAATCCACGTAAAGTAGTTATACGAAGGGCGAACCACGCGCACTATGGTTGATCAGACCGTAGTACACTGATTCTGAAATGTATTAATGTATGCATCCACTAATACATATATAGTGAACAAGCTTGATGAAAGAATAAGCTTGCAAAACTAGGCTATAATAGCGGCATAAGTCAAGGTGGTACAACAATTATAGGTACGCTAGATGATGATGAAAGGAGGTACAAGTCAATTCAAGTTCATAAAAAAAAACAAAAGAATAGACTAAGCAATAATAATAAAGACTCTACAAATCTCTATAGTTATCATACAACCTCCTTGTCTATGTCGCTAGTCGACCAAATAGGGGTAAGGACCTCTAAATTCTATTATCTGAATAAACACTGTCGTCTTATGCTAGCATATAATTAATGTCATTCAGCTACACTTCAATAATAGGGCAAAAGACTATATGATACTAGGTTGTGAGGTATGCTACCCAACTTATAATAATTAACTAATATTGTAATTGCCTTAAGGATACCGTAGAACTCCTGTTAAGGTCTACGAGAAGGGGTCTTGGTATTTATTAGGGTATCCTCTTTCATTACATAGGTCATGGTCGTCCTAAGTCTTAATTATAGCGCTCATGGAGCAAGTGTCAATAGTAAGGATAGAAGAGTTACTGGCCGTCAAGGGGAAAGGATCTAACTCGTATCGAGGTGGGAGTACATGTTACACAATTTAAAACTAAGGGATAAGCG
Organism: Iris macrosiphon; assembly: GCA_036927795.1. Classification (NCBI taxonomy): domain Eukaryota; kingdom Viridiplantae; phylum Streptophyta; class Magnoliopsida; order Asparagales; family Iridaceae; genus Iris; species Iris macrosiphon. Next base: position 82,075,094 of record JAYESA010000011.1, on the reverse strand, counting down.
TCAGGTCTCAATCTGCAAGAATAGCTTAAACCATCAAGTTCTAACTACTAAGCACAGAATTTCAAAATTCAAGAGTAACCACCAGAATCGTAGCAAGCTATATATATCCTAACATAGAATAAATTCACTTGGTCTATAATCAGCAGTGTCAGATGGCACGAGTTGAAAGATGAAGAATAGAGAAACAAAATTTGGTCGTCGCACAATTAGCGAACGCTAAGGTCGCAGAGGAACAATATATAAAATTAAAATAGGGGGCTCTATATAGCATCGTAGTTTTCTAAGGGAAAGTGGTACGCTAGTTGCTATATTCGAGGTATGATCAAGAGAAACGTTATATTCATTGCTCTTGGCTTCCTAAGGTACTGTCTGCTACTAATAAGACAATGATCTAAGTTTATAGTTCTAATATTATCTCACCATAAGTGTTAGGTCCAGCCCTAATATTTAACCCTGGATTTCTATTGGTTCCTCAATACTAGGGTCAAACACTATGGTCAAACTTCTAACTAACTCTAGTAGTGTCTATACTACTCTCAAGTCTTCATATTACATCAAGGGGTAATGGTAAACCAATTCTAGAGATAAGGAATTCTAGGGTTCACTAGATATTCTAAACTTAGTGGTGTGTCTATATTCTCGTTGTATTCTTAATAGGTGTGCTACCATAATTATTATCCTAATAACAGGGGTTCCTATATTCTAGCAGAAGGCTATACTCAAAGAACTATTAGGGAAGTACAGGAATCAAGCAGGATTCAATTATTCAGATAGAACAGATAGGAGAAAGATGAATAATAGTCAATTGTGGATGAGATCCTATACTCTATTCCTAGGTGCAGGCTTGTTCGGTACAATAATGTAACCGAGATAATATGCTCTCGACCTGCATGGGCTACCACAGTTACCTTAGGAATGACCTTGCTGAAATAAACTCGGACCCCGTGAAATGAATATTGCAAATGAGAGTAGGATAATCTATGCTCGATGCTTAGAATTCTGAGTGAAGCGAGCTTGGGTATAACACCTCGTACGAATAAACAATGGTTTAATCTTAGTTTTGGTTGAGTGTAGTGATGTAGATTTGCATATTATGGATAGTGATTGTGTTACATAACTATGACCTTGTGAGCTGACATAATGGCTAGGCAGACGAACCTATGCCGAGTGTTAAAACTGGTGTGAACAACTTTAGAAGTACTGCCTGGGTAGACGATAGAGCTGTGGCAGCAAGATTTAGAGTTAGGATTTGGAGTAGTCTTTTACGTGTAGAGAAGTTTAATATTAATATGATTAGAATGGACTAAGGATACTTGGATATCGGTTGGTTGATTATTATAAGTCAATTGGATCGTATGATAGAAAATTTTGAGATGGTGTCGAAGACTGAATCGGATAGATTTAAGAACAAACTCATGGAAATGATCGAGGAAGTTGGAGGACGAATCGAATTGAATCATAATCAAAATCGTGTGCTCGGAAGACATAATTGATGGTAGTGCAATACTTGGATTTGAATTGGCCTGGCTTTTGATTGACCCTGCTCGAGAAAAATTTGATAATTACATAAGACGAGAATACTTAAAAAATAAATCATGTCATCTTAAGAATTGATCGGAAGGATAGAATGTTAGTTGATGAAACAAATTAGATTTAGATTGTTCAGATTTCTATGTCGTTGATAGAAACGTTAAGGTGCAAAGTAAATACAAGTGATACGTTGCAAGGAAAGAGTTGGATTGAGTATTATGCTTAAAAGATTGAACGAGAATGGATTTAGATTTGGTTGGATTTGAACGATATCATCAAAATTTAGATCGTGTTTCAAAGAGTATAGTCGAAGTGTGCATAAGTAAAGGATTCAGACCTTTGGTTGAATTTCATAACTTAGAAAGTTTTTGGAAGATAAAATATAGGCAATTCGAGTGATGACTTCGGAAGATAGTGAAACTACTTAGCGAAAATAGGTGATTGCTTAGGATAAACTGTGTATATCGATATGTGATCAGACTTAGACTTGGACTTTATTTAATTGGAAGACTAGTTGAGATTCAAACTTGAAGAGTTTCGAGAAATATATGAGGACTTCACTAGTAACTAGCCCGACTTCGCTATCACTAAGCTTGGTTGAAATGCATGCATTTTGAGGATGCCTTAAATATGTGTACGATTCAGACTCAGCAATATGGTGAACTTGAATACAACTACAGGTGAATATGTATAGATTCACATGGATAAGTATCGATTGGGTAAGTTCACCCTAGCCTAAGATTTTCTCGTACATATTGAGTTATAGAACACCCCGTATTTGGTAATCCAGTCCTGCGTAAGGCACAGTAGAGTTTAAGTTAGAGAATGCAACGATTAAGTTGAGTATAGTTCAATGGCATTGAATGATAGAGTTGTTCAATAAAACTGGCTAAGCGCATGCGTACCAGAAAATGAGGAAAGGAATAGAAGTAGTGTTCGAACAATTTTGGAAGTTAGGCAAAGGAAAATCTGAGTTGATTTATAAGTGATGCGATAGGTGTTATGACCCATACCCGGATGATCTGGCACAAGTGCGTAGGTACGTCCAGCCTATACCACAACATTGGCGGTAGAACGATGTCTCGGTCAACAATACTATCTATACATCTCACACAATAATATATGTAACCTTTCAATAATATCTCAACTCCAAAAAGGAGGACAATACGATAAAAATGTAATGATACTCAATCACAATAATCTATAAGGAGGAAATAGAATGATGTAAAATAGAAGAAATGGAATCACAAGGTCTCAAACTAGTCATCACAACAATATCCAAGTCTAAGAGTCTATCCATAATACATAATAAGTCTCAAATATAGATAATATGCCAAATGTCTAAGCTGGAGACATATCCAGTACAAATAATAAGTAAATGCAACTAAGATATCTGGCAACACTGGATTGACCTCCAGGTAATCACTCCTAAATATCAGACCCATGGTTTCTTTCCCCTCCTGTGGTCTGTAGTATATGGGACACCAATTCTCTAAGTAATCGTCTAAAAAATATATCCAGTCAGGATTGAACGAGTACAACCCAATAGCAGATCTAATTAATTGACAAAGACTATAAAATAGTAAATATATGATGTTATATACGATGAGAAAATAATAAACTAATACAATAATAAATAGTAAAGAGAAACAGGCAATGTAAGCAATAGGGTATAGCCAGTCCATATATAAAATAAAAAAGAAAGAAACTACAATATCAGGTACAAGGCAATGTAATATATGAACTGAACAAGAAGAACTATAATATACTAAGTATTTTGAAATACTAATTAGATATGTGATCGACTTGGAAGATTCAATAATTTATACTATAGGAAAATTAGCTCAATCATACGTGAAGTATATGATTAGCTAGTAGCCGATGATTTACACTACTAGCCAATAGTTCTTGATCACATATCTAGCTAGTACTTCCTCCGCCCCGACTGGTACGATATATCCAACCATGACACGTCACTATCCAATGTATCCAATGTCCAATATCAATATGATGAAAATATCCAATATAAATGCGATGAGTCAAGGTAACATCTCATGACAGAAGATCCAATGTCAATACCAATATGTGTACCATCGTGTCGAGAATCAGATATAATATTTCTAAATACTTGAATTATAGTAATTATCAAATAATAAAAACTATCAGAGAATGTACTCGCCTGAGGTCTAGTGCTGAATATCAAATAGTGGCTAAGACGGTGCCTTGAAGACCTATATATGAATTATCATGTTAATAGCTGTTTTGGATTAATAAATATGCTTAACAAATAATTTATTTAGGTTTCTAGGCCATTTCTAGGTCAATCGGGTCAATACTAGTAATTACCTATTTTTGGGTTTCAATTAGGCTACTAGTTGAGTCTATAATGTGATACTAGCCAATCCTAGGTCCATATTAACTAATACTAGGTTGTACCAAACTATTGCTAAGTTTCTAGCTAATATAAATTATACTAGACTATAGACACTAGTATATATATATATATATATATATATATATATATATATATATATATATATATATATATATACCTTAACCCCCAATCTTAGTTTAACTCCAAGCTAATACCAATACCTCAGTTTATCCCACACTAACATACCTCTCTAAACCGTAACTACACCTCAAAAATTAACTTCACACTACACTGATACCACCTTGACACATTCTAGTACTGAAAATCCTACACTAACCCAATACCTTAACTTCACTCAAACAATATCTACCCTAGACTTGCCATTGTTGGTAACCTTCAACCCTGCCTTCCCTCACTAACATCTGTTGCTAATGAGCAGCAAGCACCCTACCACAGTCCATGAAGACTGAGCTATGGTGCATGATATAGCAGTCCCTGTTCATAATGCACATCTGTGCCACATACATATTGACTCACTTGATGTTGCAGTGACAAATCTAGCTTACCACCTAGTATTACCTACCCTTGATCCTACTAGGATATACATAAATACTGATGATAGTAGACATCCTAAGATACTTCTACTTACTTGTCACTACCATATTTCTAGATAAGAGTATTTTAGTCTTTTTTGCATATATTTATTTTTGGTGAATTAATATTATTTATATTGGGCTATTAATTAATAATGTGCTTTGTACTATTTATTTATTACTTAGTGGGATACTTAATTATTTGGACTTGTCATTAGTGGACCCATTGGATTGTCATGATACATTGATCCCAACATTAGACTAAGCCATTAGACCTATTCATTTGATTAATTAAAGAGATTATATTAGTTTCATGAAGAATTAAAAGCTTCCTAATATAGCCCTCCCTAATTAAACCTCATGACTAGCTAGTAGGGGGTACCGTAAACGTTGTATATTGCTTGGAAAGGGGGAAAGAGGAGGCCGGCCACTATAGAGGGTCTTCACTCTCTCTTCTCTCATTAGTTCATTCCATTAGAGGTCCCCAATTGTGTTCTTTCCTAAATTGACTCATTCCTCCACCAAATTCAACCCAATTCACACACATTTTCTCTCAATTTCATCATCTAAGAAGCATTGGAGCTTGGATTGCAAGGAGCACTTAAAGGAGGAGGAATTGACAAGGAGTTTGTGTCTTAATTGTGTCCATTGAGCATTTTATTGGGAATCCATCTTCCAATAGATAAATTATGAATCCACCCCTTAATTTAGACACTATTTTATGCATTTAACCATTAGGAATCATCCCTTGGCTTAGGGCTACCCATAGGATCAAGAACTAGGTTCATATGACTTGTATTATGGAATCTGCATGGTGATTTGTGTCCAATTAGGGGAAATTCCGAGATTGACACATCAAGTATGTGTCATGAGACCAATTAGATCTAATTAGACTTAGATCGGGGTTGTGGGACTATGTACGTGTCTATAATTGGACACAAGTAGAGCGTATCATAGTATTTTGTGATACGGTATGATACGGGGTTCATTTTGGTTGATTTGTGCAATCTCTCTTCAATTCCTATTGTAACTAGTTACATTAGTTGTATTAATATGTAATTGAGTTATATTATGGGTATTAGTGGAGAATTATGGGTTTTGGTACTTGGTTTGGAAGCGTATCATGGGTATCCTAATTGTGCACTAAAGGTGTATAGTGATATGACCATTTAGTGTGGATTTGTGCATACTTAATATCATTGTGTGTATATATATATATATATATATATATATATATATATATATATATATATATATATATATATATTTCCTATTGTGTGTATGTTGTGCTTGTTGTAGGAGGTGATGTGTGTTAGTGTGAGCAGTGAGTGAACTGTGTTCACTCTGCTCAGTGTGTAGGTGGTGTGTTGTGAGGGAGTGAGGCCTTGGGCATGATGTGTTGATATCAGATATTAAGTGTGCACTGGGAGTTGAAGAGGAATGGCACAGTAGCAGTTGCTGTAGCAACCTGCTGCTAGATGGGCACAAAAGCAGTACAGGTGATCGGGTAGAAACTCTGGTGTGAGGTCAATGTTGGCAATGCATGGTGCACTACCAGGAAGTACAGAAAATGCATTGGGGGATAATGTGTCCAGTTGTGTATTGGGTGTGCTTAATATTATGTGAGAGAATGAATGAGTTATAGGCAACTCCAGTAGGTACCATAACAATAACTGCTTGTTATTTTAATTGAAGTAGATGTGCAGTTCATGTAGGAATTAAGTACTCGGGCTGTAGACAATTAAAGTATCTGAGCAAGGGATGTGTTAGGAGTGATCTGGGTATTAGGAAGGGGTGGTGACTGCAAGCACATGTTGATGTACAATCTGTGCAGTGTGCACGGCTAGTGCTCAGGGGATGCAATGTTCATCTGCAAGGGGCGGGCAGTGATCAACTGCAGAGAAGTCTGTGTTGGAGAGGTTGCAATATTGGTTTGTTGCAGTAATAATAGTAGGGGAGTGTGGTGTCAATGCACTTATGGATGAGTGTGTGTGTACTTCAATAAGTGTATGTATCTGTACACAGTTTTATAAGTGTATGTGTATAATTATATGTGTGCTAGGTGTGAGTTAGATATTGATTAGTGGTGTGGTGTGGTAGAAGTATATGGGTATAGGGTTAAGTGAAGGCAAGGTAGTGAGAGACATTCATGTGAGGTTGTATCATGTATCATGAGATACTCGAGTTTAAGTGAGGTATTGGTTAAGTAAGGTAATAAGTTAATGTTGAAAGTTTTGGGTGAGTGCCAAGGTATCGGGTATTACCTTGAGGTAGTAGTAAAGTAAGTGGGAATTGGAGTATAGGTACGAGGTAATAGTAATGTATTAGTTAGGAATGAGTTAGTGTTATACCAAGATATTGATATTTAGCTAAGGTATTATGACCATATGTACATATATATTTAGTATACCTATATATAGTTATGATACCTAGTAGTACCTTATTAGCTAGTATACTTAGTGATAGTAGCTAGTTTAACAAGTATCTTCTAGTTATGAACCTAGAAAACTAGATGTAGCCTACTATCACCTAAAACTACTGGTATAGACTATTATCACCCTATAAACTAGGTATGGACCTATAATCAAGATGTTGACCTAGTTTTGACTAATATTGACTAGTTTGACCCTAAAAGTCAACCTTTGGCCTAGTTAAACATAGTTTGACTAGTGTGACCTAGTAATGACCTAGAAAGCATGTATTAATGTATTTTAGCTCCTTTATCACTTATTACACCCAAGTGACATGATATTTCATATATAGGTCTGTGTGACACCAGCTCAGACACCGAGTTATACTTGTTACTCAGGACCATATGCGAGTGCATTCTCTGATAGTTTCCTTATTTGATAGCCTCTATGTTTCATGTATTTAGTATTGAGATATTTGATTCTTGACATGATGGTTTCACGGATTCGTATACGTGGATCTTGGTCATGAGATATTATTATCGTAGTTACTCAGTGATCGGCGTGTCATACATCGTGATTACTCAGTGATTACCATAATATCTTAGTGATTATATAGACCATTATCATAGTACATGATATTATAAACCGTGTAGTGTGATATATGTGTTATAATGTGTCGTGATTTGGATACGTGTGCTAGTCGAGAGATTGGGAAATTTTTAGTAGATATATGATCATACCTTATAGTCAGTAATTTAGTGTAGCCCTTGAACTATAACAGATCATGCAACTCACGCGTGATCAGGCTAGCTCACATTTTATATATAGCCCATGTTAGGCCTAAGCCGATCACATTATCTTACTAATATTTCAAGGCACATTTATATATATTATTTTCTTTATTCCAGTTTATTACATGATTGTTCCTCACCATATTGTTCTCAGTTCTTGCCATTATTTACCAAGATGCTATTTTCGTGATATATGCTAGTTCAGTTACTTTCATCATTTATTTTTATTGCTATTGATGTTTCATAGTTTTTGTCAATTATTGGAACTACTATTGGGTTGTACTTCGCTCCAATTCTGATTGAATATATTTTTCAGATAATTCATTAGAGGACTGGTGTCTTACGCACTATAGGCCACAGGATGGCGAGCCAGTTGAGTTATCATCCGTAGATCCTGTTGAGTTAGTACCAGCGGTCGATGAGACTTAGCTAGTTTATTCATGATTTTGTATATGTCTGTTAGACTTTGTCATTGTATTATTATTTGAGATCTTGTATTGAGATTAGACTTAGACTTGTGATTATAACTTTATTTCTTTCCTTCTATTCCATATCATGCCATATCATCCTCTAGTTTATTATAGTGATTAAGTATTGTTTATCATTATCATATTGTCCTCCATTTGGGAGTTGAGATATCTAGACAGGTACATTATATATTGTAAATCCCCTCACCCAAAATTAGGCCTACTTGGCTTAGATAGAGAAATTAGGGCTAATTAGAATCCAATTAGGAATAGAACACAGTATTTTATTTAATTATACAATATTTATATCACCTAGTGCATCTTACCGTTGCTTCGATAATTGGAGCACTACACTAGCCACTGCCTTCCTACCAACTTTATACCCTTGCCCTAGACGTGCCAACCATCTATTCTGACCTTGGTGTAACTTATAATTATACTCTCTTGTGCTACATTTTAGTCGCACAATAATCGTCGCGGACGTTATTATTTAATTCTAAATAATTTCAACTTTGTATCCTTGTCCATTTCAATCGAAATTGGAGGCACAATCTTGACCCGTTTTGTGCAACCTAATTTATGATAATATTTTATTCTGAGTCTTTTATGTCCATGACACTTGTGTCCCACCTAATTTTAGCTCCATGTACCTCTAATAAATTCCAGAACACCTTGCGCATTAATTTTAATTAATTTAATCCAATTTTTATCTTTGTGTAATTTTCCAATCATTGGGCGCTTTTATGCAAAAGTGCATTGAGGTGTCCACACCATTGGACAATACATGAAGAAACCCAATTTTTTCTTTATTATTTGGTCATGTGAATTTTTCCCATAAATTTTTGGAATGTGCAACGCGCAACATCGCCCCTAATTTAAACCTAGCCTTGTATTTTAATAATACAAATCCTAGCCCTCCAAACATCCCTATGTGAGGCCAAGGCCCAACCCCAAGAGGTTTGACCAAGCCCTAATTCTAGGTCAACCCAATATTACACATGTATATAAATATCCTTTCTTTTTCCTTTTTTCTTTTTCTCAACCTAAAGCTATACACAGACGACCCCCATCATGTTCATTCATCTTCATCATCCCTTTCCTCTGTACGACCCACTTCACCCGCCGGAACCGACCAGTCCCTCGCCGAGTAACCTCGCCAAGCCGTCGAGAATCTCGCCAACCTGTTGTCCCGACCACTGAACCTCGACCGGAGACGATGCCATCCCCGTCTCCACATGACGACCAACCCGCCATCGATCCAGACCATCCCGTACCCTGTCGACCCCGCTGCACCCAGAAGCCCGCCGGAGTCCCGAACCCACCTCGCCGTCTTCTTCTATCTCTGGCCCCTTCCTAGCTATCCCCCCGCTGCCACGACACCTCGAGCCTCTGCCATTGATGACCGTACCACCACCATTACACCACCAGCAACACCACCACCACCCGACCACTTCTCTCTCCCCCGTCCTTCTTCCTCCACCCTCGTCGACATCACAAACCACCACCATTATCGTCTCCGACACCTCGACCTCCGCCACTCACCACCCGAGCTGTCATCTTCCCCCTCGCCTGAACGTCGTCTGCACCACGACCACACCACCAGCACATCACCACCACCATTCCCTGAACTTCTCCTCATTTCTCCCATCGACCTCCCCCTTCCCTGAACCTGAGCCTCCTCCTCCCTGCTCGACCACCTTACCTGGCCGGACCTCCCCATCGGACTCCGGTCAGCCACCATTATAATCATCATCATCATTAACCCATCATCCATATCATCGTCCTAGTCATCACCATCATCCACCTTATCATCCTCGTCACTACCATCTTCCACATTATCATCCTCGTCATTACCATCGTCCTAGTCACCATCCACATCACCATCATCATCCCACTCACCATCCACATCATCACCATAATCCCCCTCACCATCTAAATTACCACCATTATCATAATTTCTATCATCATCACCATTGTAATCATCATCACCATTATAATCCCCATCATCAACATAACCATAATCATTATAACCTAATCATCTCATCGTCGTCACCTTCGTTATCGTGTTCATCATGGACCTGTCACCCTTGCCAGACGACCTGTAGCAGCCACCCCTAATTTTCGTGCCTGTGCACGCTGACCCCGAGGACATTGGATTGTTCTGTGCGACTTCTGGAGCTAGTTATTGGTACTATACAGCTTTCTTGCCAGGCAAGTATACCTTGCCTTATTGTATTATTTAAATTTAGTTATTATTTTAGTTGCATGTTTATTGTTTTAGATTATATAAACTGTACGCGTCCGAGAGAGACTCGAGTGTAGTCAACGAAGGCGTCGACGTTAGGACTTGTTGTAGAAGCATAAAAAATACGCTGGGAAGAGCTACGCAGCCTCTAGATACAGAGCAGCGTAAGCAGAGGCCTTCAGAGACATCAGACGTACAACAGAGTTTTCTCCGCTAAAATACAGCGTGAAGAATAAAGCTCAAAGGACCATCCGCATAAGTGTAGTACGTCCAGGCCGCTCCAGCGTGAACAGAGTTCTTCATCGCCTCCATGGCGTAAAACTCATCCGCTCTCAAAGCAGCGTTATAGCGTATGAGGAATGCTTCATCTTCCCCGAAATGAACCTGTTAATTCACGCAGTAAATATGACCTCTGACTCCTGACAAAAGGTGATGCACGGCTACCCAGACGACGGCTGGAAACGATGGCAGACCTCTCGGGATGCGTCCCATAGTATGATGGCCGATCTCACCATTTAATGCAGAGGATTTGGTAAAACATCACCAAACCGTCGTTTACTGGAGTCCCCTCAGCATAAACTGCTCTTTTGCATACAAGGGAATACGCCACCCTGTTTTACACAGGCAAACATGAGCTGTTTTACGCTCCGCAGCAGACAAACCGCCTGCCACGTCAAAAGCTGCACTTCGTACGGGATTCGAGGCATGTCTTCACGTCTAATTGCACAGAGCGGTGATAGTTTCTCTCAAGACACGTCTCTACGACGGGTGCACAGAAGGCCTGCAGACCTTCGAAATACGCCTCCGCATTTAATGTATAAGATGATGGCAAATCTCTGTAAGAGATTTGGTTATATCTTCAAAAGCCGTAATTCCGGCTAAGGCGTCCACATCAGCACGGTATGCAGCGGCTTCTACGCCCATTCAGGATCTGTGCTCAAGCGGCTTCTACGCCCATTCTGGCACGATATGATGCGGCTTCTACGCCCATTCAGGATCTGTGCTCACTCGGCTTCCACCCCTACTCAGTCTCTACGACCACTCAGTCTCTACGACTGTTCGACTTTTATGCCTGCTCGGCTTCCATGCCTACTCTGCTTCTATGCCTGTTCGACTTTTATGCCTACTTGGCTTCTATGCCATGGTGACGGACATTTGGCTTCTACGCCAACCTCTTCTACACAATGAATACCTACCCACGTGGCTTTTACGCCGTGATCTTAGTAGCAACCATACATGTTGTGTCCCCTTAGTTGGACCCACGTCACCCGCTCAGTCAAAAGATCATCTATACGTAGGCATTGGTTACTTTAACCGTTGTGTAAAAGGGTGCTGTACTTTCCACTCCTCGGTTGCTACACCAACGTGGCCACTGTCACCAAAGACTCTATAAATAGAGGCCCCTGTCAATGGGGAACAAGGTCAGAAAATTTGGTCAAGAATACCAATATCAGATCCAAGGTCGACAATTGGAGAAGATCGAACAAGGAGGAGTAGAGAGAGAGAGAGAGAGAGAGAGAGAGAGAGAGAGAGAGAGCCCAGAGCTCAGGAAAAGAGCGGGGATCGACGACTTCGACATCGTGCATCCACCCTCTCCTACAACCTTCGAAGCTGCTACCTGTCTTCCACGGCACTTCTTCAACATCGCGTGGTCCAAGGGCTAAAGTGATCGACCGCAGATCAGACACCTATAGCAATTTATACCCAGATTAAATAAATTGTACTCCCACATCCTCGTATAGGATTACATTGTACAAGTTTGTTTGTAAACCAAAGGGCACGGGTTTCGCACAAACCCCGTCATTGAAATACACTTTTATTCTTTCGTTTAATACCACAAACAAGATGGCGACTCTGCTGGGGACGTCTTTCTCTTCTGACGAGGAAGTAATTGCTCAACGCGATACGGTATCTATAGGAACCGTGAAGAAGACGCTGGTCGTTCATTTCGACCAGTCTGCTTACGAAGACATGCTTCGAACCGGGGGTAGCTCTCACTCTCTCTCCGTCCAAGACAACAGGAAGCTGCGCAAAGTGTGGATACCCAAGACATCCTCAACCATTCCTGTGGACTCTTCGATCTCTCCGATCTCTCCGACCAATGAGGTGGTAGCATCGCTCCCTCCGTGCCCTGCACATAAAATTCAGTCTTCCGCTACGCGCGGTACAGACAAAACTTTGGGCAAGGCCTCTGCGCTAACCCAGAAGTATCCACTGCGCTCTACGCGTAGGAACCAGTCTCTCGCTATGCGCGGTACAGACAAAACTTCGGGCAAAGCCTCAGCGCTGACCCAGAAGTATCCACTGTGCTCTACGCGTAGGAACCAGTCTCCCGTTACGTGCGGTACAGACAAAACTTCGGGCAAGGCCTCTGCGCTAACCCAGAAGTATCCACTGCGCTCTACGCGTAGGAATCAGTCTCCCGCTACGCGCGGTACAGACAAAACTTCCGATGGTGCCTCAACGCCAAATCGGAAGAACAGATCACGTTCCACGCGCGAAACAACATCTGACTTCTACGGTAAAACAGATGAGCGCGGTGATCTCCGCAAGGGGAAGCAAGCAGGCGAATATTCAGCCTCTCGGCCTTTACACCAGCAAGAGAACAATCTGCCTACCCTCCGGATTACGCGAGAAGCCGATGGCCGACTGAGGACCTCTTCAGCTTTACGCCAGTCTGAGCAAATCTCCAAATTACTCCAGGCGAAGTCCCGCGGCGTAAAGCAAGCTCAGGTTGCTACTCCTGACCTACGCGAATGCCTAATCCAGAAGCGTAAGGAGAGGGGACCTTCCAACATGTCTATTATGCCCCCTAGAGAGCAATGTTGTAATAGTCATAAGATTGTGATTGACTGCTGCTGTTCTAAAGCAAAACGGTCGGTCTTCGACCGATTGAGCTACTCTCAGTCTTTTCCGAAAGAAGAGCACGCGTATACCTCCGTGAACATGGCTTCACGCATACCCAGAAGAAGGTCGAGCTCAAGACGTCATCCCTCTGGGCCTCCGAGCCGAAGAAGATTCGAAGACCTCCTTTGGAGCACTGAAGCTGGGGTGTTCCAAAATACCCGGGCAAGGTCACAGCAACCAGCTCCGTACTCATCTGATTCCGACACTGGGGGTCGCCAATCTCCCAAATCAGATGCTGAGAGTGTAGAGTCGACTTCTGCGGTGACCTATACTAATCCTTCGATGACACCCAGGGAAGTGGGAGCTTACGCCATTGAAGACGAACGCGAGAAGACTTCAGGAAACGCGGAATAACGCATCACTGTGCTAGAGACGTCTCTGAAGCAAATGCAATCCGTAATGGAGAACATGCACCAGATGATGCTAACTCAGCATGCGACTGCCATGGCTCAAGCGTCGGTCCTGCCAACTCAGATACGTGTGGGGGTGGACTTACCACCATCCAACCCAAGCCAAGAACCTGCTCTAGATCAAGAGTCAGCAGTCCCTCCGCTTCCAACTGAGAATCCGATGCAGGCAGTGCGGGAGTTGAAAGCCCAGTTTGACGCCTTGAAGCACAAAGATCAGCTCAAGAAACTGGGAATCAACCAGCCTTACCCGGCTATCTGGGAAGAAGTCCCTTTTCCTCCGAAGTACAAACCTCAGACTATGGCTCTGTTCGAAGGAAAAACATTACCAAGTCAATACATGAACTATTTCAGTATGATGATGGTGTTGCTAAAAGGGAACGACGCCCTCCTCACTCGGGTGTTCAAGGGCTGCCTCTCAGGAGTAGCCTATCAGTGGTACCGTAGCTTGGCGGACAACTGCATTACTTCCTTCGAGGACTTCAAAGCGCTATTCTTCACATGATTCTACGAGGGTGGAATGGACATGTCTATGTCCTCCCTCATTGAAGTCAAGCAAAGGGAAAAGGAAGACGTTCGCACCTTCGTCGAACATTTTCGTCAGGCCACCTTACAAATGCCTCCAGGAGTTCCAGACTCGGCGTTAGTAGACATTTGCAGGAAGAACCTCCTTCCTATAGTCTCGGTGTTCACAGGACCATATCAGTTCCATGAGTGGCCCTCGTTCATCGTTTCGGCAGTGGCCACCGAAGACAACAGTCGAAAGGTGCGCGACAATGGCATCATGATCTCCGTCTCCGATAGAGGCAAAAGGTCATCTCCCAGCGGCGACCATCCTCGCAGCTCCAAGGGAAAAGAAGCTCTGACGGTCAATACGTCCAGACAAAAGATGGCAGCGACCACGCAGACAAAGCCCGGGACTTCCAGGCCCGTCGAGGTCTACTCTTTCGACGACGACGATATCCCTAGTATATTTGAGTGTCTCGTCAAAAGTGCCAAGATCACCCTGCCGGAGTTAAGGCAGCCCCAAGAGGTCGGCAGTACCGACGACCCCAAATACTGCATCTTCTACAGATACGTACACCACCCAACAAAGGTGTGTTACGTACTGAAAAGGAAGATCCTGGGGTTGATCGATGCTAAGGCCATCACCCTGCACAACACCGAGAAAATGGTCACAACCAACATGATCTCTTTGCGGTTCGGCGATCTGCCTCCCCAAGAAGTCATGGACGGTATCACGCCCATTTCTCGAGCCACAATGGACATCGTCAATCTCCCTCCGGCTAGGGATCAAAATCATGACCTGGTACCCCTGACCACCCGTCAGGGCGAGATTATGTGGGTTCATCCAGATTTGGTGTCAGAGCTCGAGGAAGAGACTAAAGCTACTAAAGCTGCGTCTAGGAGGAGCTCAAAGTGCAAACCATGCAATATGGTCGCAAGTTCTTCGCCATTAGACGAAGACGAGGTACTTGCTGCAACCCGGTCAGGGAGAGCCTACCTCAACGACTACGGAGCAAGTCAGGAGGATATACCGGCAGACGTTTCAGCTGACAAACCTGCAGGGCCAAGCCCCGTCATACCAGAAGCCAACCCTTCAAAACCGACGTCGGCGGACAAAGGAAAACAAAGAGAAGTGCGCTTCGATAAACCTGTGAAAAACATTCCGAACAAAGGTTTTGAGAAGCCGTATAACTTCGACATCCTAGCCCAACTGGCTAATACACCGGCCAGGCTCTCCATCTTTGAGCTACTCAGGCTCTCCCAAGACACTCGTCTAGCCTTGAGTGAAGCACTGATGCAGGCGGAGGCATGATTAACCCAGCTCAAGTCTCCCGACGAAGAACCAGTGGCGTGCCCTCAATGCCACAGTGTGATGGAGGTGGTCCCAAATATCACCTTCACCCAAGACGACATGCTGTTAAAACATAACAGGCATGATAGGCCCCTCTATTACACCGGGTACGTCGGTTCCATGGAGGTTGATCGGATTCACATAGATCCGGGATCATCGATCAGCATCATCCCGCACAGTCTGCTCAGACCATTGAGGATTCCTACCAGCGAACTGGCTTACACCTCCACTACAATCGTAGGATTCAACGCCGGAAGAAGTAAGCCGTTGGGGAAGATTCGCCTGAGGGTCCAGATTGGCAACCTCAGATCGGTGGCCACATGTTACGTGATCGATTCAGAGGTATCTACAATATCTTGCTGGGAAGACCGTGGATCCACGATCACAACATCGTCCCTTCAACTCTACATCAATGTCTTAAATATGTAGACCCCCAAGGAATGGTACAAACGGAGGTGGCCGACCTAAACCCGTTTAAAGGAGTAGAGTCCTACTATTCCGACGCCGTGTTGTACTCGCAGGACCACACGGAAGAAGTGGCGGATAAGACAGAGAAGGAATCCCACCGGGAACCAGGAGAACCCTCTGCCGCACTACCGCTGTCGATCAGAGTGAAAGGACGAACCACTCGTCCAAAAGCCATAGGGCCCATGGCTATTCACCTGAACAGATCCAGCTCAGGGAAAGGAAGCAATTCTCCAGTGGTTACTATCTGAACCAGAAGCCTCCACCTTTGGTCATCAACCTTCGGCGCGACGAGCAGCCGACCGATGTAAACACGACCAGGAACGAAGTTCCAGATGGCAATAAACATCCTCTTTTCCAGTACATTAATACTCAGATTCCAAATCAGGAACCCACTCCCCGTGACGAGGTAGAACCCATAGCACGAAAGTTCTTGGAAGCTATGAACTCCTACCATCCGCATATCTGGGAAGCAGCATCATCATCCAACGTCATCACAACGTATGGACCGCATGAAGATTCTATCTTCATAATCCCGCCTACCTGCAGCAGTCAACGTCCAATAGTATCCGGCCGCATGCGCAATCAACCAGCCATCCAGGAAGATCCTTTCGATGACGATACTGGGAAGATGCAGGTTCACCGATACAGCCCTCAAGCGCTGAAGATCATACAAAATATGGGCTACGACTTGAAGCGAAAGCCGGGCATCAACTACGGAAGAGACAGACGAACGCCGCCATGCGGCGACCCCCGCTACCAACAAACTCGTTTCGGGTTAGGGTATGCCACCTCCCTTACGGCTTCCACGTCGGATGAGGACATCTTTTCCTCCTCCTGGGATGGCTCGTCACCCCCCGACTCACCTAGTGCTCCCGAACAAGCACTATCAGCAAATATGGTGATGCCAGATCCCTCAGAAGCAGAGGAACAAGATTCTGAGCCGTTTGAGAATGACTCTTGGGCTCAACAAATGGATACACAGTGGGAATTCTGCTTTGAACAGAGGGAACCTCCAACCAAAGACGAAGTTATCCAAATCGATGTTAGGGGTGAGCTTTTGCCAAAGCCGATATTTATCAGTGAAAATCTTCCACCAGCCGAAAGGGAAGAAATCATACAGCTGATAAAGGAATACGTCGACGTCTTTGCATGGGATTATGGAGACATGCCGGGCCTAGACCCGAAGGTGGCTACTCACAAACTTAACATATTGACTGACTCAAAGCCTGTGAAGCAGCACCAACGCCGGTTCCGACCAGACATGATGGACGCCATTGAAGCTGAAATCAAAAAGCTGATAG
Organism: Iris macrosiphon; assembly: GCA_036927795.1. NCBI lineage: Eukaryota > Viridiplantae > Streptophyta > Magnoliopsida > Asparagales > Iridaceae > Iris > Iris macrosiphon. The sequence continues at coordinate 82,057,742 of JAYESA010000011.1, read as the reverse complement.
CCTGTGGGTTCATCCGGGAAGAACAACATCCCAACTGGGTCGCCAACGTTGTCCCAGTCATGAAGAAAAATAGGAAGGTACGTATCTGCATCGATTACCGAGATCTGAATGTGGCCTGCCCCAAGGATGAATTTCCTCTTCCCATCACAGAAATCATGATCGACAACACCTGCGGTTTTGAACGCATGTCTTTCATGGACGGGTTCTCAGGATACAATCAGATCAAGATACATCCTGAAGACGAGAAGCACACTGCCTTCCGCACCCCGTTGGGAGTGTATTGCTATACGGTCATGCCCTTCGGATTGAAGAACGCCGGGGCTACATACCAACGGGCTATGAGCGGCATATTCCATGAACATTTACGCAAAATAGTAGAATGTTACGTAGACGACATAGTCGTCAAGAGCCGCCTCAAGGATGATCACATTCAGGACCTAAGGACGGTATTCGAGTTAATGCGCCGATATCAACTCAAGATGAACCCTATGAAGTCCTTCCTGGGCGTATCTAGTGGCAAATTCCTAGGATTTGTTATCACCGCCAAAGGCATCCAGGTGGACCCTGACAAAGTCCAGGCCATCGTAGAAATGCGACCACCCCCCAATCTGAGAGAACTCCGGGGATTTCAAGGCCGTCTGGCTTATATCCGGAGGTTCATATCCAACCTCTCAGGAAGATGCCAGCCTTTTTCGCACCTCATGAAGAAAGGTATATCCTTCGTATGGGACAAAACCTATCAGCAAGCATTCGGGGAGATCAAACGCTACCTCACCAGTCCGCCAGTTCTGGTGCCCCCCATCATGGGGAAACCATTCTTGCTGTACGTCCGAGCAATGGATCATTCGCTAGGAGCTCTTCTAGCACAGAAGAACGACGTGGGGCATGAGCAGGCTATCTACTACCTCAGCAGGATGATGGTCGGAGCCGAACACCGGTACAACCCAGTGGAGAAAGAATGTCTGGCTCTGATGTTCGCTATCCAAAAGACGCGGTACTACGTCACCGGCCAGACTATTCATATCATCTCCAGGATCAACCCTCTTCGAGTACTGATGAGCAAGCCGAGTATTCTTAATTCCTGACTCGCAACCTGGGCGATGCTGTTAACACCATATGACATGGTGTACATCCCGCAGAAGTCCATCAAAGGCCAAGCGCTAGCCGACTTCCTGGCTGCTCATCCGATCCCGGAGGCCTCCAAGTTATACGAAGACATTCCCGACGAAATTGCAGAGTGTAATTCCGCAATGGAAAGTGACACATGGCAACTGTTCTTTAACGGCGCCTCCAGGACTGGTCCCCAGGGAAACGTGGTTTCAGGGGTAGGAATCGTCCTGGTCACTCCTGATAAACTCGTCATCTACCGGGCATAGTCTCTTAATGAACCATGCTCCAACAATGTGGCAGAATACAACGTCCTGTTGATCGGGCTCCAAGTCGCTGAAGAGCTGGGGGTCGAATCCCTGGAAGCTTTCGGTGATTCTCTGCTTATCGTCAATCAAGTCAGAGGAATATACGAAGTCCGGAATCCAGACCTCATCCCCTATCACCGAGCGACAATCGAGATAGCCATGACGTTCAAAGGGTTCTTCCTAGAGCATGTACCTCGATCTCAGAATCTGGAAGTTGATGCCCTGGCCAGTCTAGCTGCGGACTTAGCTACCCCTATAAGAAGGCAAGATTCGGTGATCCTTCTTAACAGAGATTTATTCTGCGTGAAGAACAACCTTCACATAGAACGCAGCCACGCTGTGAACACAGATCCCCCCGGAAGAGACTAGAGAAGTCCCTTCATAGATTTCGTCGTATACGGAATCTTGCCAGAGGACCCCAAAGAAGCAGTATCTGTCAAGAGACGATCATTACGCTTCTATTTCGATGCATCTTCACACTGCCTATATCGTCGGACCTACGACGGACTGCTATTAAGATGTCTCTCAGACGATGAAGCACAGCAGATTATCCGAGAAGCTCACGACAGCGTATACGGAGCACATCAGCCCGGTCCTAAGCTACAGGATCGTATCAGGAGAATGGGCTACTACTGGCCCACTATGATCACAGACGCGATCAGCTATGCAAGACAATGCAGAGCCTGTCAGGTTCATGCAGACTTCATACACCAACCGTCTGAATATCTACATCCTACGGTCGCATCCTGGCCCTTCGAAGCATGGGGTATGGATATCGTCGGTCCCATTCACCCGTCTTCCTCCAGAGGCCACCGGTTCATACTGGCCATCACGGATTACTTCTCCAAATGGGCAGAGGCGATCCCTCTGGCTGAGGTAAAAGCGTCTGACGTGATCAGCTTTATCAAGCACCACGTCATTTATCGCTTTGGGATTCCTCGAAGGATAATCCATGACAATGGGCCTCAGTTCATCAGCCAAGCGTTTCATCGATTTTGCGATAAAAGTCGAATACATAATATTGCCTCTACGGCATATTATCCATCTGCTAATGGTTTGGCGGAAGCTTTCAACAAAACCATTATCAAACTCCTGAAGAAGTTCGTCTCTTCAAACAAAAGAGACTGGAACGAGAAGCTGGGCGAATATCTCTGGGCATACCGCACAACGGTACAAACACCTACAGGTTGTACCCCCTTTTCACTGGTCTACGGGAGCGAGGCAGTTCTTCCCATCGAAATCCAGATCCCGTCGCTCAGGATAGCAGTGACTAGTGAGTTGACTCGAGAAAAGAATGACCTGTTAAGGCTCCAAGAGCTTGAAGGATTAAACGAGAAACGCCAACAAGCTCAACAGTGCATCGCGCTCTACTAAGCACGCATTTCCAAAACTTTTAATCATAAAGTGAAGGAAAGAGTGTTCAAGGTCGGTGAGCTAGTTCTAGCCGTAAGAAGGCCGATGATTCTTACCCACAGAAGTAAAGGCAAATTCTAGCCCAAGTGGGAAGGCCCTTATGTGATCGAGACAATATTCTCGAACGGCGCCTACAGGATAGCCCAGCCTAATGGAGACCTGTTAATGGCTCCTATCAACGGCAAATTCCTGAAAAGGTACTATGCTTAATCTCCCCTGCTCGGGTGGGACATAGCAAGGATCTCGATTCTGACAAAACTACTTCCAAAACGTAATTGGTAGGGTTACGCTCTATCATGTTCGTATGACCTCTGAATAGATGTGTCCTGCTAAGAAGTTTATCGGGAGTCTATCATGTCCATACTACCTCTGATATCACTCTCACCAAAACCTTTCATTTATATTCCGAAATGATGGGTCCACAAAAGTCAGAAAAGAGTTGCCTTTATTTATTCCCGAGAGGGAGGCAGAATTACATCTGGGCAAGCAAAAAGGGGAAAGGATACATCATGATGGCGGGTAAGTCAGATTGTGAATCAGCCGCTCCAGCGCGGCTATCCTCTCATTCCTAAGAACCAAGGTGTCGGTACGAGCCTGCTCCAGCCGTGCCTCGGGAGTGTCCGTGAGGGTCAGATCAGCCTTTGCCCGAAGACAGCCCGTGCGAGCAGCTTCTGTACGGTCCAACTCCCGTCGCGCCGTGCTCAGTCGGCCAAACGCTACCTCCAGACCCGCCAACGACTGGGAAGCCCACTCCTCTGCCCGAGCGAGTTCTTCCTTCAATATGGAGACCCTCGCTGTATTCCCTTCATGCTCAGAATGACACTGTATCTCAATAGCAAAAGCCTCTTCCACGACAACTTTTCTCCTATCCACCTCCAGCTTATGCTTCTAGATAGAGTTGTCTAGGCTTTCCAGCTTCGTAGCAAGACGCGCAGTCATGAGGTCAAACCGAGCCTGAACATCAGCATCGAGGCCCCGAGTCAGCCGCAAATGTTCGTTAATAGGTTGCTCTAACCCATTAACCACCGCCTCCAGGGCGTCAACTACCCCGGGATCACCGAGCTCCCTGATGACCCCGATCGAAGCGAGAGAAGTCTTTCTCAGGCGCTCAAAATCCAGACTCTTCGCTAACACCATTGATACCATCGTTCTCAAACCGGTGTAGAAAATGCTGGTATATTGCTCGGTCAACGCAACTAGATCCGACTGAACACCGGGAGCGCCCGCAATGTCAGCAAGTCCCTCTCCAGGGATGATTGCAGACGAGGTGGCCACAGCCGTCGCATCGACACATGGCACAATTGAAGAAGGTGCGGTAACGGCGGTCGTAGTCGTCGCCACACTCACAAGAGGCAAGGTCACGATGACGTGTTCATCCTCCTCTCGAGGTGACGAAGCTACTCCGGGCGTACTGGCCCCCGAAGCCACTTCCTCATCAAAGTCGAACGCCTCCTCGTCAGAAGCCCGAGCGGAACCAGAATGCGCTTCAACGCTATACTCCCCGTGGGCGCTATCCCCTGAGAAGAAGACGAGAAAGTCAATATCAGTATGATGACAATCTTTCTGAAAGGAGGCATAAAGACGACATTTAGCCGGAGCCAACGACATATACGACGCATTTGCAGTCGATATAGCTAAACCACGCCTTAATGACGCAATGCGAATTGTCATGCCTGGAGAAGGAGGTGGGCCGACCGACATCGCCGAGAGTTCTGTCAGGCCTCCACCAAGACGTGGTCGAAGTTCATCGGCCAGAATCTCGCCAGACGCGCTCACTGACGCGGCAGGAGTCATGCCCGCTGCTGGCCTCGGGAAAGATTCTCCCATCTGCCTCGGCCACACAGGCAATCTCGCTCCGCTACCTGGAGCAGTAGCCGCCACAGCCACCTCTAACGAGGATTCTCCGGCATCGACGACCGAAACTGTAGGAGGTCCCTCTCTAGAAGGCGAGGAACCTCCAGCCAAAGAATCATCCCCGATGTAGGGAGAGGCAGGCTCACTCCCAGGAGCCTCAATACCAGGAATGCGAAGAGGACGAGCAACCGTCTCCTTCCTCCTCTTGCGAAGAGAAACTTCCTTCAGAGGAGAAGCCCATCGCTTCCCAGAAGGGACTACCAAAGCCCCCGCAGGCAGAGGCACTTGGCACCACGGCACCGACACCAGAGGCTCGTTCGGAGTACCAAACTCCTCACCTTCGTCCGAAGAAACCGAAGGGACGTCAACTCTTCCCCCAGGCTTGGGAGAAGGCACCCGGAAGCTTCCACGCGCGTCAAAATCACGATGGAAGGTGTTAATCGCCACGTAAAACTGGGCGTAAGAATGGAGAATGCGAAGCTCCGTGGAGGTTGTAACGACCGGCACAATAAAGGTTGCCCTCGTACAACCCATGATGAAATATCGCCACCATCTAGCTCCATCAATGACTCCACCCCTGGACCTAAAGCTGGTAACGACATTGCCCACATGCAACTGATCGTACCCAAACTGCCTGGCGAACCGACTAGGCAAGTAGGGCTCGAAGAAGCAGTGATCTTCGCTCCTGTACAGCAGATGGGAGGGTCTAATACAGACCAACCAGTTAAAAGCTTCCGGGGAAAGGTCGGTCTTCTTTCCACCTGAATCCTCAAGCCGCACCCCTGATTGATTGCGATGCAGGGGGGAGCAGTACAGAGGAGCTTCCAACCGTGGCTGAGGTTCAACACCAGCCGACAGTCTAAAACTGTGCTCACATTCCAGGAGGAATCCTTGTAATTCAGCAAGAATATACCCCCCAAGCTGCTACCGGACCCAGGAGACATCACCCGGGGATTATGGAGAATCAACCATCCCATCAAGTATAGGTATGGTAATTCCACCCTGGGAAAACTCTCACGTCGAGCTTCGTCGACGAGCAACCCGTCAGTTATGGCTCTCAAGCCAGCCTGTATACGGCATACCATGGCAGGAAGCAAGCCCAGTCTTGCCCCAAACACCAGGCGCACTGCCGGCCACAGGATGTTCTGGTGAATGCGGTCCGCGGACGCGGTACCTGGCACCACTACTCGGCGCAGCCATATAGAGAGGAAACCAGCCAGCTGGGCTTCCTTAGACAAAGGCCTGCGACAGCGCCTCAAGTAACTACAGGCCTTAGTGCCTTTCGGGTACTTTCCTACCCCCTCGACAAGAATCTGATCTGGAGCTTCAGCCTCCTCCATAAGTCTCCACAACCTGGGCACTAAGCACGCCCAAACAGTTCACGGGCTCATTCTTGCCACCCGAGGCCCTAGCTTGGTGGAAGAAGAGGTAGGACATCCACTTGGTGGTGTGAGCCAAATCAGAAGGCTCGTTATAAAAGACGGTACACGCGAAGTATTGAAACATCAGCTCCTGATATACTTCCGCCACCCGAGGGTCCAAATCCCCCAACTCCCGGTTGGTGGGAACATACTCTTCATATGGAGTATCCCCCATCGGCAGTCTTGAGACAACTGCCATCTCGTGGAGCGCCAATCCCAACTCCCCCAGTGGAGTGGCAAAGGTCCCAGTGAGCGGAATATACCGCTCCATCAGCGCCAGGAACAAATTTGGGTTCGGAGGCAACCCGACGCTCGTCGCACTCACAGCGGCATATAGTCCAATGCCCTCTAACTCTCTCCGGAAGTGCGTCAAGGCCCAGTCAACTAGGCATCTCCATCGGGAGTTCGTTGGGGCGATCCACCCATTGCACCGAGGATTCTCCTTGGGATATACCCCACCTCGACCCATAAAGTCGTTGCAGAAGGTCGGCAATTGGACCGGCTGGATCACCAAGCTATCTTCACTTGGAATACTGCCCGGGCACAGTCCTCTGAACAACGTCACAACGCCGGAGGGGCGACTGACGAATGACCCCTGGTCAGCTCCTTTCAGATGAAAAATCTTCCCCGGCTTGCCGTGAAGATCAGGAGTCAGCGTCCACGATATCTTCCTAGGATGCGTCGCGTGAAAGAAGGCCGAGATGGGATAATCCCTCGGCATCGTTGGCAGGTACAAAACCAAATTCCCGACTGGGAAGACCCAGGGCTCCCTCTTAGGCTTCGTCTGGGACTGTTTGTCGATCATGTCCCCAAAAAGGAAAGCCGGCTTTACGTACGGCTACCCTTCTACATAAGTCAGAGGCTCCCCGTTGATCATGCTCAGCAGCATTCGCTCGCCCTGAGCCGATATTAAGATCCTCTTTCCTTCAGGGTACTGGGGTCCGGAGATAGGGAATGCCACGTGGGACAGATCCTCCAGGTAGTTCGAGTGCAGCATCCTAGTAGCGGAGCCCATCACCTCGGCCAGTGGAGACTCACCCAAGTCAACTACAAAAGTGCAAGGAAAATACGTCATCACAAGTCTTGCACGAACATACGGACCGAAAGAAACAACAGTCTGTGCTCTACGCAGGATTGTGCAAATCTGGCAATTTTACGCCGGAGGTCCCCCCACAAGCGTAAAATTCAAATTTTACGATATACCCCAATTTTCGGTAGCCAGAGCTTTTACGCTCAGAACTACGAAAATATGGAGTCTTTACGCTGACACATTAGAAATATGGGCATAAAAGATGAAAATGCCTCCGTGCATCATCTTCCTCAAGAAGAGGCTATCAGCACAGAAGACGACCTAGCGCGGTCACGTTCAACGTGTGCGAAGGATTATTTGTCGTTTTTGTCACCCCGAAGGCTTTACCTCTAAGACCGGGTGCACTGCTCGTCGGCAGGACACTTCGCTCAGAAGGAAGTTCGCCTTGACCGACCAAAGACTCCCTCGCTGGGGCGAAAGAATGAGAAGAGGAACCTATACCCTTTCCCTTGGCGGAGGAGGTCTGTTTCGACGCCATTTTCTGAAGACTCGAGATGCTTGGAGAGAGAACGAAGAAAAACTCGAACAGTCGAAAGCTCTCTTTCGCAGAAGACGGATAAAAAGTTTCTCTCTCAGAAAACTTGGGATATATATAGAGTTCGGGCAGACTCCTCGAATCCTCAGATGGACTCCTCGAGACCCTAACCAAATCTCACAAAATTAAATAATGGGTTATGATTGGATGCCACGTCAGTCCACTAACCTTGAAAGACGGACAGTCAGCAAATTCGAAAAGTTTTTCGTGCAAAGACGGTTCAGCAGGTCCTACGCTAAGAAGCTTTCTACACTCGACAGCAACAGATCTACGGTTTTATGCTCACAAGCTATAAAGTCTATAGTTTTACGCCCGGATGCCTTTGTGCTCAGTAGCTTTTACGCTCGAGAGGCCACAAATCTACGACTTTACGCTCAGCAGATACCAAATCGATGATCTCACGCTCGATGGCGCTCAGTTTACGCTCAGAAGCAACAGATCTGCAAGACTTCACGCTCGAAGAAATTTTCTTTTCAGGAGCTACAGATAAACAGTTCTACGCTAAAGGAGCTTCCTACGCTCGACGGCTACGAATCTACAACTTTACGTTCGACAGCTACAAGTTAGGTTTTTGGCCCAGATGCCTTTGTGCTCAGTAGCTTTTATGCTCGAGAGGCCACAAACCCATGACTTCACGCACAGGAACTACAAGTCTACGATTTTACGCTCGACGGTGTTTTATGCCCGGAGGCTACAGACTGATGATTTCTCGCTCTACGACTTTTCGTATATTCGAACAGTCCCCAAGACGGTCAATTACAGGAGTTCACACAGAAGATACTCCTCCTTGGCCTCAACATATCCCAAGTACCCAAAACATACAAGAGTTCAAACATTGAGAAATTACTCTTTTCGGGTCAATTGGAGGTTCATCCAGACTCCAGTCTGAATATCTCGTCTATCAAAATATGGCAACTCAGTTTTGACAGCCATTCCTCGACCTTGTTCCAAGGGATTTTCGAGAAGTCACTCTTGAAGACAAAGACTGAACAAAAAAATTCTGTTCACCAGAAGTTCAGAGCTCTACGCGATTCCTCAGTCCTAGCAACAGGACAGTTCTAAAAATGTTCAAAATGCTCTACAGCGTTCTATGGACTACTCGCTATGCGTAAAGGACAGGACCTAGCACTCTTTCTACAGAGTCGGCGTACAGATTCAGACGTGTTGAAGCTGCACATATTCAGACTTCACGGCAACGTATGGCAAGATGATCATATGGAGAAGAAAGGCGATTTTATTAAAAATCAAAATCATGATTACATATGAGGGAAATCCAATCTACAAGGGTTTTCTTTTCATTTTCATGATTACATCTGAGGGAAACTTCGTCTACAAAGGAGATACCCCCTCGTCGTCTGAAGATTGCCCAGAAGCTGTTCTGACAGATTCTCCCTGGGCTTTAATTCTTCATCCATCTTCTCTGGCAGTCAGTCAGCTCCAGCAAACTGACCGACATGGCAATGATCATTGGCGGGCACGACAGAGTTGGGGCTTGCATAGATTTTGCAGATCCCATACACCGCACCCTGCTCAGGCCGGGACAGAACGAGTCTGTCTGACTCTCGTCACCGGAGGGCATCGAGAGAAGGCGCGGCATGCCAGCCGCCGTGGTCAAATACGACCCTTTCTCTCTCCTGGGGCAATGCCATACAAATTTGCTGATTATCCCGAGCAAGGGAGGCTAAGATATCCTTCCATGATCCATCGTTACAGTGGACACTTGCTCGAAGATGCCGTCTTTTTTGGCTCCTTACACGCTGGAAGAACATGATCTCCTTCTTCCTCAAATCGACCCGGCGAACTCCGGTGATCATCTCTGCGTGGTGATGAAGATGTGGGGAGAACAGGCAAACTCCCCCAGCCTTTTATAGGCAAAAGAGATCACATCGGTCCCCCATAAATCTGCCATAAAGTCTGCACCGACCGTTTCAACGCTCCATTTAGAAACGTTTTGAGTTACGAGGGGCCGTTCATGCTTCGTTCAAAGCGTTTCAAATTCCAAAGAATTTAAAAGCTCTGAAGGGGGTCTTGTAGAAGCATGAAAAATACGCTGGGAAGAGCTACGCAGCCTCTTGATACAGAGCAGCATAAGCAGAGGCCTTCAGAGCCATCAGGCGTACAACAGAGTTTTCTCCGCTAAAATACAGCGTGAAGAATAAAGCTCAAAGGACCATCCGCATAAGTGCAGTACGTCCAGGCCGCTCCAGCGTGAACAGAGTTCTTCATCGCCTCCATGGCGTAAAACTTATTCGCTCTCAAAGCAGCGTTATAGCGTACGAGGAACGCTTCATCTTTCCCGAAATGAACCTGTCAAGTCACGCAGTGAATCTGACCTCTGACTCCTGACAAAAGGTGATGCACGGCTACCCAGATGACGGCTGAAAATAATGGCAGACCTCTCGGGATGCGTCCCACAGTATGATGGCGGATCTCACCATTTAATGCAGAGGATTTGGTAAAACATCACCAAACCGTCGTTTACTGGAGTCCCCTCAGCATAAACCGCTCTTTTGCATACAAAGGAATACGCCGCCCTGTTTTACACAGGCAAACATGAGCTGTTTTACGCTCCACAACAGACAAACCGCCTGCCACGTCAAAAGCTGCACTTCGTACGGGATTCGAGGCACGTCTCCACGTCTAATTGCACAGAGCGGTGACAGTTTCTCTCAAGACACGTCTCTGCGACGGGTGCACAGAAGGCCTGCAGACCTTCGAAACATGCCTCCGTATTTAATGCATAAGATGATGACAAATTTCTGCAAGAGATTTGGTTATATCTTCAAAAGCCATAATTTCGGCTAAGGCGTCCATATCAGCACGGTATGCAGCGGCTTCTACGCCCATTCAGGATCTGTGCTCAAGCGGCTTCTACGCCCATTCTGGCACGATATGCAGCGGCTTCTACGCCCATTCAGGATCTGTGCTCACTCGGCTTCCACGCCTACTCAGTCTCTACGACCACTCAGTCTCTACGACTGTTCGGCTTCCATGCCTACTCGGCTTCTATGCCTGTTTGGCTTTTATGCCTACTTGGCTTCTATGCCATGGTGACGGACATTTGGCTTCTACGCCAACCTCTTCTACACAATGGATACCTATCCGCGTGGCTTTTACGCCGTGATCTTAGTAGCAACCGTACGTGTTGTGTCCCCTTAGTTGGACCCACGTCACCCGCTCAGTCAAAAGATCATCTATACGTAGGCATTGGTTACTTTAACCGTTGTGTAAAAGGGTGTTATACTTTTCACTCCTCGGTTGCTACACCAATGGAGTGGTCACTGTCACCAAAGACTCTATAAATAAAGGCCCCTGTCAATGGAGAACAAGGTCAGAAAATTTGGTTAAGAATACCAATATCAGATCCAAGGTCGACAATTGGAGAAGATCGAACAAGGAGGAGTAGAGAGAGAGAGAGAGAGCTCGGAGCTCAGGCAAAGAGCAGGGATCGACGACTTCGGCATCGTGCATCCACCCTCTCCTACAACCTTCGAAGCTGCTACCTGTCTTCCACGGCACTTCTTCAACATCTCGTGGTCCAAGGGCTAAAGTGATCGACCGTAGATCAGACACCTATAGCAATTTATACCCAGATTAAATAAATTGTACTCCCACATCCTCGTATAGGATTATATTGTACAAGTTTGTTTGTAAACCAAAGGGCGCGGGTTTCGCACAAACCCCGTCATTGAAATATACTTTCATTCTTTCGTTTAATACCACAAACACTTGTGTCTGACCTAGAGTCTAGTGGACCCACCTAAAGTTGTGGAGTTATCAGTATGACTCCCCAGGCCTTGACAAGTATCATTTTACGTCATAGAGTAAGTTCATGTAGGGACGCGTGCCTCATACTCGACTGGCCATCGGTGTGAGAAACACGTGTGACGGTATTTTGCTTAGTTGTTTATTTATATAGAGACTTGCATTATAGTACGTGATGTCCACGTCATGTTCGCAACTTGTATATTTGCATTGGGCAGGGAGGACGACTAGTAGGCGTATGGGACACCCACCTTCTTTATACAGATACCACGTTCTTCGGAGGATACAGACGTATATATATTACAAATACCTCATTCTCGGGAATGATGGACGTTACAGATACCACATTCCTTAGAGTGTTGGACGTTACTTGGTAATTTTACAGATACCACACTCTAGAGAATGTTGGACGTTATGCCTACACCTTCCTATACTAACAAAGTTATCCTCAAATTGTATTCACTTAGATGGTTAGCACACCCCTTTATTTATTCAGTATTTACTTTATGGCATGCTTCTATGTATCTTGTTATGTCCCTTTGAGGACCTGGTCCCTTTCCAGGTGTAGATGTTCATGAGTATTCGCAGGATCGCAAATCCGGACTTGCTACTATTATTTTAAGAAGGTCTTCTCTTCGAGCCTCGTGATTATTAGTTGTTGTACATTATTTTGTTTATTTTATATTCTAGTTGGTAGTGGATTTATTTCCATTCGACTACCATCTTTAGATACTTTATATTGAGATCTAGTTTCATAGATATTAGTTATTTATTTATATTTGATTTCCGTGGATGAGATTTAGATTATGCCTGTGACTTGTGATAGATTTATACCACTTGTGGATTTGATATTCATATTATAGCGTACGTATGGGTTTTTGGTTTTCATATATTGGAGTTGTCATATCTATGCGGCTGACATGCTTACGTGTCATAGTCCTACTTATTTTGGGACTGGGGCATGACATATTTTTAGTGGTGGCCTATGCAGGTCGAGAGCATATTGTCTCGGTTACGTTACTGTACCGAGCAAGCCTGCACCTAGGATTAGAGTATAGGATCTCATCCACATTTGACTATGACTCATCCTCCTTCCAATCCATTCCATTTGAATAATTGCATCCTGTTTGATTCATGTGCTTTCCTATTAGTTTCTTGAGTATAGCCTCTGCTAGAATATATGAATCCCTGTTATTAGGATGATAATTAGGGTAACACACCTACTAAGGATACAACTAGAACATTGACACATCACTAAGTTTAGAATACTTAATGAACCCTAGCCTTCCTTACTACCTAATGAACTCTAGCGTCCCTTACCTATAGATTAATTTACCATTATCCCTTGATGTGTTTATGTACGACTTGAGAGTAGTATAAACACTACTAGGATTAGTTTGAAATTTGACCATAGTGTTTGACCCTAGTATTGAGGAACAAATAGAATCCAAGGTTAAATATTATGACTGAACCTAGCTTTTCATGGTGAGTTAGTACTAGAGAACTACAACTTTAGCTCCTTGTCTTATAGTAGCCGAACAATACCTTAGAAGCCAAGAGGGATGGATAGAATATTCCCTTGATCATACCTCAAACACAGAGATTAGCTACCACCTTCCCTTAAAAAATCATGATGTTATCTAGAGTCTCTCTATTTTAATTTTATATCTTATTCCTCTGAAAACTTAGCGCTCGCTATTTGTGTGACGACTGATTAAGATTTTCTCTTCTTTCAACTCGTGCCGCCTGACACTTCTGATTGTAGACCGAGTGATTCCTTTTATGTTAGGATATATAGCTTGTTAGGGTTATAGTTGTAATCTTGAATTTTGAAATTTTGTGCTTGGTAGTTAAAACTTGATAGATTGAGTGGTTCTTTTAGATTATAATTTTATCCTTTAGTTTTGAATCACGTAATTTGTAACCACACCTCGATACAAGTTATATTCCCTTTTCCCTTGAAGGCCAGTAACTTTTTCATTCTTACTATTGACACTTGCTCTATAAGCACTATGATTAAGACTTAAGATGACCGTGACCTATATAATGTAATAGGATACCCTAATAAGTACCAAGACCTCTTCTCGTAAACCTTAACAGGAGTTTCTACTTTATCCTTAAGACTGTCACAATATTAGTTAATTCTTTTAAGTTGGGTAGTATGTCGCACAACCTAGTAACACATAGTCCTCTTGACCCACTAATGAGGTATAATGGAATGACACCAACTATAGACTTGGATAAGAAGATTATGTTTATTCAAACTGTAGAACTTAGAAGCTCATACCCCTACTTGGTCGACTAGCGACTTAGACAAGGAGTTAGTATGACAACTGTAGAGACTGGATGAGTCTTATCTTCCTTGTGAACTTGAATTATTATGTACCTTCTTTCATCATAATCCAGAACATTTATAATTTCTAAATTACCTCGACTTATACTGCTATTATAGCCTAGTTTTTGCAAGCTTAATATTTTATCGAGCTTGTTCATGACATATGTGTTATTGGGGCCTGATCAACCACACTAATACAATTGTCTAATCAGAATCAGTGTATTAAGGTCTAGCTAACCTTTGTGCGCTTGGTTCGATCTTCGCATGACTACCTTATGTGGATTGAGATAAAATTGACTTAGCTTCTTAGATGAAAGTACTTGCCCTCTAGACATGTCTGAGCACATCGTATCGGTTACATAACTATACTGATACGAGCATGCGAATAAGAATTTACCAAATAGAATTTTAATCCACAACTTCTTTGAAAATTCCTTTTTGAATTCCTTAAACGCCTTGATCCCCATACTTCTATTCTATTACCTCCCCCTTGAACTCTTTATCATTGTTTTCCGTCTTCCCTTATTTCGGAAAGATAAAACCTCGTGCTTGGTATAAGTTTGATACACAGAGAGTACTAGATATACCCTATCGGCCAATCACATTACTTGGTGACTATCTTTTATAATAAAAGACATATCATATGTGATATATTTGTTGTTAAAGTTTTAAAGATCTAATAACATGATTAAATAATTTGAGAAATATCTTTCTTAGATGTATAGCCTTAGGTGATAGATGGATAAATTCTAAGTTGGGTAGAAACCACGTTGTTAACTTGAGGTGAAATTCTTTTAGATTATGATCAAGTAAGATTAGATTGAGAGGTGCAAGTCATTTTTAATTTTGAGAAATTTTAAAAGAAGGATTAAGATGATGATGACTTAATGAATTTTTTAAACCTTGATATGGTGAACCAAATATTTATACTTGAGCATATGATTTAAAATTTGAATATTGAAGGTTGAATCATCGGTTTAAACTTTGAGGATAAATATGGAAATCTAGACTTGAACGATTGGTGAATTAGATTTCAAGTTTCACAATTTTAGGCCTTAAATTAAAAGTTAAATTTTGATTGTTGGATTACCTATTTGAAATATTGAGGATATAAATTGAATTTAAATTTGAAGAGTACAAAAATTTATAAGTTGAAGATAGGAATAATATTTGATTAGAATTGTTTTCTAAAGGAGATTATGATAGTTGGAAATAGTGGTATAAAATTTATATGCGTTATTTAATTCTTGAAGATATTATATGGATTTAATTTAAAATTGGATGTTGATGATTTGAAAAAGTGAGAAGAGATTACGATAGGTTGAATTTTGATTTGAACAGTGGCTATCTTAATTTTGAAGTGATTACGAAGGATTTGATTAAAATTTTAATTATCGCAAAGAGATTGCGATTGACTTACCATATGTACGTGAAGGATTAACAAATTATGCCTTATTTTAATTTCGAGGACGAAATTATTTTAAGTTGGATAGATTGTAAACCCCCTCACCAAAAATTAGGCCTACTTAGCTTAGATAGAGAAATTAGGGCTAATTAGAATCCAATTAGAAATAGAACACGATATTTTATTTAATTATACAATATTTATATCACCTAGTGCACCTTACCGTTGCTTCGATAATTGGAGCACTACACTAGCCACTGCCTTCCTACCAACTATACATCCTTGCCCTAGACGTGCCAGCCATCTATTCTGACCTTGGTGTAACTTATAATTATACTCTCTTGTGCTACATTTTAGTCGCACAATAATCGTCGCGGACGTTATTATTTAATTCTAAATAATTCCAACTTTGTATCCTTGTGCGTTCCAATCGAAATTGGAGACACAATCTTGACCCGTTTTGTGCAACCCAATTTATGATAATATTCTATTCTGAGTCCTCTATGTCCATGACACTTGTGTCCCACCTAATTTTAGCTCCATGTACCTCTAATAAATTCTAGAACACCTTGCATATTAATTTTAATTAATTTAATCCAATTTCTATCTATGTGTAATTTTTCAATCATTGGGCGCTTTTATTAAAAAGTGCATTGAGGTGTCTGCACCATTGGATAATACATGAAGAAACCCAATTTTCCCTTAATTATTTGGTCATGTGAATTTTCCCCATAAATTTTCGGAATGTGCAACTCGCAACATCGCCCCTCATTTAAACCTAGCCTTGTATTTTAATAATGCAAATCCTAGCCCTCCAAACATCCCCATGTGAGGCCAAGGCCCAACCCTAAGAGGTTTGACCAAGCCCTAATTCTAGGTCAATCCAATATTACACATGTATGTAAATATCCTTTCTTTTTCCTTTTCTCTTTTTCTCAACCTAAAGTTATACACAGACGACCCCCATCCTGTTCATTCATCTTCATTATCCCTTTCCTCTGCACGACCCACTTCACCCTCCGGAACCTACTAGTCCCTCGCCGAGTCACCTCGCCAAGCCGTCGAGAATCTCGCCAACCTGCTGTCCCGATCGCTGAACCTCGACCGGAGACGCTGCCATCCCCGTCTCCACACGACGACCAACCCGCCATCGATCCCGACCATCCCGCACCCTGTCGAGCCCGCTGCACCCAGAAGCCCGTCGGAGTCCCGAACCTACCTCGCCGTCCTCTTCCATCTTCGGCCCCTTCCTGGCCATCCCCCCGCTGCCACGATACCTCGAGCCTCTGCCATTGACGACCGCACCACCACCATTACACCACCAGCAACACCATCGCCACCCGACCTCTTCTCTCTCCCCCGTCCTCCTTCCTCCACCCTCGTCGACATCACAAACCACCACCATCATCATCTCCGATACCTCGACCTCCGCCACTCACTACCCGAGCTGTCATCTTCCCCCTCGCCTGAACGTCGCCGGCACCACGACCACACCACCAGCACATCACCACCACCATTCCCTGATCTCCTCTTCCTTCCTTCCATCGACCTCCACCTCCCCCTTCCCTGAACTCGAGCCTCCTCCTCCCTGCTCGACCACCTTCCCTGGCCGGACCTCCTTGTCGACTCCGGTCAACCACCATTACAATCATCATCATCATCAACCCACCATTACAATCATCATTATCATCAACCCATCATCTATACATCGTCCTAGTCATCACCATCATCCACCTATCATCCTCGTCACCACCATCTTCCACATTATCATCCTCATCATTACCATCATCCCAGTCACCATCCACATCATCACCATCATCCCAATCACCATCCACATCACCACCATAATCCCCTTCACCATCTACATCACCACCATTATCATAATTTCCATCATCATCACCATTGTAATCATCATCACCATTATAATCCCCATCATCAACATATCCATAATCATTATAACCTAATCATCTCATCGTCGTCACCTTCGTCACCTTCGTCATCGTGTTTATCATGGACCTGTCACCCTTGCCAGACGACCTGTAGCAGTCACCCCCGATTTTTGTGCCTGTGCACACTGACCCCAAGGATATTGGATTGTTCTGCACAACTTTTGGAGCAGGTTATTGGTACTATGCAGCTTCCTTGCCAGGCAAGTATACCTTGCCTTGTTGTACTGTTTAAATTCAGTTATTATTTTAGTTGCATATTTATTATTTTAGATTATATAAACTGTGCACCTCCGAGAGAGACCCGGGTGCAGTCAACGAAGGCATTGACGTTAGGACTTGTGTCTGACCTAGAGTCTAGTGGACCCACCAAAAGTTGTAGAGTTATCGATATGACTCCCCAGGCCTTGACACGTATTATTTTACGTCACAGTATGAGTTCATGTAGGGACGCATGCCTCATACTCGACTGGCCATCGGTGTGAGCAACACGTGTGACGGTATTTCGCTTAGTTGTTTATTTCTATAGAGACTTGCATTATAGTACGTGATGTCCATGTCGTGTTCGCGACTTGTACATTTGTATTAGATTGGGAGGACGACTAGTAGGCGTATGGGATACCCACCTCCTTTATACAGGTACCGCGTTCTTCAGAGCGATACAGACGTATATATATTAGAGATACCTCATTCTTGGGAATGATGGACGTTACAGATACCACGTTCCTTAGAGTGTTGGACGTTACTTGGTGATTTTACAAATACCATACTCTAGAGAACGTTGGACACTATGCCTACGCCTACCCATACGTAACAAAGTTGTCCTCAAATTGTATTCACTTAGATGGTTAACACACCCATTTATTTATTCAGTATTTACTTTATGGCATGCTTCTATGTATCTTGTTATGTCCCTCTGAGGACCTGGTCCCTTTCCAGGTGTAGATGTTCATGAGTATTCGCAGGAGCGCAGATCCGACTATCATCTTTAGATACTTTATATTGAGATCTAGTTTCATAGATATTGGTTATTTATTTATATTTGATTTTCGTGGATGAGATTTAGATTATGCCTGTGACTTATGATAGATTTATACCACTTGTGGATTTGATATTCATATTACAGCGTATGTATGGGTTTTTGGTTTCCATATATTGGAGTTGCCATATCCATGCAGCTGGCATGCTAACGTGTCTTAGTCCTACGTATTTTGGGACTGGGGCGTGACATATATTATATGAGATATTTAGATAGTATTATTGACCTAGACATCATTCTATCGTCGATACTGTGGCATAGGCTGGACATACCCACGTACTCGCGCCCTTACACCGGGTATGGGTCATGACATAAGTATCAGACACCCACATAAGCATTCCATTCCTCACTAATACCCAGCCTAAGTAGTACCTACCTACTAAATCCTCACTAAAATAAGTACTTAACACACTTATCTACACCTACTGCAGGCAGACATCCCCAACGATTCCTCCACCTAAACTACATTATTGTATTCAACTTAAACACCCCTACCTTGAACTTGTTCCCAAGTTCCCCATGCCTGTAGTGCATACTGTTACTGGTACTTGGTTGTCCTCACACCTGCAGCAAGTCTAATTTGGACTGCATCCTCAGTTCACCAAGGCACCTATACACTCCCACCCGATCTACCCAACTCCTTTCCATACATGTTCTGCTCTCCACTTGCTCCTCACAAATTGTGCACACTTGTGCACAAGTAAACCTTTGCAAGCCTGCAACTATTCCTCCACCTGAAACCCCTATTAAATACTGCTAAAAACTGATACTTGAGACCCTCTCAACTCCTCTAATATGTCCCAACTGATACCCATATCTCACATGATTGGGACTGCACCCGAGCTTGCTTGGCCCAATTATGCACTGACAGTAATCGGTTTCTGTTACCACAGATACAATATAGTGTGCACACTCCATTGCACACCATATTCTCTTTATACCTACAAATAAAACTTACACCCCTCACTACTAACAATACTTAGTGGTACACCCTTCTATAATCACTATACTAACTTACAACACCCTCACCAATCACACTCAACCAATCAACAAACACTAAGTGTGCACCATAATAGTATCACACAAAAGTTTGTGATACACTCAAGATACACCTTATAATCGCCACGTATATTTTCCCAATACTACATAGAATACATCTAATATCAAAATAGAGTATGATCACTATTAGAAATAGCTAATCTAATGCAATATGAGGAATTTGACATGCTAGGACTCCTATTACATTGAGATACCCAAATCTCACCCATGTATTATGGTGTATCATGATACATGCTCTCAGTATCCAATTGTGGACACATAGACACAACCCCAATGTTAATCTAACATCAATAAATATAATAGATATATAATCAAACACTTGGTATCCCAAATTCGGAGTTTTCCCTAAATGGACACAAAACTCAACGTAACTTTCACAATAGGCATCCAATGAACCTAGTTCTTCTTCCTATGGGCATCCCTTATCCATGGAAAAGTCCCTATAGGACTAATACACTATTTAGAATGGAAATGACTAGGGGAATAGGGATTTTACCTATTGGAAGATAAATTCTCAATGTATCACCACCAAATGGACACAAATGAAGGTTGGACCCAATCCCTAGCCAAATGCTTCCCTACAAAGCTTTCTCTAGCAATGCCAAGCACCTTAGCCTCCTTTGGAATAAAATGGGATAAGATTTGAAAGTGCGTGGATTATGGTTGCTCTCAAATTGGGGGATGAACTAATTAGGAATAAAGTAGGCTATTAAATAAGCTAAGAGGGATTATATACCCCTATTTTTAGGGCCGACCACCTTCTCCCCTTTTTGGTCAATTCAAAAAGTCTATACTACCCCTATTAGTTATCATGAAGAGTTTAGTTAATAAGGGGATTAACTGTGGGGAAAGTTTCTAATCTAATAAAAGGAATATTTCACTCATTCTTTATAATTAATGAGTCAACCATGACTAAACTAATCGATTGAACTAATGGGTCAAGTCTAGTCTAGTTGGGTCTACTTGGGCTCACTAGCACTACGTCTAACCAATAGGCTAACCACTAACCACTAATAACATAGTCTATTATAATTGACTAGCACACAACAATACATATAATAATGAATATTATGATTAAAAAATACTCAAACAATTATTGAAATGACAAAAATATTCCTCTCCCGAAATTAGGTGGTTACAATAGGATCTGTTGCCCTCAAGAAGATTCGAGGACAAAACTTTTTCTGGGTAGTATATTATGTAACGACCCGCTTCGCTCAACCTGAAGAGTCGATTCAAACGATGCAAGTGTAGCAAAATATCCTGCCTAGCTCGACGAGCTCGCTTGATCCTAAGGCATTCAGACTTGGCCTTCATAAGAAGTTTAAACTTAGACTTTTCAGAGGGGCGCTCAGAGTCTCGCTCGGCCGATGCGAATCATCGCTAAGGTGGGTGGCTCCGATGAACCTATCTCTGCTTAGCTGCACACTTAATAAAATGGAATGGTATATGTTAGTTGTTAGGTGATAACCTTTACATGCTAACAAAAGCGACAAACGTACATAGCTAAGAGAATAATTCTGCCTTATCATATGTATAGAATATGGAATCTCTGCTTTTCTAGTTGCTTAACTTAGTATACTGAATCATATGGAGTATTTCTTACATTATGCCACAAAGTAGTCTTAATTACACATTGATGCACTACATCGCACAGAGTGTGACACAGAGAAAGAAGTGGAGTAATATTGCATTTATAGGCAGGAAGACTATTCAGTAGTCGACCCGAGCCGGGAGAAGGAAAATATAGAAAGTTCTCGAGACATTCAGGTCACCGAGGCAGTCTCCAATCAGGAAGTTGCACAGAGATAGAAAAAAACTGAGTGTGGTCCTCGGATAGTATAAACAGAGCATAGTGTTCTCGGATAGAATATAAGTGGTAAAATAGTTGCATGGTCATGGACAACTTGTTACGCACAAGGAAGAGAGTCCTCAAAATCGGCCCGGGAGGACTGTACTAGTGAGTTCCTAGCGCGATTGCTAGATAAGGTCCTAGCAGGCAATTTTGGAACGTCCAACAAGGCCTGCTACCGACCTGGAAAGACAGGCGACTCATTGATGGAATGGGATGCCTAGTATGGCTAGCTACCAAACTGGGAAGACAACCATTCAATCCTAGATGATATGTCCAATATGGCTAGCAGATCCAGTGATCTTTCATATAGATAAGTCATGCATGCATAGCGGCAATCCATATATAGAATAGAGTAGCACGGAGGAGTTTGATTCATGGAATATCGCACATTCGGAAATGGATGCACGGTACACTTTGTGGTTCAAACAAAACATGTCTGGGGCAGAGACACGTGCACAATACTCTGAGTTTTTATAGATGTTCTTCGTTTCATAGTATATACTTGATATTATTGCTGTGTAGGTTCAAAAAAAAGATATCATTGCTGCGCATGACAGAGAAGGCCGAATGGTAAAAAATTGTAAGATGAACTCGGTTATTTACTGCTTGATACTCTTATTGCAGACACGAGTATTACTTTGCATTACTATGCCATAAAACTGATCCTAACGCAATACTAGAAAGATAACAAATGAGTCAGGGCACATAACTAAAAGAATTTGTTTGGTTTTATGGCATGGGTGAGAGGCCTCCCAACCATTACATTCAATGTACTGATACCCAACCAGATTGTTTGCATGATGCAGGAAGTAGCTCGCACGGTTTCAAAGATCGCTTGACGCATCAAGGAATCGGATCCCACTTGGCGTCTTGGAGCATGGCGCACGAACCTGAAGCTCATATATACGGGACATAATGTATGAGAACATCATCATCCAGAGTGTTTGATTTTAGTTGTAAGCCTATGGGCATATTCATTATAATGTTATGGGTGTGAGAGAGAAAGAGCTTGAGCAATTGTAATTCTTGGCCTATCGCCGCTTGTAATCTTTACTTCAACTTCAATAAAGAGCTTATTTTCATTTCATACTTGTGTTTATTAAATAATTCCACTTGGGGACTATCTGTGCGACTTTGTGGCTTAGCATTTCTTTGGTCGTATCGGTTTTTGTCTTGTGCGGACGCAACTTAGGCTCAAACGGCATCACGCTCATGTGAGGACGTTCGGCCTTGCGGGGCCGGGATGTGACACTCCTCATGATGACTCATCATCCAGCTCTCCAGTGCACCCACCTTTACTACCTCCACTTACTTTAGAAGGTCTCCATGATTATATGTATGAAGCATTTTATCACTTAGATCTTGGTGCTACTGAGCGTTCTGCTGCTATTGCCAATTATCTACATGATCTTTAGTATAGTCTAGCATACAATCCGGCTGGACCTATACCTATGTTACAAGATCCACCACGTATCGAATATCATGCTGGCATAAGGATTCTAAATCCTAGCACTTTTTACTATGAGACTTATCCAGATCATCGTGCTCCTCCTACTCCGGATCGTATTGACGAGGAGTAGTGATCTTGGTTCCTTAATTTGGTGGCTCGGCTTAGAGTTTAATGGATGATGTAGTTGATTTGACGTTTAGTTTTTATATTCTAGTTGTTTGCCTATGTTAGTTGGAACTTTTGTAATGTTTAAGTTTTATCCAAATTGCATTATATGTTGATGTATGGCACTTGAACTATTGCTTTATCAATTCTATGTTTCTTCTCTTTGCATACTATAAATTACATTGTGATGGCTAATATGGTTGTATACATGTTTCTCTCATAGAATTCTGATAATAAAGTATTTCTTGCTATGCCATGTCATTTTAGGCTTTACTCTAACCAAAGCTATTGATGCAAGTCAAACTTTGAATATGAAAGTCAGCATCGAATCAAATCGAGCTAGCCTTCCTAAAAATAGGTAAATGAGAAAGGAACTCTCCTTCTTCATTATTTGGCCGATCGCTATAAGGGCACCGTTGATGTTAAAAAAAATATGGTTTCTACAAATTGATTTTAGAAACTAAGCAGGTAAACCAAACAAAAAATTGAATCATGGCGCTCTTGTGTTTTCCATGACTCAATGAATATGAGGGAGCTGTATCATTTTGATAAAGTGACAAAGGGGGATAACCGATGTAGAATCAACAAAAAACTAATATAGTACCAACAAGACAAGTTCATGGTATCCTAACTTGCATAGGAGCATGGTATCGATGTATTGTATCGTATATCAGCCATGGTTTATCAATTATCAAAATGAAGGAGATTGTTGGCCTAAATAGCCAATGGTTAACTTAATTTTGATATTCGATAAACCATGACTCGATATGACTCGCAGCAAAGTCGTACAACAAGAAGTCAGCAAAGTCGTACAATTAGAAGTCAGCATTTTAAGCTTATATTACAAGATTTTTGTCTAAATGTTTTTACCTTTTATAATATATTTTCTATTTATTGTTAGGACTCAATATGAGTCAAGCTCACACTGGCACTAGGAAGTCCATAACCACTCAAAAACCTAGTCACTAGTCCACCAAAATAATTATGACCAAACCTGATCTTTTAACCCAGATAGAAACTGCCATAATTCAACCGAACTCAAGGTGAATTTGGCTCAGAACCATCCCTAGGTTCTGGTCAAAAATAGCTGAACTCGGACCGAGTTCGATCCCATCCGAACACGGTCCGAATTCGATCCCATCAGAACTCGGGCCAAATTCGGTCCCTGTGATCCAGCATGCTATTTTGACTCGTTCCCTCCTAAAGAACTGGTCTCCAATGTTCAAACTTTTTAAAGTTAGGGCTGACCAAACTTAACCCAAAAATCGGCCAGTATAAGCTCAGGTTCAAGCCTATAAATAGCTACAAGTTCTGATTCATTTTTGCTCAATCTTAACTTACAAACTCTATTATATTCTGAGCTTATATACCTTTATATTACTAAAAAGAACTTTCTAAGCCTTCTATAATGCCAGTCGCAGTTTGATTAGTAGTCTATCAAGCTATAAAAGCTTGGTTTTCCATGTTGGTATTTCTATTTCATTGTTGAAGTCGGCGAGCTCTTTGGATCAAAGCGCTATAAGAAGGCAGCGAGTCCTTTGGATCAAAGCTCATGGTATATTTAATATTGTTTAATAGTGGGTTAAAGTCGAACAAGAGTTTTTAGGACTAGTGTCACATCCCGCTCCCAAATAATCGAGTACGGGTTAGCACATCCAGCCTAAGTTATTAATAATAGTGATAGTCAGCTGTCTACACCAAATTGTCACCAAGATAAAGTATTTGATCAACTTACACAACAATCTAGATAAGCTCCCTGTCATGAATAATCATCACAATCCACTATATTTTTTATTACATGTCTTTTACAAGTAATGTTCGAAAACAAATCTGGTAAATAAAAAGACAACATCCATCAAACAATACGATACATCCACAATACAAAGCAATCAACTGGAAATAAAACTACACAAAGTCCTAAATCTCCAAAGGAGTGTCCTCTGTGTCCGGGGTGGTCTCCAGACTAGAATCTCCTAGAGTATCCTCCTTGGGACCATAAAAACTAGGGTAATCCATGTCGTTATCACCTTCCACGGTTATCCAATCAGGAAAGGAGAAAAGTAACATACATCTCACAGTGCTATATAATATGATGCAAGAAAATAGTATAATACATAATAGATGGAAATGACAAGTAAACATGAAAAGAAAAAGTACCTGTCTATATGCTCTAGCTACGTGTAGTACATGCAGATAGAACACTATCAAGCATGTAGGGGTTTCATGATATGCTAGATGTCACGCACGTAAATGGACATAAGGCACATCTCGCGATTATACTAGCAGTCATGTAGGGTCCAAGGCTAGGAAAACTACATGCTCTCCGAGTGTTTTCCCTCCCGACACAACAAGACACGACATATGACACGGTGCAAAGATAATAAACATGCATAAAATAATGTATAGTAAAGAAAGATAGTATGCACTTGCCTCAAACTGCGTATTCGATAATGGAAAAGTATAGTCTGGATCCTATGAAGGCAAAGTCTAATTGTTAGATTTCTACTTTTATTTTTTGTTGGATCATAATGGCAACTCTAGAGGGGGTGAATATAGTGCAGCAAAATAATTTACCCAATTATTAATCGATGCTAAGTAAATGCAGCTACCAACTAACAATAATGATATATATATATATATATATATATATATATATATATATATATATATATATATATATATATATATATATATACAGTTGAGTTTAGAAGAGACTAAACACAAATACCGAGATTTTATCCTGGTTTTCCTCTAAGAGGACTAGTCCAGTCCCGAGAACTCTTGCTCGGAGTTGTATCCACTATAATCACCAATAGTGAATCTCAATCTTTGATCCGAAGGCTTGCTAACTTCTTCAAGCTTTGATACGAAGAGCTTGATGACTTCACAACTAAAGAAGATCTTGACGAACCAAGCTATTACAACTTTGACAGACTTCTAACCAAGATCGCACTTGGCACTAGAAGGCTGGAGAGTTGATCTTGGAGATGAGAAGATTAAGGCTCTGAGGGTTTGCTCACTTATAGGCTAAAAAGATTAAGAATGGACGAGTGAGTAAGAATGTGAAAATCTAAGTCGATTTATCGGGTATTCTGGGATAAAGTTCGGCCAGAATTTGGTACCCTGGCATTTAAAAATTTGAATATTGGAATCACAAAATCAGGGATTTCATAGCTAGCCAATATTTTGTAAATGGCAGACCGAGTTCGGTCCGAGTTCGACCTGAGTTTGGCCTGAGTTATATTGGCCTTTTTTAAAATGGTCTTAGCTTTGGTCATGCTAGTTTTGGTCTGATTTTGGGTTTGTAAATGTGGATAGGTTTCAGGCTATTTGAGTGGACTTGATTATGCCAGTGTGACTCTATATGCATAAGTCCTAGACTCAATAAAATATAAAATTACATTGTTTGAAACAAGAAAAGACTAGATAATAGAATATACAAATTCTGGTACAGATGCCTATCTTCGGTAGCAATTCTTTATATCTAGTAACTGTACTATGTATTTAGACTTGGTGTTGTCGATTATCAGAATCAGGTTGACCGTGACCATTTTGTGTCAATAATCTTCCTTATTATGATAACTAACAAACAATGCTAATACAAATCAGATACTATGTAGCCCTTGATCTGATACGGTATGCAAGAAAAAAAAAAAAAAGCTCCCCGTAAGTGATATATTAGTGCAAAAACTGAGAAGGCTGTTGTTTCTGTAAACCTGTTTTGTCTTGACATTTCTCATAGCTCATAATTATATCTCATATTTGTATTGTCATTTCTTTTCCTTTGCCATTTAATCATAAGGAAAAGGAAACTCCCCCAAAATAAATGACGAAGACATTTGGAAGAAAAGTGAATGATAATGAGCATACTAAGCATAACAAAAAAAACTGTTTATTTATTTTACTGAAGATTTAAGAAAATAATAAGTCATCTTTCATATCACAATGAGAAGATCTAAGAGCACTATTATCGAATAAAACTGACAGATTTGCATGCATAGATTATAACACATATTTGGAACTAACACTACCAGTCAAAAAGAATTATAACCATGTGAATCAGACTTTTAGAAAGAAAAATATCATAAATAGTGGTTAAGAGATTTCTAATACAATCATCTGAAAATAAAAAATACATAAAACTAAAATAACATAAATCCATGCATGGTCCATAACTAAATACATAGATAAAAAAATATATATATCTCCAGAAGCATCTTAGCACTGTAGCAGTCATAGACCATCACCATTTGTGGGATCATCAGCTGGCGGATAAGCATCGAAGTAGGCTACAGTTAAATCAAAGTACTGTTGAACATAGGGGTCGTCGATCAAGTAGACTAAATGAGAGGGGTCATGAGCTACTGGGAACGGTGTGACCGGATAATGTGCATGGCTGTACTGAAGATCTGCTATGGAGTTGACCAAAGTATAGGCCAAAATGGTGGTGCGGTAGTCCTGGTCGCGAAGATGAGTAATGATCATGGTGTTATGCTCACGGAACTGAGCAGCAACTATCTTGTTTTGCAGTCGAAACTATTCGCCAAACATATCTTAGATAGATTCTGAGGTAGCAGGAGGGGCAGAAGTGGATGGTGCAGATATAGTTGGTGTAGATATAGCAGGAGGTGGATCATCAGGGTCATAAGGAGCATCAGAAGCAGAATGGGAGGATGAGGAGTCATCATCATCAGAAGGATTAGTAGAATTGGTCCTGCGAACCTTGGTCAAGTAGGCTGGCTTAGAAAGAAATGTAGGCTCTTCCATAGGAATATGAAAATGATCAAAGATAAGAGGCAAGTACATTACGTAAAGGAGTTTACACCCAGTCCTACGGCAGTTGGCCATTTGATTGATGATGGTCTTGGGAAGACTGAAGGGGATAGAGGCGTAGAAATAATATAAGGCTGATATCTTAAGAAAAAAAACCTTATCAGTCGAGGATTTATTAGGTAGAACGGCTGAATAGATTATCCGGTGAAGTTCATAGTAGTATTGGTTCAGATAGTGGACATGGAACTTTCTAAAGGAACAAAGATGAGGAGCACACAATATATCCTTGAAAGAGTCAAGGGTTATTCCGTTCTTGAAATTGAGTTTCATGATGCTAACTAAGGCTTCACCCTCATTAGGAATTTCAAGGATTTCGCCTAAGGTTTCATCATTAAACTCAATGTCGATTCTACCTACCCTTAAGGTAATAGTGCCTCTATCACAAGATAAATTGCAATAAAATATTCTAATAGCATTAAGATAGATAGGTTTTCTAGTGGAGACTAGGTTAAGAAGATGAAAATCAGTAAAAATGGTTTTGTATTTATGGAATACAGTGAAGTTAATAGGAATTTTCGTACAAATATTCCTTTTCACAAAGTCATCAAACCATAAATTAGAATTATCAAGAGATGTGAAAATAAAATTATCATATTCACCCGGATTGGGCATAGAAGGAAAAAATGAGTGTTGGACATTCTCATGAGGAGGATGAGAAGAGAAGAGAAGGCTTCACTAACTTTCCTCTTATTTTTCCTAAGCAATTTAGGAGCCATAAAATAGGAGAGGAGGAGAGAGTTATACCTATAGAAATAGATAGAAATATGGAGAACCTTGAGGAGAACCCAGATCCATAAGTTGGACAAGAAAGATTCCTTAGAGAAGGAGATCAAGAAATCTAGGTTTAGGGTTTTTGAAAATGTAGAAAGGGACTGATGTGTTCGTATGGGGAAGAAGGAAGGAGGTGAAGGGTTATAAAAGAGGAAACCAACAACTATTGTCTTTCTAGAAATAGACAAACCGAGTTCGGTCCGAACTCGGTTAGGGACCAAACTCAATCTGAGTTATCCCTCCTGATCCAGAATAGTCCACAAGGTATGCTAAGATTCTTTCTGGTTTAAAAAATAATTACGAAGTAAATAAATTATGAATCAAGATCTTAATCATTGATTAAAAAGTCTTTGATATGAAATAAATGTTTTAAAAATATAATAATTAAGGATACGAAGTATTAAACAAAGTATCATATATATATATATGGAGATCTAAATTTTATGAATGTATATGAATAATAGATTTGTTCAAAGAGGACCTTCAAAAAAAGTTGTCACAAATAATTAAGAGTATTGAATGTTCCATCAAGCATTCAAGATATACAACTGTGAATCATTTATTATGTGCAAAAGTGCAACCATGAGTCCATAAAAAACTTGGAGTCATCAGAATGATGATGCTAATAATTGTATCTCAAAAAGTTTTTTATACCTCTTTGACAGAAGGACCCTTTCAGCTTGTATCCAAAATAGTTTTGACTTTTAGTAAGATTAGATTCAGAAGAAACTTGACAGTATATTTCTTCATACAATATCAAGATCTAAAAAGAGTAATTAAGAAATAAGAATTCATGGAGTTACAACAAATACAGTAATAATTAATTGCTAGAGAAATGCAGAATAAATGTAAAGTAATTATTTTATCACGTTATCGAATGACTTTTAATAGTCATATTTATGTTGGTGCAATTGCCTTGAAGATGACCTTTGTAGTTTTGCAATCACCAATGTGTTCCTTGGTATTATGTCTTGACATAGAGCGTTCAACCTACACGATTAGGTAAAGACTTTGGTATCCAAAATTTGGATCCACAGTGATTAGTTTTAGGAATCTAAATATACATATTCATATTAACCATTTTTCTAACTTTACATAGATGTGAAGTGTATCCTTTAAAACCACAATAATGACATATAACATTGTCAGCACCCTTTACCGGTGCAAAATGTTTGCTAGCTCAGCCATTGTTTAGACCGGACCCAAGAGTTGTGAAGAGAGAGTGGGTTTGGTTGGGTTGGTGGCATGTGTGGCTTGGATGGGTTTGAGCAATCCAACGGTCCATATCTTAAACCTAAAACTATATGTATTCCCATTTTTCTCTCTCTTCTCATTATCTTTCCTTTTCATTTCTCTACCTTAGATTTTCTCTCCCTCCTAGGCAAGTACATCTTGCACAAGAAGAAGAACCATGAATTTATGCATGATTTTAGTTCTTATGATTCTAATTTATTTTTAGCTCATATTGTTGGGACTGAGCACCCCTTCATCTTTAATACTTGTTGTTCTTGATTTTCTTGGTTGGAATTGCATAGACCTGAGTTTGGGTCTATGGGTTCACTTTTGTTTTTCTGGGGTTTGATTTCCCTAAACTTTGTTTTTTACAAAACTAATTAGCTCATAGTGTAGATGTAACTTTGCTTTTGGTCGTGCTTGATTTCGAGTCCAGCTAGTTCAGTACTGAAACTTGATTCAATACGTATACCAAAATAGCTGACTGGAGATAAAAAACAGTGCTCTGTGAAGAGTATGCAAGATGACCCCTTTGGCACAAAAATATGTATGTTTTACTTTGGGTGCATTGGTGAGTTGTCATAATTATTCGTGCGTACTAATCATACTGTACTCAGTCTCCTAGCAAAAGTACGCCAGTCACACTACTTGAGTCAGTGACGCACTTTCGAGAGAAAAACTCAGTTGGCGTACTTTGTGAGTACTTAATCAAAGTTCTCCCTGGGAAACATAGAGAAAGTGCACCACAGTCGGTCAGCGCACTTTCTTTACTTTTGGCAATATGGCACATTTTTTTATGTTTTGTCAGCCAGCGCACTTTTCTTACGTTGATCTGCTCGTGCACTTTCGTTCCTCTTCGTTTTCTTAGGGACAAAGCTTTGGTTGGTTTCTTGATTTCTGTGTATTGATTTGTGTGCTCCTCGACTGGCAAGTTTTTTGACTGTCGAGCTTTGACCTCAGATTGTATGTTTTATCTTTTAGCTAGCTTGCTCACACACTTTCTTTGAAAGCACGCCTTATTCTTGCCCGTGCACTTTTGTCAAGTAGGCCATGTTGGTTAACTTGACCAAGTGCGCCACCTACTTTGTAGCTCGTCCATGCGCCAACCTTATTTCTTTGAGTTTGTGCGCCAAGCTTATTTTTGTGAGTTTGTGCGCCAACCTTATTTTGGTGAGTTTGTGTGCCACCCTTTTTTGTAGTTCATGAGACTTTATGCGCCAGACCTTCATGCGTACAATTCCATACGCATGTTATCCTTAGTGACCCCATGCACGTACATAGTATTTGTATTATGTGTTCTCTTATCCTTTTTGGAATGTTCTTATCATCCTCTATGTGGTTGATCCTGGTATTGATTGTATTTTGATTCTAAGAAAGAATAGACTTAGAAACCAGACCTCATGCTGGATATGACCATGTGCTAAGATTGGCTTCATACATGGCATGAATATGTGTTGGACTTGAGATTTTCTTAGTAAACCAGACTAAGTGAATGGTGACTAACCAGCTATGTGCATGACATAAGCTTCATGTTATAATGTGATCAAGATATCCGTGACCCAATAATAATTGGTAATTAGACTCAAGTACTGTATCCGTGCTGATATGATTATTGCCTGATAAAATTTCTAATCTAATATGCACTGAGGTACGACATATCGTGTTACGTGTTAAAATGATTATATTTGGGATGTGCATTGAGAATGCCTCTAAATTCCTGAACGCGTGATACTATAATTATACTATTGTCCCTAGCATGGGCATAATATGCAAGTCTAATACCAAAGCGTGGCTAGGATTTGATTTGTTGAATTTTGCATACACGTTCGGGTGAATCCAGATTGAACTTCCATGGATTCGTATCTAACATACCCATACTTTGTACGACATCTTAATAAAAATTCTCATGTGGCCATGCCTTGAGATTTTTGAACACAATATAGGGTTAATTAAGCAACTAAAAGTGGTAGTAACATGGGAAGGAAACGATATCCCGAGATCATGCCAACGAACCTTCCCACAGAGATTCAATCTAAGTGCGCTGTGGGCTGGCCACCATAGATACTGTATATCATCCACCTTAGTGGAGTGCAGTATCTAACCTATTATA
The DNA here is from genome assembly GCA_036927795.1 of Iris macrosiphon. Lineage (NCBI taxonomy): Eukaryota > Viridiplantae > Streptophyta > Magnoliopsida > Asparagales > Iridaceae > Iris > Iris macrosiphon. The sequence continues at coordinate 82,026,048 of JAYESA010000011.1, read as the reverse complement.
ATATGCCGAGCCACTTTTTTACTATAGGAACATTGGAACCGCTAATAACGTATTTTTAGCACAGTGGCCCTACAGAGAACTGGTGGATCTCGTGAAATACCTGTATATTCATCTATTGGCTAGGTTAGCTTATGTTCGACAATGGCATGATATGAGGATACATATTATATATTATTCTGAGATAACCTCAAACTCCACAAATAGCAAGCCGTAAAAGTGTTCGGCCAATTTTATTAATTGGACTTGGTTTGTTTGTATTATTCTGTTAGTATCCTAGGAAAATGCACTAACATAGTGTGATGGATTCTTGTCCTTATTTGGTTATTGGGTTGGGCCTTGTGCTACGATATGCCATGGACCTACGCTACGACGATGAACTATTATATATATATTATTGCTTTGGATTTTGTTCTTCTTTTTGTGCTTCCTTTGTGGTACTTGCTATTTGGGGTCTAACCCCACTGGTTTTGTATGGCCAGATTTTGAGCCAACACCCAAGGATCCAGCGTACTTTCCTCTGACAAATGGCACATATCCTCTGACAAATGGCGTATACCAGGAAAATAGCTTCCGAGGATAACGAGTGGGTTCTTTTATTCACTGATCGTCTTTTTTAAACTATATTATTTTGGGCGTTTAGCCAACCGCCACTTGTTAGCTGACAAATCTAAACACTGGTTCCTTACATGACTGTATATATATATTCAGACTGTAGCTGACTCACTTTTATGTATACCTTGATCTTGTATCTGGCACATCATTTTGTATCGCCAGATCTCTAAAGAACATTCTGATGTTGCATTTGGAATGCCTTGCTGCCTATTTTAAAGTGTTCTATATTATTGCTTCTTGTTTGAATGATTGAGATATAGAAGTTCTTGACCCTAGGATACTTGATTATAGCATGCACCCCCTTGTCTGGTTATAGCCATAATTATTGTACGACGTAAAGTACCTTGTACGGGGTAGTTGGCTATGTCCGTCTCCGTATTTTGTTACTAGGGCATGACAAGATTTTATTGGTGGCCCATGCAGGTTTGTGTTCTGCAGACTTGTGGGGTGTCATGGTAATAGGAGTCTCAATCAAACATGATTCTGCTTAAAATTCTAAATTTGTCCTCTTAGATACTCAACTTAAAATTTTCTAGATTGGTTGCTTTCTTGTTCCTTCTCGTCATGTACTTGATGTTTCTTGTGCCATTCTTTAGGGTTTTCCCTCCTCCAGATATTGCAGCAACAAGTGATACAGAGTTGCTAGTGGAACAAAATCCTATAGAACCCCAGCCATGGATCCAAGTTGAGCCTACGATAAATGTGATGGAGGAGCAGGCTCCATGTGTTCTCGTTCCTCCCGTAGTACTAGCTGTACTAGATACGCCGGCCTTGCTAGAAATTATCCGGGCAATATTGGATGCCCAACAATATCAGATGGTGGTTCAGCAGTAACAACATCATGAAAAACAATGTCAACAGTTTCAACAATAAGAACAGAATGTCCTATTGAGCCAAGGGTTATGGACGACCCTGGAATAAGACAAAAGAATAGATTCTGGGGTATCTTTTAGGTTTTGCAGACTTAATCCCAGATATTTTGATGGCACGGAGGACGCCATTACGACAAATGATTAGCTCCAGGATATTGAGATCATTTTGGCAACAAAAAAGTTTCGACTGAGGAACAGGTTGACCTGGTTCGCTTGCAGCTCCAGATCTTACAAGAGATTGTGGGCCACGATGGAGATAGGAGTGAGGCATCCTATTTTATGGGAAAATTTTATAACCCAATTCAGGGCAAAATACTTTGGGATTATGGCTCAGTGTGAGCTACAACAGAGATTTACCAACCTTAAGCAGGCTGAAAGGACAATAGATGGTTACGCGGCAGAGTTTTGTCGACTAAGCAGGTTTGCTCCGATCATGGTGGTGACAGAGTTGGAGAACAATGAGGTTCCAACAGAGACTTCACTTAGAGATCTTACATATGGTAGAGGTGCATGACTACCAGACCTTCAAGGCAGTATTAATAGTGGCCAAGAGGGTTGAGCTTATCTCTCAGAGGATGGCATCAAGAAGAGTAGACCTAAAGAGGCCTCGTGGACAGAGTAACAAGAGAGGACCAGTACCACGGACGTCAGCACCATCCCCTGATATTCTTATCCATGATGTAACATAGAGGAGGCCAGTGACCTCGACAATGATAGCGCATACTCGACAATAGCACCCGAGGCAGCAACAGCAACAACGACAGCAGCAGCGACGGGAAGGGCCGACGGGTTGTACATATTATGGCAAGGGACGTCATACCCAGGATGTTTGCCGAACAGCTAATAGACTATACTTGAGATGTAGAAGCCCCGATAATAAGATTGCCACTTGTCCATTAATACAGAGGCCAGGAGGGCCAGCACAACAGTTTTCTGTATTGCCAACTCCAAGAGGCAGTGCAGCAAGGAGGACCAGCAGTAGTGGTACGGCCTATAGCTCAGCATCCATTTCCAATGTGGGCTCAATTGTATCGTCAACAGCAGCAGAATCAGCAGAGACCACAACAACGATACCAGGAAAGGCAGCAGCAGGAAGCTGGACAAGGCCAAGGGCAGTCGTTCACCTTATCTCTGGAAGAAGCTATGGAGTCAGGTGACGTGGTAGAAGGTAACATTCTTGTTACATCTTTTTCTTCCATAGCATTAATTAATTCAGGAGCATCGCACTCATTTATATCTTCACAAGATGCGATACGTATTGGATTAAAGTTTAAGACATTGCTAGAGAGGCTGAATATACTAACTGGCAATAGGATCGTAGAAGTTAGTAGAGTATGCTTAGCATGTCCAATAGTAGTGTGTGGGCATTTATTACCTGCGAAGTTGATCGAGTTCCCTATAGGCAACTTTGATGTTATCTTAGGCATGGACTGGTTGAGAGACAATTATACGACAATAGAATTGTCCTCCATTGCAAGTTTTGAACGTTGAAATAACAGACAAAGAAGTACAAAGAGATCATAACAAAAAATCTAAGTACAATATTTTGATATGTGTAGTGACGATGGAGCTTGAGCGCAGTAGCATCTCCTTTACTCCGTTGACGGTCTGATGAGTGAACGAGGATTCTCTCTTTCTTCTCTCTCCTGAGCTTGTGTGCACGTACGTAGCTGACCGGAGGGTTGTAGGGTATGCTACCCTTCCTATTTATAGCCATCCTGCTGATGGGCTATTGATGCCGCATAAGCGTCTGTTTGGTGGCCGTATCGGACTCCTTTAATATAATACGGTTGTAACTGCGGTCACATGCCATGGACAGGCTGCTACATGGTCTTAATTACGATATATTATTGAAGAGATTTTAGGGTTATTGCATGCGTGACTTGGTTAGCTGGAGACGTAGTCAGCACTGATTGTGCAATAAATCATCTTCGATTGTGACAGAAAGATCCTGCAAGTCTAGAGCCGTATAACGTCTTGGTCGTATATCGTCGTGTCTGCATACTTGCTCTCTTTTGGCCTTGGTCTTTTGGACACTCTAGCCATATGATAATGAGGCCGCATGGGCATATAGCCGTATTCAAGCTCTTATCTGGCCTTGGTCAGATGGACACTCTGGTCGCATGATGACGAGATCGCATGGGTATATAGCCGTATACAAGCTGTCGTCTGGCCTTGGTAGGATGGAAACTCTGGCAGCATGATGACAAGGTTGAATGGATATATAGCCATATGCAAGCTCTCGTTCGGCCTTAGTCGGATGGACACTCTGGCCGCATGATGACGAGGTCGCATAGGCATATAGCCGTATATAAATGGGCATGTGTCATGGCACATCTGTCGAGGCCATCAATGAGTTGATGTGACCTTTTGCCTTTTCCTGAGCCATCATCTTCATGAATCTCGAAGCGTCTCAGTATACGAATAATGTGTTAGAGTCTGACAGTCATCGAATGATGTATCAGGAGATTTTATATGGCCTCCCTATTATGTAGTCGTTCAGGCAGCATAGAGTATACTATGCAGCTTTTGGATCTTCGGTTGATCGGGCCGCATGTGGCTTCTCTGCGACTTGGTTGTTCAGGTCGCATGTGGCTTCTCTGCAGCTTGGTTGTTCAGGCCGCATGTGGATTCTCTGCTGCTTATTTGCTTTTTTAAGGGGGCATAACCTCTATGCGGCCTGCATAATTTTTTATGCCTCTACAAGACCCCCTTCAAAGTTTCCAAAATGACAAGTTTAGAATACTTTGAAAGAAGCATGGTCGGGCGCTATTGGCCGTATATACAGGGAATACTACATCATCCCGTGGCGGCATAGTTGTCTCTAACAGGTTGTCCGATCATTTAATGAGAAGATTTACTTTGATCTTTGCGCGAATCTCTTGAGATTCTGAGCCGTTAGTGGATAAAGTGGCTCAACTAACAAGGAGTCATATCCAACCATTGCTGCTGCATGGATCGAGGAAGGTTGGATTTGAATAACCGCTGTCGCCATCCGTTGCCAAGAAGTCCCCCTATATATAGGGGAAGAGAGAGAGAGATAAGTCTTTTTTTCTCTTTCATCTCTCTTCTATCTTTCCTCTTCCTTGTTGTTCCTATGGCCCCCAAGGTCTCTTCCTCCGTCGATGCTGCCAAGAAGGCCCCTATGGGCAAGAGCAAGGCTAATGGAAAGGGTCGTGCTGCTTCGGCGGATCCTTCGTTCCTCGTAAACGTTTAGTTGTCGATCAAGGGTAGGTTTTCTGGGGAAGACATTCAAATTTTGGAACACATAGAACATGTGTATGGTTGGACGCATGGATGCGTCTATGCGCCAACTATTTACTACCGTATGGCTGACCCGGCCGCATGCGTGCCTAGGCCGCATGGCTGACTCGGTCGCATGGCTGACTCGGCCGTATTGGTTCCTGGGCCGTATGGCTGACTCGGCTGCATGCGTTCCTAGGGCGCATGGCTGACTCGACTGCATGCGTGCCTAGGCCGCATGTTTGGCATGCCCGGATATTCACATCGCTTTAAAATATTCAACTCTGATCTAACGCCTTTGTGGTTTCTGCAGTGACTTTGCCCACCACTTATTATGGCGAACTGGTCCTCAGGCACCGCCCCTTACCCTTGAACATGAATCTCGGGGACCTTGCTGCAGCCATCTAGAAACAAGTTGACAAAGATCTCTCGTCCGAGTGACAACAAAAGATCGTCGAGCAGACTCCCTCTTTATTGTTAAGTCAAATCAACTCGGGGGAGATACCTGCTAAAGACGGGAAGCATTTCTTCAAGAAGCCATACTTTTTGTTCGGTGACGCGCTAGAACCTTCCCAATCCGAGATGGGGACGACTAGGAAGAACTGGTCTTTTACCTTCTTCGAGACAGAGATGACTTTTTCTTCTTTCGAATGTCACCTGCCTCTATCAGACCTGAAGGTAATGATGGGTCCACGACGAATGGACTGGAACTTAACCCCTGAGCCTCAGAGGGCTCTCCTTAGAAATGTATGATGTGGGACCGGAAAGAACAAGGGGGAGTTTTATAGCGCGAAGGAGTTACCTTCATACTCCTTGCTAGAATTGAAGCCTGGTCTCGTCAGTAGTGACCTGGGGTTAAACCTCAGCGTACATGCGGCGGGCACCTTCCTCCACCACTACTAGAATAAGCGGTATTAGCGACGTATTTTAGCGACTCCAAGTGAAAATGTCGCTAATTTAGCGACTCCATGTAAAACGTCGGTAGACGTCGCTAATTAGCGATATTTAACGACGTTTAGCAACTTATATTCAGTTTTTATAAGATTAGTCACTATAAGTTTAATTTTGGTCGCTAAACGTCGCTAATATATCTAAGTTAGCGACGTTTAGCGACCCAAATAGCGACATTTATATTAGAAATATTTAGCAACGTATTTAGCGACGACCATAACGTCGCTATAATTTAATTTAGCGACGTCCTTCTTTGACGTCGCTAAACGTTGCTAAAATTTGGTTAACTAGGGCTCGGTTTCCATTTTGCCCCAACTGTCAAAATTTTGAAACGAAAAAAATTTCCCCCTCCCCCCCCCGCTCCGTCGACCGCCTGCTCCGTCGACCTCCCCCGCGGCTACTCCGGCATCCCCCTCCTCTTCCTCGAGCTCTAGGTAAAGCCTAACTCTCTCTCTCTCCACATGTGATACTGACACAGACACGACACACACACAGATGGTGACACAGACACGACACACACATACACTGATACAGACACCGATAAGGACCTTAGGGTTAGGATTAGGTTTTTTGACATGGACACAGACACTAATATCACATGGACACAGATAGTGACACAGACACTGAGCTCGAGATATGAGGGATTGTGACAGTTGTAGTAGGGTTATTACCTGCAAGTGATACACTTTAGAAGTGTTAGTATGTGGAGTCATCAGTTAGTATATTATCTGTTATTAGTATTGGTACATGGAGGAGACCAAATGAAGTTTGGTTATAGACTTGGGGCTCTGGCATAGGGCACTGCAGCAGTGCACCCAAATGGTGCCTGTCAGTTAGGCTTGGGGGAAGTCCCTAGGCACTGCAGAGGCATGCCTTAGTGCATCTCAGTTTCAGTTTGGTATCAGTCATCAGTACTTATACACTGATACGTATCAGGGACTGTGTGAGGTATCAGTACAGGCAATTGTAGGAGTTGATGCAGGCAAGGTATAAAGTCAAGTGTTAATAGGGTATATATAGATATGTAGGTTAGTGATGTTTAGAGATGTTAGATAGGAGTGTACTAAGATGGTATCTAGAATAAGCGGGATGGCATGCTCGAGCCTTGTAGTGGGCAGTGAGAAGGAGGTCTGCAACAGTGAGCAGGCAACCGAAGAGAAAAACCATCAGCACTGTGTCATTTCAGCAACCATGTATCAGTAAGTATCAACAAGTCCCACTGTATCAGTATCCATTTTCAGTTGCATTTAGTGAGCTATGTATACTAGTTTTAGTTAGCTTAGTGTCCAGGTATTGGTTAGTTGGTTTAAGATGGGTTAGCATGAGTTATTGGGTAAAAGTTAAGGGTATCAGTTTTGTATTAAATTAGTACATAGTTAGTGTAGTTAAATAGTTACTTACTGATATACTTGATTTTGTTAATAGTTAGCTAAGTAACTATATGTCATAGTAAGCATTGTATACAGTAAAGAACCCAAGCTTTTACCAATAGTATAAAATATTAAAAAACTAAGAGACTTGGCCTCTTTTAGTTGTTTTAAATATTGCTTATTTTAGACTTTGATAAATAAAAGTATGTATTATATCAGATATGATTTTTATAGTACGGTTAAGTTATGAAATTAGGTGATAAACCACTGTATGTAATGATTTATATGATACATACTGTTATTTTTACAGAAGTATCTAGAAATGGATATGAATTACTATCTGCGTTATCGTTCGTGGATGTACAACCGTCATTCTGATGACATATGCGGTGTGCGGGATAAATTCATTGAGGGTGTACAGCAGTTTCTGCAGTTTGCCAAGGCGTTCCCTCAGTACATGGACGGTACCAAAATTAAGTGTCCGTGTGTGAGATATCGCAACAGGAAATATCATCCAGAAGTGGAAGTTACATATCATTTATACTCGAAGGGCTTTACGCCAAATTACTATCAGTGGACCGTGCACGGAGAACTTGTATCTCTAGCATCGGAGTCGGAGCCCTATGTGGAGCCGTATATGGATTTCCAAGACCACGATGCTTATGACGACGAGTTGGTGAACATGGTTTATGATACGGCGGGGCCTAGTTTCAATCCTGACAATTATGATGCGGCGGGACCTAGTTTCAATCCGGACAATTATGATGCAGCTGAGGAGGCACCGAATGCCGATGCTGCAAAGTTTATGGAGTTGCTTGAGAATGCAAGGACTCCACTATATCCTGGTTGTGAGGATCATTCACCGTTGGAGGTGGTTACAAGATTATTGAGCATCAAGTTCGATTTTAACATGTCGCAAGAATGCTATAATCGACTGCTCGATTTGATTATAGAGATCTTGCCCTAGGGTGCAAAGTTGCCTAAAGACTTTTACCGATCTAAGAGGATTGTGAGATCGCTTTGGATGGGATACGAAAAAATCGATGCATGTCACAACGGGTGCATGTTGTACTACAAAGACGACAAGGATGAAGATGCGTGCAGATTCTGTGGTATTGATCGCTACAAGGCCACTGTTAGAGAAAAGTCTGTCGGTGCAAGGAAGCCTACCGATTCAATGCACTACTTGCCTTTGACGCCGCGGTCGCAGCGGTTGTTTATGGTTAAGGAGACTGCAGAAAACATGAGTTGGCACAGGCAAAAACAGATCGAAGGAGTATTGGATCATCCATCCGATGGAGAAGCATGGAAGCACTTTGATCGAGAGTATCCATATTTTGCCGAGGAAGCGCGTAATGTCAGATTGGGGCTCTGCTCTGACGGTTTTACCCCATTCGGACTTTCGGGATCCCAGTATTCGTGTTGGCCTGTGATCGTCACTCCGTACAATCTACCGCCTTGGATGTGCATGAAGACTCCGTATATGTTCCTAACCGTTATTATCTCGGGTTCGAACAATCCGAAGAGGAACATCGATGTGTATTTACAGCCTTTGATAGATGAGTTGAATCAGCTGTGGGAAGTCGGTGCCAACACGTACGATGTTTCTAGAAAGCAGAATTTTCAGATAAGGGCAGCACTTATGTGGACCATCAACGACTTTCCGGCCTATGGAATGTTATCGGGATAGAGCACCCATGGTCGTCTCTCATGTCCGTATTGCATGGACTGTTCTCAGGCTTTCCGTTTGAAACACGGAGGCAAACCGTGCTTCTTCGATTGTCATCGACAAGTTTTGCTGAAGGATCATCCGTACCGGAGGAATCAGAATGCTTTTCGTGCGGGAGTTGTAGAGAAGGCCAATCCACCGCCAAGGTGGCCCGGATGCACGATATGGGAAGTGGTAAAAGATTTACCAAGTGCTATCGAAGAGCCTGCTAAGGGGTACAAGTGTGACGGATTTGGACGCACCCATAACTGGATGAAGAGGAGTATATTCTGGGATCTGCCATATTGGAGCACCAATCTGATCAGACATAACCTTGATGTCATGCATATCGAGAAGAATGTGTTTGATAACATAATTAATACTGTAATGGATGTAAAGGGGAAGACGAAAGATAATCTGAAGGCCAGGTTGGACTTAGAAGACATATGTAGACGTCCTGCATTGCATTTGATAGAGGAGGGGAATGGAAAGTTAAAGCAACCTAAGTCAGTTTTTTTATTGGATAAAGAGGATAAAGGTAGACTTTGTAGGTGGATTCAGGGTCTAAAGTTTCCAGACGGGTACGTGTCGAACTTGAAAAGATGCGTCGACCTCAAAGAGAACAAACTAGTAGGTATGAAGAGCCACGATTGTCACGTATTCATGGAGAGGTTAATTCCGATTGCATTTTGGGAATTCTTACCACAGGTCGTTTGGGACCCATTGACAGAGCTGAGCATATTCTTCAGAGATCTTTGTTGTACTAAGTTGCTCGTCGATCGTCTAGAAAAGCAAGAAAGGGACATTGCGGTAACACTATGTAAGCTCGAGAAGGTGTTTCCTCCTGGACTCTTTGACTCTATGGAGCATTTGCCAATTCATCTTTCCTATGAGGCACGTGTTGGTGGTCCTGTCGGTTATCGATGGATGTACCCCTTCGAGCGCCATCTGAATCACCTAAAGAGAAAGGTAAAAATTAAGGCATGGGTTGAAGGCTCTATTTGTGAAGCTTATGTTCTCGAGGAGATTACAAACTTTTGCTCGACGTATTTCAAACCGCATGTTGCTACTAATAGGACGAAAGCTTCCAAAAATGATGACGCATATCAGGAATCTAATGATGCAATACTCAAAGTATTCAATGCATCCGGAAAGCCTTCGGGAAAAATAAAGAAGAGATATTTGAATGACGATGAGCTAAGTGCTGCTCAATTGTATATATTACTCAATTGTGACGAGGATGAAGTGGAGAAGCTAGAGGGGTAAGTAATTAATACGTCCACGTTTACATCATCTCAATGTAATAGTATAAGATACTATTATGCTACTAATCAACAGTTGCTTCATTATTTTTCAGCACATATAATGATGAGTTGAGGTCGGTTAGACCCTACATAACAGACGAAGAAGTAGAACAAGATATGAGATGCCATTTTCCTTCTTGGTTGAGCGTATATGTAAGATGCTTGGTAATTACTTTTTATTTCTGCACTTGCAAAACAAATAACTCACTATCGCTACTTTGGTATTTAGGTCGATCGTCTAATATCACCCGAGACTGAATCTATTAGGACTCTAGCCAAGGGACCAATTACTGCCGTAAAAATATGGCCAAGTTTCTGTGTGAATGGATTCAGGTTCAAGTCAATAAATGCTCCTATCAGAGACAGCTTTCTGGATCTTGATTCCACGAAAAATAGTGGTTTGTGTATCAAATCTTCAAACTACAAAGACGTCAATCAGGGCAATGATTTTTTTGGCATCTTACGAGAGATTGTGAAGTTGACATATAATTATGGCACAGAACCTGCTAATATCGTGCTATTCAGGTATGAATGGTTCGATCCGATTCAAGATCAAGGTTGGAAAATTGACAAGCATGGCCTTATGGATATAAACTACAAGCGTAGATATCAAGGCTATGAACCATTTGTCCTATCAAGTCAGGCTCAGCTCGTGTACTTCACAACTTATCCTAGACGGGGGACAGCCGAGGTCGGAATGGTGGGCAGTATGCAAGACTAAAGCCAGAAATACCTTTGACATTGACGAAATAGCTTATTAGGAGGACGATCTACCTCTTGTAACAAATATTATAGATGTGGACTCAATGGAAGTTACTCATTACACGAGTAATACTGTAGAAGATGTAGAATTATCCGAAGAGGACGACGAAGTAGATGAAAGTGAAGACGAGGAAGAGGAAGAGCAGGACGACGAAGGCGAACAAGATGAATTTTCTGAAGATGATTGAAAATAAAAAATATTACATGTAGAATGTAACTATATTTTGACTGTAAATATTGCATGTAGAAGTAGATGTACCCATTAACGAATATATGTATTATATTTTGACTGTATAATGCTTTGAGATATGTATCACATTTCGACTGTAGAATGTAGTATATATTTGTGTTTCTCTATATTCATCATATGTTGTTATCAGATATGACAGGACGACGTGGAGGATTCGGCAGGTCCCGAGGTAGACAGAGTGCCACTCCGGTACTGCCTACTGTTGGTTCTGGATCATCGTCGCCCAGTACTCCAGTATATCGATCACACACATGCCCGACTGTTGGGACGAGTAGTTCTTGGCGTGATAGTACACCCTCGTCCAGCGTTCCTCCTGCTGATGGAACCATGGAGACAGATGAGCATGTCGAGGAGGTCGTGCCGATGTTGTCCCAGCATCAGCAAGATCCTCCATGCGCACCACCGGAGGAGACGAGGACAGAGATTTGGGCCGACGGTACAAAGTAAGTCAATTAGATGGTTTAGTATATATTTGTGTTTCTCTTTATTCATCGTATATTGACTTTTTCAGTAATCTAAATTATTATCTCTGTATAGATATCGTCCATCATCGGTTCAGAGACGCCTAGGCCAATTTCTGAGGAACAACTACGGTGGCCCTTGGATCAACTACTCTGAGACTCCGGAGGAGAGGAAGGCGTTCTGGTTTGCGCACTTCCAGGTAAAAGTATATTAAATAAATCCTCTAATTTATGCATATTCGTGATGCTAACCTAATGAATTATTTATTGTAGCAAACGTATTTTTATCCTCCGCACCAGGCCGAGTTGATCGAGCGGCTCTTTCCTACCGTTGCCGCCAAGCTTATCCGAGATGCTCTGGATGACCAGAAGGCTCGTGATTGTGCTGGAAAACCGATCCAAGGTTGGATCAAGCCTGAGCAGTGGACTGCGATGAGGGCTAGATTCGACGATCCGAGCTACAAGGAAAGGTCTAAGAAGGCCAAGGCGGCTAGGCAGAATGCTGCCAAGTGGTGTGGTGGCTCGATTCCGATGACGGAACATTTCCGTCGTTTGGTATGTTTTTTCTTTTAAAATATATTATTTTAATATAAGTACCATAAAATGGTACTTGGAAAAAATATTTAAGTTTAGTAATAAATAATATATTTTTAACAGGTACAGAGGGGTGAGGATACAAACATGGTGACCATATTCTTGGCCACCCATCGTAAGGACGGAAATCTAATTGATGAGAGGGCCTCACAGACCTATGTAAGTATTACTTTACTTTGTGTTTATTTTAATATAACTTAGGCAATTATCGAGTTTCCAAACCTTTTCTAGGCCGAGTATCTTAGGCTTCGTGAGCGGGCGACTGCTAGTGCACCTACACCTGGAGAGGCTGGTACTTCGTCGCAGCCCGGTCCATCTCCGTGGGCGGACGACCTGTGGGTGACCGCAGCTGGTGGTCTCCAGAGGGGTACGTACTACGGTACGGGCTCCTATGGCGCCCTGGTTGCGACGCAGTCATCTAGGGCCTCCCCGACAGCTGCGCATTCCACACACCCCTCGCAGTCGCAGCCCTCGCAGTCGTCGGCCAGAGTCCAGGAGGCCGTCCAAGAGGCCGTTGACCGTCAGATTGTGTCTCTCCGTGACGACTTGCTGCAAAGTATGGAGGACCAGTCCCGGTCCCAGTCGTAGGCGGACGATCCGATGCTCATCGCACGATTGGATATGCTCGACCGCAGCATGACGGAGCTATGGGAATTGACAAATGATATTAGATCCTCCAATGATCGCAACATCATGGAGCTGCAGGCGTCACAGCTATCGATGGGCGAGAAGCTGACGAGGATGCAGGATTCAATGGGTGATAGCAGTACGGGGCTGTTATCTACCCTGGATTCTTACAACCAGTGACTCGCAGACTTGGAGCGGGCATGGCCTCCACCGACGTCACTGCCTTCTCCATCGACATCGGTGTCGATTCCACGGGACGAGTATGAGAAGTTCTTATCCTTCAAGCGTGCCGGTGGTCAGCCTCCTGCAGATCCATAGTAGTATAGTTATTTTTATTATTATTTAGGATGCGATTGTATATTATGAATTATTGATACTTCAACAATAGGCATGATGTATGATGCTTCTTGTGGTCTTTAATTTTTTAGTTAATTTAATTAGATTATATAGTTATCTTCAATATCCACATTTAATTGGATTGATACTTCAACAATGCTTCTTGTGGTCTTTAATTTAATTGGATTATATAGTTAACTAGATTGAATCATGTTGGTGTGTGTGATGAAGATGGTTACGGTGCTAGATTGGGGAAGAGCCGATACGAGTGTGCCTCTTGCAAGAAGAGCTTCCACTCCTACCAGGCTCTAGGCGGGCACCGTGCGAGCCATAAGAGGCTCAAAGGGGGATGCTGCAGCAGAGGAGGCGAGAGTACTACTAGCCCATTGGATGTCGTCGATCCGACAGTTGTCCACAGTGGAAAGGCTAAAACTGCAGGGAATCACCAATGTGGTATTTGTGGTAAGGTGTTTGCTTCTGGACACTATTTTTTTATTTTATTTTTAAAATTAACGACGTGTTTAGCGACGTTTAGCGACGTTTAGCAACGTTAAGTTATGTCGCTAAATACGTCGCTAATTAGCGATGCTATAAAAAGTCGCTAATGACGTCACTAAAGACGTCGCTATACGTCGCCAATTGCTGACATGGCAGTATAGCCAGGTCATTTAAGACGTCGGTATAACGTCGCTATTGATGTCACTAATCAGCGACCTTTAGCGACTTTAATAAACGTCGCTATTTAGCGACTTGGCATCGCTAAACGTCGCAAAAATTTGCGATACAGTAAAGTCGCTAAAAAAGTCGGTATAGCGACGTTTAGCGACATTTTTTTTTTGCGACTTGGGTTTTTCGACAACTTTATAACGTCGCTAATTATGTTGCTAAACCAAATTAGCGGCGACATTTTGTTATTTAGCGACGTTTTTAGACGTCGCTAATTTGACTTTTTCTGGTAGTGCACCAAGTTGCTAAGAAAGGGACCTACCCTATCGGAAAGTTGCGGGCTCTCAGCTGGGCGCATTACAATGCCTCTTGGTGCCGCCTGACCCAGTAGATCTTAAAGAGATAGGAGCGGGAACTCAGAGCCACCGACTTATTCTTTGTTGTAAGGGGTACTTGTTATGGCTTGGAGGTAAACCGTCCTCTATTTGTCGCCCTGATAGAGTTGTACAACCTTCGTACGGGGACCTTCTTCACGTCCGACAGCGAGATGGGACTGGATTTACATGAGATGCATGTCGTCTCAAAACTCCCTTGGGGTGATGAACCCTATAAAGAGTGTACCCCAAGCAATAAAAAGCTCGAGAAATTGGAAGAAGAGGACCCCGAGATCTCGATGGTATACTAAGAGTTTCTATGTCATCATGGCATATGCCAGAGGTCTTCGAAGAAGAAGAAGTCTAGTGAGGGATCCTATCCTCATATTACGACCTGGACTCGCCACCTCTTTCCGGAGCCGCAGGATTCTAATAGAGTTCATGTTCAGGCACCGCGGTCCGACCAGGAATTGACTGACTCTATCCATGCGCTGAAGGACTAGGCCGCCGAGGGTAAGGAAGTTGGGGATCATCGGGGAAAGAGGGCGAACCCCTTGACGAGCTGAGTGGCCTCGAAGAGGAGCTCAGCTATTTTTATATGGATATGCACAATTATCCCCTTTGGCTGTGCAGGCGGGGTACTTGATGCTCTGGCTGTGCAACTACGTAGTCCCGGGCGGGTTTGGGACAATAAAAAGGATTAGTCGCACCTTGATCCTACCTACCGTGAAGTTGGCATTTGGCCACAAGCTGGCCCTTCTACCAGCCATGGTGTATTGCATCCATTATGGTCTCTACAACTTTGCTGAGAAAGTGGGCGACCATCCTGGTAAGGGACATTTCAACAGGGTCGAGCTTCCTTACTACTACTTGATGGGTTGTCTTCTCCTACATCACGGGTCTTTGATGAGGCCTGGGACTAACGAGGATATAGTGGTCACTGATGCCCTGATCCATAGGTATCGGATGATGAAGTAGCGGTACAATAATATCCCTGCTGGAAGGAGGAAGCTCTCCTTTATGACTGGCTGGACTTTTTTCACGTCCGAGCTAGAGTTTACCTCCGATGAAAGGAACGTCATTCATTACGATGACGGGGTAGCATCTCGAGGCTTGTCTGAGAGGCTCCTTCGCTGGCTCCAAGCCATCCCTTCCACCTGGTGTATCAGAATAAGGCTACCGTCTTCGTCGAGACTTATCTACCCAGTCGGTTTGCTCATCAGTTTGGCTATACTCATCTTTTACTGGGTTATCTGAGTGCTTCTCTCGGGTATATTGGCAGTTTGCTCGATGGAGCCCGAGCATTAAGTTATTGTACTACTGTCAGCACCCGGGTCAGGTTCTAATTGCCAACAGCCAGAGTCGTACCCCCAATATTGTATACCATGACGAGGTATTATTATATGGCGAACGCTCTACCGACTAACTTTGATCCGAAGAGAAGTTATATTGAAGGCACCATGTTGATACCTCCGGATGCCAAAGTGCGTAGGACGACCAAGAAGCGTAAAGGAGTGGCCAGGCCCCTGATTGTAGAGCTAGACCTGTCGACCGAAAAAGACACAACTACTCCGTCAGATGATCCCCTGGCTGTCAAGTGCAAACCAAAGATGAAGCCACATCACACTGGCTACTCCAAGAGGGCAAGGACGGATATGGACCCAAAGGCAAAATCGATAGTGAAACCGAAGTCCCCTGCGAGAGGGATTACGAGTAAAGAGGTAGGACCCCTTTCATCGGTAGCTTTTGAAGCTGATCCCACTTTAATGCTATAACGGTATTCGTAAATCCTCTTAATCTGATTCTGCCTGGTCCTTTATATAAATACCTTGGCTCTGATCTGTTTAAAAATTTGCAGACACATGAGAGAAGGGACCGTCCCTAATGAGCAGCCACTTTGGTGGTTTCTTATGCCGAACCGGAAGAGAAAACCTTCCTGGAGTCCGATGTAGGTGCCTCGAAACTAGTACCTGTGACCTTGTGAGCTCAGGGCTTGGGTACGACTTTGGTGGAGCAGCCTTATACCCTTTTAGAGCACATATCTGTAGAAGATATGGAAGCCATGAGGGAGGCTATGACAATACTAAATGAGCCGCAAGACGTGTTGTCTTCCTTCAGTAGGTCATTTCTCAACTTCACAAGATCAAAATTTTTTTGGCTTCATCTTTCAGTTCTCCTAGTGAAGGTAATTACTTATTGTTCTAGATATGTAGGCCATGCCTCTCCCTTGAGGACCATGGACGTGGCTGTCGAGGAGGATGTCCTAGAAGAGGGGGCAGTGAACTTGTTAGGAAGGCACCCAGATCTCTTCCTAGTTATGGTAACGGGCATCCTGCAGTGTCCTCTAAGAGGCTGCAGTGGACGAGGTCCCTACTTTTGCGGGTTCTTCTGGTACGGCTGCTTCTTTCCCAATTATTGCTGTCGGAAGCTCAATGGCTGAAGCCTCTCTAGATATTAGGGTGGACAGCCATCGTGTGGAGGTTATCCTC
Source organism: Iris macrosiphon (assembly GCA_036927795.1). Taxonomy (NCBI): domain Eukaryota; kingdom Viridiplantae; phylum Streptophyta; class Magnoliopsida; order Asparagales; family Iridaceae; genus Iris; species Iris macrosiphon. The sequence continues at coordinate 82,009,429 of JAYESA010000011.1, read as the reverse complement.
GATATTCCCAGTACTGTGGTTGCTGAGTCATCTTCTGAGGCTACCACAACACAGTCTAGGGTTGGCCTATAGGTGGGAGCTGACGTAGCAGGGCACCCTAGTACTCCTATCCCGAGTTGCGGTGCCACTCTAACATCTGTTGATCATTTACAGGGCATTCAGGCATCCCATGCATCTATTAGGGATTGGATCACGAGCAGGACCGTTGGTTGCTCCTTGATTGTTACTTCGCCCTCAGGATCTTCGAGCATCACCGCTCAACCTTTCGAGCCAGTAGTTTCTTCCTTCTTCCAGCCCCCTTTAACTCCGACTACATTAGAAGAGCTTGATGAAAATATGGGACTCTTGGTTCAGAAATTCTATATGTTCCTGAAACAAGGGGTCGAGGTGTAAAACCCCTATTCATAGAAATCGGATATAGTTTATTTATTTAATGAATAATTTAATTATAGTAATTAGTGACTAATTAGAAGAAATAGATTTTTAATAATTTTTATTTTAGGTGTTGGCGCACTTAGAGAATTTATGGGATCATCAGGAATTTTTCTGAATTTATTTCATGTAGGAGACCCTTTGGACAGTTGCTAGCTTAATGGTGTGCACATATATATTTTTTAGAATTTTTCTATGTATTTATATATATATGTGCATTTGGGGGATTTATGGAGCAATTATGAATTTTTTCCGAATTTATTTCATGTAGGAGACCCCTTGAGCAGTTGCTAGCTTAATGTTATGTATTAGTGTAATTCTAGATTTTTCCTATGAATATATATATATATATATATATATATATATATATATATATATATATATATATATATATATATATATATATTTTAAAGGAATTTAGAAAAGAAAAGAAAAGGAAAGAAACTATTAAAAAACTAATACTATTAAAAATCTATTAATAAACTAATACTATCCTACCCAAACTACAACTACCCATTCCTATTAACTACAATTACCAAGCCAAAACACCACCCGCTGGCTTGCAAAAATCCTACAGACCCCTTGTGAGCCGCCCCTTTAGCAAAACACAACAGACCCCCCCCTTTAGCCGCGTTAAACAAGACCCGCCCCTTCTCCCTTTCATATATATATATATATATATATATATATATATATATATATATATATATATATATATATATATATTCGTTAATTCATCTAAAACCTAAACCTAAATCATCCAAACCCTTTCTCTTCCCATCTAGACCTAGAGAGCGCCGCCACCACAGCCGGAGAACCCCGCCAGGCCGTCCAAACCAATCCCGATGACCGCGACCCCGCGCACTACAGATTTCTGCAGTGAAGTACCTGTGTTCCAGAGTTGTTTCCCGTCGCCTCGCTCAACCAAACGCTACCCCGTCTTCATCGGTATGCTCACCCCTTAACTCTCTTCCATATTTGTATGATAGTAGACCTCGAACAACGAAACACTATAGGCAAAAATAGTGCCAAAGTTGGCAGAAATAGACCAAATTTTGGGATCGCAGAAAACTACGGTGATCACCCATGTTCCAGAGTTCGTATCTTCCACCACAGAGATCCGAATTCGATAATTCTTTTTGGTATGCGTAGACCGCTTGACCTAGTTTAATTTCAGTTAAATAACCCTAGATTATTAACTGCTGTAGGTAGAATTAAATTCGTTAGAAAATCCCACGTACACACTTTTCTAGATTTCTAAAAGTTGTAAAACGGAACGCGCCCTGCAAAACAGGACCGTCCCGTCGTATACAAAGTGTACCAAACGTTGCACACAGCGTAACCGGACACGTGAGAGTTCACGAAAACTGTTTCGGACGCGTGTGCGCGCCGGAATCAGCCCGTATCCGCGGATACACCCCGTATCGTAACTTTTACGAAAGTCGTGCGTATTTTGTGCACGCTCGTCAGATTGTGACAAAACTTATGCAACTGGACTTATGGTAACGCGCTGGTCCTGTGACCCAATTTTTACGCAATTCTGAGACAGTTGACCAATATCCAATTGGTGGGCCCCACGGTTGACTTTTTGGACGAAATTGTGTTCGGCTCATCTCAATCCACATTTGGACATACTGTTGGGTTTGTATTGACATCTAGAGTTGTTTGGCCTATAATTTGTCCCATTTAGAGACTGTTACCCTTAGCACGCTTTTCGGTGCAAAGTGGGCCACACGTGGACCCCACTTTTACCCAAAATTACCGTTTTGCCCCTGTATCCAAATTGGACGAAAGGAAAGTACTTTCTAGCTATTTTGCTTATTCTGGAAACGTTTGTGATGTTTATTTCAGCATCCAGAGACGTTCATTCTGAGGCCGTAGCTTCTGACTCTTGGTGTGGACATCGGGACATTACATCTTTGCAGCTTTCTTGCCAGGTAAGATACCTTGCCAAATTATTTACAGTATTTTGCATGATATTTATATTTCTGTTTATTCATTGCCTGTGTAGTCTCGTTCAGTTATATTCATTGCATGTGTAGTTCGTTCAGTCATTACTATATATATTAGATATGTTGACACACACTTGACACCTAGTATCATGAGAGGACAATCATTAGGCGTATGGGCTTTTAACCACTCTGATAAATCGTAGTATATAGTTCACACTATGGGCGTATGTCGCGCTGGTCGCTACCCCCGAGGTATATCAATTTCTGTTGGGTCGCGCTGGTCGCTACCCCCGAGGTATAACAATTTCTGATGTCCACTGGCGGGTGTGTAAGTTGTGAGGCTTAGATCGAGTAGCCTACCCTTGCCCATACGTCGAAAAGTTGTCCTCATTTGCATTTATATAGATTGTCTTGTACAGCGTACTTACATATTTTCTACCTATTATGCTTGTTTATTGTATTCAAATTGGCTTACTTTTCTGTATCTTGTTATGTCCCTCTGAGGACCTGGTCCCCTTCCAGGTGTATCTGTTCTTGAGTATTTGTAGGAGCGCAGATTTGGATGGTTATATATGTTTCGTGGATGTCTTCTCTTCGAGCCGTGGTCGTTAGCTGGTATTCCTATATTGTGTTTATTGTGTTGTACCTTTACCTTCGAGTTGGTAGTGGATTTGTTTCCATCCAACTATCATCCTTAGATACTTATATTGAGATGTAGTTTCTTAGATACTGGTTATTTATTTCGTGGATGAAATTTAGATTATACCCTGTGACTTGTGACATATGTTTATACCACTTGCGGATTGATATTCATATTACAGCGTACGTGTCAATTTTGATTTTCATATATTGGAGTTATCATATCTATACGGCTGGCATGCTTACGTGTTCCTAGTCCTATGTATTTTGGAACTGGGGCATGGCATATTTTTGTGGTGGCCCATGTAGGTCGAGAACATATTGTCTCGGTTACGTTATTGTACCGAAGAAGCCTGCACCTAGGAATAGAGTGTAGGATCTCATCCACAATTGACTATGATTCGCTCTCCTTCTAATCCATTCTATCTGAATAATTGCATCCTACTTGATTCCTGTACTTTCCTAATAGTTCTTTGAGTATAGCCTTCTGCTAGAATATAGGAACCCCTGTTATTAGGATGATAATTATGGTAGCACACCTATTAAGAATACAACGAGAGTATAGACACACCACTAAGTTTAGAATATCTAGTGAATCCTAGAATTCCTTACCTATAGATTGATCGACCATTACCCCTTGACATAGTTATGAAGGACTTGAGAGTAGTATAGATACTACTAGAGTTAGTTAGAAATTTGATCATAGTGTTTTACCCTAGTAGTGAGGAACCAATAGAAATCCAAGATTGAAAATTATGACTGAACCTAACCTTCATAGTTAGATAGTATTGGAGAACTATAAACTTAGATCATTGTCTTATTATTAGTAGACAGTACCTTAGAAAGCCGAGAGGAATGTAATTAACACTTTTTTCTTGATCATACCTCGAACATAGCAACTAGCAGACCACTGCCCCTTAGAGAACCATGATGCTATCTAGAGCCCTCTATTTTAATTTCATATGTTGTTCCTCTGCGACCTTAATGTTCGCTAATTGTGCGACGACCAAATTTTGTTCCTCTATTCTTCATCTTTCAACTCGTGCCATCTGACACTTCTGATTGTAGGCCAGGTGATTTATTCTGTGTTAAGGACATATAGTTGCTGGGATTATAGTTGTTAATATTAAATTTTAAAATTGTGTGCTTAGTAGTTAGAACTTGATAGTTTAAGTTATTCTTGTAGATTGAGACCTGGTGCTTATTCCTTAGTTTTAAATTGTGTAACCTGTACCCCCACCTCGATACGAGTTATATCCCCTTTCCCCCTGGAAGGCCAGTAACTGTTCCGTTCTTACTATTGACACTTGCACTAAGACTAAGACTTAAGACGACTATGACCTATGTAATATAAGAGGATACCCTAATAAGTACCAAGAGCCCTTCTCGTAGACCTTAACAGGAGCTTCTACGGTATCCTTAAGACAATTAGAGTATTAGTTTATTGTTATAAGTTGGGTAGTATACCTCACAATATAGTATCACATAGTCTTTTGACCTATTATTGAAGTGTGATTGAACAACATTAACTGTATGCTAGCTTAGGACGACGGTGTTTTTTTTTCAGACTGTAGAACTTAGAGACTACACCCCTACTTTGTCGACTATCGACTTAGACAAAAAATTAGTATGACAACTAAAGAGATTGTAAGAGTCTTATCTTTTGTGAACTTGAATTGTTATGTACCTTCTTTCATCATAATCCAGCGTATTTATGTTTGATGTACTACCTAGACTGATGCTGCTATTATAGCCTAGTTTTTGCAAGCTTATTCTTTTATCGAGCTTGCTCATGACATATGTATTATTGGGTGCACACAATGATACAATTGCCTAATCAGAATCGGTGTATTAAGGTCTAGCTAACCTTAGTGCGCTTGGTTCGCTCTTCGCATGACTACTTTACGTGGATTTAGATATATGGTAGTAGACGGATATACTTGCCCCTAGACATGTCTGACACATCGTATCGGTTACATAACTGTACTGATACGAGCATATAAATAGGAAATTACCAAAAATGGAATTTTAATCTACAACTGTCCTAACAACTCTCTTTTTTAATTCTTTAATCTCTTTGAACCTCGTACTTGTATTCTATCACCTTCACCTTGAATTCTTTATTATTTCTCTTCGTCTTCCCTTATTTCGGAAAGACGAAACCTCATGCTGGTATAAGTTGATACTGATAGTACTAGATATACCCCATAAGGCTAATCACATGACATAGTGACTCTTTTTTATAATTGATTAAGGACATATCATAGGTGATATGTTTGGTGTTAAAACTTTGAGGATTGAATAACATGATTAAATAATTTAAGGAATGGTTTTCCTAGATGTATAGCCTTAGGTGATAGATGGATAAAATTTAAGTTCGGTAGATTGTGAACCCCTCACCCAAAATTAGACCTACTTGGCTGAGATAGTGAGACTAAGGCTAGATTGATTCCAGTTAGAGATAGAACATGGTATTTATTTAATTTTGCAATAATTATATCACTTAGCGTACCTTACCGTGCTTCGATGATTGGAGCACTACACTAGCCACTGCCTTCCAACAAATTTTATACCCTTATCCTAGACGTGCCCATCATCCAATTCTCATCTTTGTGCAAAATTTCCAATTTTTGGGCGCTTTCATGCAAAAGAGCATTTAGGTGTCCACACCATTGGACATGAGACATGAAGAAACCTATTTTTCGCTCATGTGGATTTTTCTATGATTTTTTTATTTTTCGGGATGTGCAACGCGCAACATCGCCCACCCCTTTAAACCTAGCCTTGCATTTTAAAGAATGCAAATCTTATACCATCCTTGACTTTCTACCGTGGCTTAATTTTAATTTCGAGGACAAATTTTTTATAAGTTGGGTAGAATGTAAAACCCCTATTCCTAGAAACCGGATATGGTTTTTTATTTAATTAATCATTTAATTATAGTAATTAGTGTCTAATTAGGAGGAATAGATTTTTAATAATTTTTATTTTAGGTGTTGGTGCACTTAGAGGATTTATGGGACCATCAGGAATTTTTCTGAATTTATTTCATGTAGGACACCCTTTGGAAAGTTGCTAGCTTAATGGTGTGCACAAATATATTTTTTAGAATTTTTCTATGTATTTATATATATATATATATATATATATATATATATGTGCATTTAGGGGATTTATGGAGCAATTATGAATTTTTTCCGAATTTATTTTATGTAGGAGACCCCTTGAGCAGTTGCTAGCTTAATGTTATGTATTAGTGTAATTCTAGATTTTTTCTATGAGTATATACGTATATATAAATATATATATACATATATATTTTAAAGGAATTTAGAAAAGAAAAAAAAAGAAAAGAAAAGAAACTATTAAAAAACTAATACTATTAAAAATCTATTAATAAACTAATACTATCCTACCCAAACTACAACTACCCATTCCTATTAACTACAACTACCAAGCCAAAACACCACCCGCTGGCTTGCAAAAATCCCACAGACCCCTTGTGTGCCGCCCCTTTAGCAAAACACAGTAGACCCCCCCCTTAGCCGCGTTAAACAAGACCCGCCCCTTCTCCCTTTCATATATATATATATATATATATATATATATATATATATATATATATATATATATATATACATTAATTCATCTAAAACCCTAAACCTAAATCATCCAAACCCTTTCTCTTCGCATCTAGACCTAGAGAGCGCCGCCACCGCAGCCGGAGAACCCCGCCAGGCTGTCCAAACCAATCCCGACGACCGCGACCCCGCGCACTGCAGATTTCTGCAGCGAGGTACATGTGTTCCGGAGTTGTTTTTCGTCGCCTTGCTCAACCAAACGTTACCCCGTCTTCAACGGTATGCTCACCTCTTAACACTTTTCCATATCTGTATGATAGTAGACCTCGAACAACGCAAAACCATAGGCAAAAACAGTGCCAAAGTTGGCAGAAATAGACCGATTTCTGGGATCGCAGAAAACTGCGGTGATCACCCATGTTCCAGAGTTCGTATCTCCCACCACAGAGATCCGAATTCGATGATTATTTTTGGTATGCGTAGACCACTTGACCTAGTTTAATTTTTGTTAAATAACCCTAGATTATTAACTACTGTAGGTAGAATTAAATTCGTTGAAAAATCTCGCGTACACACTTTTCTAGATTTCCAAAAGTTATGAAACGGATTTGTTTCCATCCAACTATCATCCTTAGATACTTATATTGAGATCTAGTTTCTTAGATACTGGTTATTTATTTATATTTGATTTTCGTAGATGAGATTTAGATTATACCCTGTGACTTGTGACATATGTTTATACCACTTGTGGATTGATATTCATATTACAGCGTACGTATGGATTTTTGTTTTCATATATTAGAGTTGCCATATCCATACGACTGGCATGCTTACGTGTTTCTAGTCCTACATATTTTGGGACTGGGGCGTGACACGAGGGCATGCTGGAGTGCAACAAATCCTTCGCCTGGGCTAAGCACTCTGCCGAGGCCAGGTCCACTCTCTGAGGGGTCTCCCTAATTTCAAACAGATGGCTGACCTCCTGGGCCAAAGGTTGGTGGAGGTAGAGCAATGCCTGATGGAACTACAGCAGTATCGACAGGCAGATATGGGAATGTTAATATCCCATGAGTATAACGAGTTCTCAAAGAAGGTGGAGATAGAGAAGGCCTCATTTGCTTCCTCTATAGAAACTTTCCAGTGCGACCTCCTGGATTTGTAAGAGAAGCGTGACCGGCTGAGCGATCTCAGGGAAGGGTGTCTCTCCCGGTGGGGGACCTAACTGAGACCATTAGGAAGATGCTGGTCGAGCTTGTTGTGTAGGAGAATAGGCTGCAGGAGACCCAGCAGGAAGATGAGGCAATCCGGGCCAAGGTGAGCCAAGTGGCGAAGAACATTATTAGTGTCAAAGTTATTGTACAGAAACTCAAGGACGGCTACGAGTCCTTCGCTCGCTAGGAAGATCCCAAAGTCATGGCCAAAGAGGTTGAGCGCCGGGCCCAGATGCGCCTGGATGGCCGTATAGCCCATCTCCATGAGCGAATAGCGGAGTTATGCTCCGACTCACAGCACCAGTAACTCTTTCTTTGCTTTTTGTGTCTTTATTTTTCCTTCGAGCTTGTTATCTTAAAAATCCCCCAAATATAGTTTACTTTCAATTTCTCTTCGTAGAAAGAAATAAAAGTTATTCCATTTGTCTGCAGTTTTTGTTTGTGAGCTTTGGATATCGTACTAGAGATAATATGGACATAGTACAATATCGCAGTCTATTTAGGATGTCCCACCGGAGGATTTTAGGTGGAACTATTACTTCTTGTGTACTGGAGTGCAAGTAGTAGGTTCAAGACAAGCCCTGCTAGAGGTGATATAGATGTGGTAGGTTTTGTGGACTTAATATCACTGGCATATTTAGAGTTAAGTACGGTTGATGAGTTGAGATGACAACCGATATTAGAGATAATATGGTAGCCAAACCCGAGAGCTTTGCTCAGAGGTAATATGGACATGACAAATACGGCCAGAAAGAAATATTAGGACATTAGTTCATAGGTAGTATGGACGTGAACTAGCATCCGAAAAACTCACGGAGGAGTGGTTTACTAAGTGTGGTCTACCCGAGAATGTAGATAGACCTGAGGGTTACTCCACTGGGGAGATTGTTAGGCCAATAGTTCAGAGGTAATACGAATATGGCTAGCGTCTAATAAGACTGGTGTTTTAGTGGTCTCTACGGGAGTGTGCAGGAGGACCTGAGGTCTGCTCCATTGGGAACTTTTGAGGACCTATTATCCGTTGCGTATCCAGGGCTCCTGAATACAGATAATAGCTTTTACAATGATTTATATAGAAAGGAAAATACCGTACATAGGTATTTGCTGGGGATAAAGAACCAAGAGTATAGATACTGTTCATCTGGGTTGCCCTGCTGGGGATAAGGAGAGTATAAGTCTAGCTTAGACATAGTACTTTTTTAGGAACTTGTCATTGATAGGCATCATGAGCAAGTCACCGTTGGATTTCGCTAATCGGTAGGTGCCGTTGGAGAATAATGATTCTACGATGAACCTGTAACGCCCCGCTCTGAACGGTTACTTATGGAACACTACGCTGCTTCGACTCAGTTGAGAATCGAGTCTCGGGGAAACCTTACCGCCAAATCAACACGGACGAAGTGCAATGAACCCTTCGAATTAATCGAGCGGCTTCTACTGAAATGAGTCCAAGAGTTTTCGTTGGTTGCTTTGCTTTCTGGTTTTGTGTTGCTTTGTGTTTTGGGTTGCTTTCGATGACTTGGTTTTCATGATTTCGCTTTCTCGCTTGCGCGTTCTTTTCGGATCGTAAGGGAAGGAGATTGAAGTATGCTAACCAAGTATTGTTGCATTTTCAGGACGCATAACCAAAGAATGAACGTCGCCTAAGGCTTTCCCATCCTCTCGTTTGATTGATTCGGTGAGTGGCTTAGGTCCTTCGATGAATCTTTCAATTCACATGCCTAATGAAAAGAATCTCTAGTTCACATAAATATGTTGCCTCACTAAAAAGATAAGCTAAAGAAATGAACTGCATGCTTAAAGTATTAGAATTATGCTTTTGCTATCAATTATGTTGCATGTTCTTAGTCCGTATGCTACTCGACCCAAATTATGGCAAGTCCCTATGTTTCAAATATGTTAAGTGGGAAAAGAATAAGAGATGGAAATTGTGTGTTCGTTTCTTTGAGCTGTGCATTGTAGTGTTATATCTGTTAGATGTTTCATGTCATGCATTGGTCTTGGACAACTTGTGCACAAGGTATCGTCTCTCGAACGGTTCCTGGGGCATTGGGAATCGCTCGGTCCGGAAGAGATTTTTGGATCGCCCTGAGGATACGGCCCGTAAGGGGGTCTAGTGGGGCGATATGTCTATTAGTGAGATGGGCTTGTATGTTTCAACTGCTAATCATGGGGCGACCCATGGACCGTCATATAGATAGGGCGCATGCTAGGTTTACCTTCTTGCATACCTATCATTTATGACACCAAAAAGATTGATACATGAGATTATGCATATATACAAATTGTGCCTAACTTGTGTGTCTGCTGCAGGGATAACCGCTCGGCCGTGGGTAAGATTATCATATGCATATGCTATATATTGTCTATGTTTTCATGCATAAATTGTTAAAAATGAAACTAGACAACCAGAAAGACCACTTAATAATGCTAGCTTCATATGCTTACTTAGTGTGGATTTCTAAGGTGAGTTTGGCTACGGTCGCTCACCAGTACATGTGGTAGTACTGACCCACGTTTGTGGGCAATTATCCAGGTGCTGGGAGCGAGAGTTTGGCAAGCATCCTGAACCTGAATCAGCGTGTGTGCACCCTTCCGTAGGACTGTGTTCGTGCTGCTTCCTCTCCTGCTTACCTCTCTAGTGGGCTACTCTTCTTCTGCTAGATGTTTTGGTTATTTTGGTCCTACTACAAGGGCATAATGTAATGGGCGTTGTGGCTAGTTTTGGGAATGTAAAAAGAGTTGTAAGCCTCTTAAGGCATATTTTGTAACTCAGCCAAGCAAGCATTTTGTAATCCAAATCTTCAGTATTCAATAAAATGAAAGTATTTTGTGTGCTATCAAATGTGTTCAACTTTGGTTCTCTGCATTTTTACTCTGTGCCAATATATATGTATATTTTCGTCTAATTTGTGTCTTGTGCAGGTACGTGCCTGGTGCAAGCGCAACTTAGGCTTGCACGGCATCGCGCCCAAGCGAGGACGAACGGTTCCGTAGGGACCAAGCGAGGACGAATGGTTCCGTAGGGACCAAGCGAGGACGATCGACCCTACGGGATCCGGCCCCTACGGGATTGGGGCGCGACAGGTGGTATCAGAGCATGGCTTTACGTCCTTGGCCTCTTCAAATATCGTTTTCAAAAATGATATAAGTTTTCAAGCAATTTCAAAAAGTCCCGAATTTCGAAAATTGATTTCGAATCTATAAGAAGTAAATCGAGTGAGAAAGGTCCCTAAGAGTATGAAAACCCAACGACCCATGCAATAAGTCCATAATACGTTATGAGACTAATGCAAGCTACTCTCTTTTGCAGCAAAGATGACAAGAACAGGTGCTGGTAACCCTGAGTCATCGCACGCAGCTAGCGTGAGCGATGATCAAATGGATAGATTGATTGCAATATTACAGAATCAAAACGATCGTCATGCTGTGCAACAAGAATGATTCGAGGCTCAACAGCAACGAGCTGATGCGAGAGCCTTGGCACAACAAAAGCAGCTTGACTCCCTGACGCAGATTGTGACAACACTAGCAGCAAATAGTGGCGCATCGGAAACCGCCGCAACACCTGTGACTGCCCCGACCATGCCTCAAGGCGCAGGATTAGCAGAAACGAATGAGCCTCCTCGCACGGCCGGAAAGTCTACCTTTAAAGGCGCTGAGTTCCTGAAGTTGAACCCTCCGGAGTTTGAAGGCAGGACCACGCCGGATAAGGTGATGGACTGGGTCGCAAAGATGGAGAGCTTGTTTAGCTTTGCCTCAATACCTGCGAACAAGAGGGTGGCGTGCGCAGATATGCAGCTGCGATTACGTGCACACGATTGGTAGGAAGTCAAGAAAGCAGACCTCGCCACCAAACATCAGGACGGTAGGATCACTTGGGGAATGTTCAAGGAAGCATTCCTTGCACATTACCTCCCGCCAGCTGTCAGGCAGAGAAAAGAAGATGAGTTTACCGAACTTAAGCAAGGGAGCATGTCTGTCGAAGATTATGAGTCAGAATTCTCCAAACTTGCTAAGTTCGCTAGCTCGATGATTCCCGATGAGGCAGCTCGCACACATCGGTTCATAAAAGGCTTAAACGATAATCTGAGAAAAGATATTATGAACTGGGAGTGCAAAATGTACATCCAAGCATTTGAGGCAGCGGTGCAAAATGAACAGTTTATGCCGCAAGGTGTTGCGGAGAAGGCACCCGCTCCTCGAAACCCTCCTGCTAAACGATACCACAATGGTGAGAAGATAGCTGATCCCGAGAAACAGGCTAACGCGGGTGAGAACTGCGGGAAAGTGTGCAGCTTCTGTGGCCGTCAGGGACACACTAAGGAGACGTGTCGCCACATCACTAAGGGATGCTTTAAGTGTAGAAAATTAGATCATATGATCCGTGATTGTCCAGCCCTTAAGGCCTTGGCAGTAGATGGTGCTGAAACTCATACCCCTCCGGGTCCTGCTCTGGAACCAACTGATCAGATACGAAGGCCTAAAGTGTATCAGTTAAATATTGAGCGTGATGAGAATGGACATGATGTTGGTGAGTCTGTTTCCTTTAATCTCTTGATGCATAGTATATCGCCTCCTTGATCTCTTAAGTTTCGTGGACGAAACTTTTTCTCAGTGGGGTAGTATGTAACGCCCCGCTCCGAACGGTTACTTATGGAACACTACGCTGCTTTGACTCGGTTGAGAATCGAGTCTCGGGGAAACCTTACCGCCAAATTAACACGGACGAAGTGCAATGAACCCTTCGAATTAATCGAGCGGCTTCTATTGAAATGAGTCCAAGAGTTTTCGTTGGTTGCTTTGCTTTTTGGTTTTGTGTTGCTTTGTGTTTTGGGTTGCTTTCGATGACTTGGTTTTCATGATTTCGCTTTCTCGCTTGCGCGTTCTTTTCGAATCGTAAGGGAAGGAGATTGAAGTATGCTAACCAAGTATTGTTGCATTTTTAGGACGCATAACCAAAGAATGAACGTCGCCTAAGGCTTCCCCATCCTCTCGTTCGATTGATTCGGTGAGTGGCTTAGGCCCTTCGATGAATCTTTTAATTCATATGCCTAATGAAAAGAATCTCTAGTTCACATAAATATGTTGCCTCACTAAAAAGATAAGCTAAAGAAATGAACTGCATGCTTAAAGTATTAGAATTATGCTTTTGCTATCAATTATGTTGCATGTTCTTAGTCCCTATGCTACTCGACCCAAATTATGGCAAGTCCCTATGTTTCAAATGTGTTAAGTGGGAAAAGAATAAGAGATGGAAATTGTGTGTTCGTTTCTTTGAGCTGTACATTGTAGTGTTATATCTGTTAGATGTTTCATGTCATGCATTGGTCTTGGACAACTTGTGCACAAGGTCTCGTCTCTCGAATGGTTCCTGGGATACTGGGAATCACTCGGTCCGGAAGAGATTTTTGGATCGCCCTGAGGATACGGCCCGTAAGGGGGTCTAGTGGGGCGATATGTCTATTAGTGAGATGGGCTTGTATGTTCCAACTGCTAATCATGGGGCGACCCATGGACCGTCATATAGATAGGGCGCATGCTAGGTTTACCTTCTTGCATACCTATCATTTATGACACCAAAAAGATTGATACATGAGATTATACATATATACAAATTGTGCCTAACTTGTGTGTCTGCTGCAGGGATAACCGCTCGGCCGTGGGTAAGATTATCATATGCATATGCTATATATTGTCTATGTTTCCATGCATGAATTGTTAAAAATGAAACTAGACAACCAGAAAGACCACTTAATAATGCTAGCTTCATATGCTTACTTAGTGTGGATTTCTAAGGTGAGTTTGGCCACGGTAGCTCACCAGTACATGTGGTAGTACTGACCCATATTTGTGGGCAATTATCCAGGTGCTGGGAGCGAGAGTTTGGCAAGCATCCTGAACCTGAATCAGCGTGTGCGCACCCTTCCGTAGGACTGTGTTCGTGCTGTTTCCTCTCCTGCTTACCTCTCCAGTGGGCTACTCTTCTTCTGCTAGATGTTTTGGTTATTTTGGTCCTACTACAAGGGCATAATGTAATGAGCGTTGTGGCTAGTTTTGGGAATGTAAAAAGAGTTGTAAGCCTCTTAAGGCATATTTTGTAACTCAGCCAAGCAAGCATTTTGTAGTCCAAATCTTCAGTATTCAATAAAATGAAAGTATTTTGTGTGCTATCAAATATGTTCAACTTTGGTTCTCTGCATTTTTACTCTGTGCCAATATATATGTATATTTTCGTCTAATTTGTGTCTTGTGCAGGTACGTGCCTGGTGCAAGCACAACTTAGGCTTGCACGGCATCGCGCCCAAGCGAGGACGAACGGTTCTGTAGGGACCAAGCAAGGACGAATGGTTCCGTAGGGACCAAGCGAGGACGATCGACCCTACGGGATCCGGCCCCTACGGGATTGGGGCGCGACAGAACCGGCCTTCACATTTGGGTTAGAACTTGCCGATCATCTTGTGGGTCATAACCATCGGTCTTCTTACTGTCAGGACGAGGTCACCCACTTGGTAGGTCCTATTCTTGACCCATTTATTGAAGGTTCCAGAGAGACGTGCTTGGTATATCTCAATGCACTGTTGATCTAAGAGACGTTTCTCGTCGAGTGCTTCTAACTCTTGTAGCCGTCGGCGGTGATTATCATCGACGGTTATCTGGTTGGAGAGAGCCACTCGGAGCGAGGGAATTTGGACCTTGATGGGGAGGATTGCTTTGCTTTCGTAGACTAAGGAGAATGGCGTACTGCAGTAGGTATTCGGACCGTTGTTCGATAAGCCCAGAGACACTCACCTAGCTTCTTATTCCAGTCGTGCTTATTTGATGACACAAACTTTTAAGTAGTTTTATGATAGTTTTGTTGAATGCTTCCGCTAGACCATTTGTTGCTGGGTTATAGGCAGTAGAGGCTACATTCTGGATTCAGTTTTTATCACAAAAATGATAAAAATCATTTCTTGAAAACTGTAGAACATTATCATGGATGATCCTTTGTGGCAAGCCGAAGTGGTATATGACGTGATGCTTGAAGAAGTTGATCAAGTTTGATGTCTTGACTTCAGTGAGTGGTACAACTTTCGCACACTTGGAGAAGTAGTCAGTAATGGTGAGAATAAACCGATGTCCCTTAGGTAAAGGCGGACTGATCAGCCCTATGATATACATGCCCCAGGCTTCGAACGGCTACAACGCAACGGTCAGGTATAGAAACTCCGAGAGTTAGTGGATAAAATATGAGTAGATTTTTTATGCTTGGCACTTCCTTGCATAGTTGATAGCATCTACGACCATTATCAGTCAATAGTAACCCATTCTCCGGAGACGGTCCTGTAGCTTAGGTTTGGGCTGATGGGCACCGCAAACTCTATTGTGAGCTTCGTGGAGAGCCTACTTCGCTTCTGCATTTGATAGGCACCGTAGCATAAGGCCATCGTAGGAACGGCGGTACAACATTTTGGTAGCAGTATCATAATAGAACTAGAGGGAATATCTTCTGATAGAAGTGGCTTCCTTTGGATTCTCGGATAGAATTCTATAGACTGCATAGTCGATGAATGGAAGTCTCCAGTATTGTGAGTCAGTGCTCATCTCTACTGAGTAGCTTAGACATAGACAGAGGTTATTCTTTAGGCAGACCAGCTCCTGACCGATTACAGTGATCAGTTCATGAGTATTGACCGAAATAGCTAGAGAGGCTGCGAGGCCGGCCATGGCGTCATCCTTGATATTTTGCAGTTATGGGAAGTGCTTTATGAAGAACCCCTCGAAGGTGGTGATTATTCCAAGCACGGCTTAGTGGTAGAGAATCAAGTCCTCGTTCTGGACTTCGTACTCTCCTCGGCCTTGATTGACTATCAGCTAGGAATCATCGTAGGCTTCCAGGTAGTCAATACCTATTATTAGGTGAGTTGGAGACCAATGATGAGAGCATTGTTCTCTACCACATTATTGGATCATGGCTCTGTGAGGGAGTAAGCGCGGTTTATGACCAAATTGTACAAAAAAATCAGTAATATCCTGACGTGTCATGCCCCAGTCCTAAAATACGTAGGACCAGGCACACGTAAGCATGCCAGCCGTATGTATATGGTAACTCCAATATATAGATACCATAATACACACATACGCTGTAATATGAATATAAACTCATATGTGGTATAAATATTGTCACAAGTCACCGATATACTAAATCTCATCCACACAACAAGTCACAAAAAGGAAATAACTAAACTAGAATAAAGAGTCTGAATAATCCAAAATAATAGTGGGGTGGAGACAAATCCACTGCCAATGACTATATCAAAACTAGAATGAGAGAGGAGGGTAAAATCACCAATATAAAATAATGTGATGATATAAGAGTGTCAGTTAAAGGATCCATCGCTAGCGATAATCAATGATGCACAGAAGGTAAGACCTCCTCGAAAGGGATAAGTGGTAAGTCCTGATCCGTACTCCTGCGAATAGTCATGAATATCTATACCTGGAAAGGGACCAGGTCCTCAGAGGGACGTAACAAGATACATAGAAGCAAGCCAATTTGAATACAGTAAACATGCATAATGTTTAAAAATATATAAGTACGATGTACAAGATAATCTATATGAATGCAAATGAGGACAACTTTTTGATGTATGGGCAAGGGTAGGCTACTCGATCTAAGCCTCACAACTCACACACCAATCAGGGGATATCAGAAATCGTCATACCTCGGGGCTAGCGACCAGCGCGACTCTACAGAAATCGATATAACTCGAGGGTAGCGACCAGCACGATGCACGCCCATAGTGTGAGCTATATACTACGGTTTACCAGAGTGGTTAAAGCCCATACGCCTAATGATTGTCCTCTCATGATACTAGGTGTCAAGTGTGTGTCAACATATCTAATATATAGTAATGATTGAAAGAAACTACACATGCAATAAATATACAAAAAATGAAATGAATATACATAAATATTATAAACATGCAAAGTACTGTAAATAATTTGGCAAGATATCTTGCCTGATCTGAAAAAGAATGAAGTTCCAACTCAAGGCGTCGTCCGATCTACCCGTCACATAAATTAAACAAGTTAGATTACAAAAGTGGGTGAATAGGTTCCTCCATTTTAATCTATTTTAATTCTGAATAAAATAACCTAAAATAGTATTTTAATCCTATTATAATCTGATTTTATTACTAAATCCTAATTTTGGTTCAAAGAAAGTCAACTTTACGGATTTGTGATCCGTAGCACGCAAATCGAGGCAATCTGTTGACCAAAAAGTCAACCGACTCAAATCCTAGATTTGTGTGTAGAATCCTATAGATTTCAATGCTACATGAACACCGGAATCAACAATTTCATAAAATCATAAGTCGGTAAAGAGTTATGGCCACAAGGGCGCACAAATAACAGTTTTTAGTGGTTTCCTATTAACGTCTACGTTGCACAAATTTTACAGTAGATTAAATTTACATATTAAATTCTAAAAAATAATTTTATGAAATTTTATCATGTCAAATTTTTGAAACTTTAAACGGCTCATAATTTCGAGTTCGGGATCTCCCGTAATCTCAAAAACACCAAAATGCGTCTGATTTCGGACAACTGACACTTTTAGAATTTTTTGGAAAAATAGGTTCATGAATTATTAAAATAATTTATATAATAAAAAAACTAACCTTGATATAGTTCTAACAAAAAAACTTGAGCACGTTTGGAGTCCGGAGCTAGGAGATATCGTCTTTTTAATTCGTCATAACTAGTAAAAAATTAGGCTGAATTTATGACGAATTTTGACTACCTTTGGACGAAAAAGAGGGGAATTTGGAGGAAAAAAATGAAGGATGAGGTATTTATAATGGTGGACACTACTTAATTAAATACGACTAGGATTAGTTAATTTGGATAGGATTATGATGAATTTAAATAAGGATAGGATATGTATGAAGTAGGTTCAGGATTTGAATTAATTTAAAATAGAGTTTGAATTTATCTCAATAATTTATAATCTTAAATATAATTAAAGATAATACATATAATTTATATATAATCTTATTAATATCTATTAACACTAAATTATCATCTATCTAATATTGAGACTATATATATCCAAATAAATCCTAAATAATTTTAAAAATCTAAATAAATTTCTTAAAATTCTAAATAAATTACAAAAAATATAATTAAATATTTTAAACTAAAATAAATATTTGGTAGGAACAACATGCAAGTATGGTCTTATAGTAAATCATAGAAGTCATAGAAATTTACGTTCCCTATGTTTTAATTATCTAAAAATTCTAGAAAAATCTCCAAAAATCTAAAATAGCCTAAAAATGATTCTAAATGAATATTTATATAAGTAAATATATCAATAGGTTTATTTTCTAATTAACTAAGAGAATACTCTAAAAAATTCAATATTTAAAATAATCTATAATAAATATAATAATATAAAATACACACAAAATACCTATTTTGGGTGAGGGGGTTTACAATCTACCCAACTTATAAAAATTTTGTCCTCGAAATTGACACTAACCCATATTCATAATAATCACTATAACTATTACACTACATAGCTATCTAGCAGTGCTTCCTAAAAATTATGGTCTGCCATTCTAACACTTCTCATTTATTATCCATACACTATCCTATTATCCTCTAACTCGTCTCCACTACCCAACTTACAAAAGTTCTACTAGTAGTCACAGTCTCTTGAGGCTATTGTCTAGGTTGTAAGACGAATATATTTATTGGGTCAAGAATCTTGGGGTACTTGTCTTGAATCTCACAACCATGATTTTTTTTTGTAACCGTCAAGTATCATAGTCTAATACTGCCATGCCACCTGACCAATATGTCTGCAAATACTTCGACTACTTTACTACAAGGGTCTAGCTGCAACTGTCGCTACTTTGCCAGCAATTTGTCATAGTTGTCAGTTCGTAACAAGTGCCTTCAATTCTTTCCTAGGCATAGTCTAAGTTTTTGGGCAACCGTTAAGGTCTTGACTAACTTATAAAACTATTAAAAGTATAAACTAGTTCAAACAGTCTAACAAATTCCTATTAGCCTAAGGGATGCTATACATGGTTTTTAAAATAATAAGAGGATACAGATATTGCTATAGGTCATATATATAAGGGTTATTATTAAGAACTCATCCTTTAGTTATTAATCATCTACTAAACCATTTATGTTTTAACTAACAAAACTAAGGATGGGTTCAAAGTCGACCAACAATTCATGTTGGCACAAAAAAGAGGTAACTACGATAGGGAGAATTAAGAACGAGATAATGAATGGATAGAGAAGAGAAGATGAGCCACCCAAGGGGGCGAGATGGTGATAGGAAAGAGAATACTACTACTGCTACGCGTGTCATCCATTAGCTTTGTGGATATGCCATCTAGTTATGATATCACCATATCCTCATAACTGCTAAACTACCTTATATATAATTCTACGGCTACTATGCACCTAAGATCTTGTATCACAATGGGTCATGAGTATGAAATGACACATATAACTAAGGGTCGTACCTGTATCTATGACTTCCTGTGCCTGCGCTCTCTTATTTGTCATTATGAGTGCTTGGTCTATGGGGTATATCTAGTACTATTCGTGTATCAAACTTATACTAAGCACGAACGTTCGTCTTTTTGAAATAAGGGAAGACGAAAAACAACAATAAAGAATTTCAAGGAGGAGGTGATAGAATACAAGTACGCGATTCAAAGGGATTAGAGAATTCAAAAGGGAGTTGCCAAGGCAGTTGTGGATTGAAATCTTATTTTGGTAAATTCCTATATGCATGTTCATATCAGAACAGTTATGTACCTAGCATGATATGCCCTGACCAGTCTAGAGGGCAAGTATATTCGTCTAACAAGTTGAGTCAACTATATCTCAATCCACATAAAGTTAGTGATATGAAGAGTGAACCAAGCGCACTTAAGGTTGATCAGGCCATAATGCACCGATTCTGATTTAGACAATGTATTAGTGTGGGCCCCCAATAATACATATATCATGGACAAGCTTAATAAAAGAATAAGCTTACAAAACTAGGCTATAATAGCAGCATAAGTCGAGGTAGTAAAAATATAAGTCCTTGATTATGATGGAGGAAGGTACTGAATAATCTAAGTTCACCAAGAAGATCGGGGTTGTGCTTCTACAGTTTCCATAATAACTCCTTGTCTAAGTCTCTAGTCGACCAAATGGGGGTATGGGCCTCTAAGTTCTACAGTCCAGAATAACACTAAAGTTCTATAGTCTGGATAAATACTATCTTCTTATGCAAGCCTATAGTTTGGTGTCATTCAATTATACTTCATTAATGGGTAAAAAGGATTATGTGATACTAGGTTATGAGACATACTACCAAACTTATAAAAATTTAACTAATAGTATTATTGAATACTAGAGTGTATATACCTAGTATAAGTCATCTTCCTAACCCCTATCAAGCATGAGAGAAGATTGACGTTGAGAAGGGATCAAGCAAGATGCAATGCAAGCAATCAAATGAGAATGCGAAACGAAATCAGGAAGATGATAAATAAGTGGATAAGGTCCTATATTCTAATCCTATGTGCAGGCTTGCTCGGTACAGTGACGTAACCGAGACAATATGCTCTCGACCTGCATGGGCCACCACAAAAACATGTCACGCCCCAGTCCCAAAATACGTAGGACCAGGCACACGTAAGCATGCCAGCCGTATATATATGGCAACTCCAATATATGGATACCATAATATACACGTACGCTGTAATATGAATATAAACTCATATGTGGTATAAATATTGTCACAAGTCACCCATTTACTAAATCTCACCCACACAACAAGTCACAAAAAAATAACTAAACTAGAATAAAAAGTCTGAATAATCCAAAATAATAGTCGGGTGGAGATAAATCCACTGCCAATGACTATATCAAAACTAGAATGAGAGAGGAGGGTAAAATCACCAATATAAAATAATGTGATGATATAAGAGTGTCAGCTAAAGGATCCATCGCTAGCGATAATCAATGATGCACAGAAGGTAAGACCTCCTCGGAAGAGATAAGTGGTAAGTCCTGATCCGTGCTCCTGCGAATAGTCATGAATATCTACACCTGGAAAGGGACCAGGTCCTCAGAGGGACGTAACAAGATACATAAAAGCAAGCCAATTTGAATACAGTAAACATGCATAATGTTTAAAAATATATAAGTACGTTGTACAAGACAATCTATATAAATACAAATGAGGACAACTTTTTGACGTATGGGTAAGGGTAGGCTACTCGATCTAAGCCCCACAACTCACACACCCGTCAGGGAACATCAGAAATCGTCATACCTCGGAGGTAGCGACCAACGTGACTCTACAAAAATCGACATACCTCGAGGGTAGCGACCAGCGCGACGCACGCCCATAGTGCGAGCTATATACTATGGTTTACCAGAGTGGTTAAAGCCCATACGCCTAATGATTGTCCTCTCATGATACTAGGTGTCAAGTGTGTGTGTCAACATATATAATATATAGTAATGATTGAAAGAAACTACACATACAATAAATATACAAAAATGCAATGAATATACAAAAATATGATAAACATGCAAATTACTATAAACAATTTAGCAAGGTATCTTGCCTGATCTGAAAAAGAATGAAGTCCCAACTCAAGGCGTCGTCCGATCTACCCGTCACATAAATTAAATAAGTTAGATTACAAAAGTGGGTGAATAGGTTCCTCCATTTTAATCTATTTTAATTATGAATAAAATAACCTAAAATAGTATTTTAATCCTATTATAATCTAATTTTATTACTAAATCATAATTTTGGTCCAAAGAAAGTCAACTTTACGGATTTGTGATCCGTGGCACGCAAATCGGGGCAATCCGTTGACCAAAAATTCAACCAACTCAAATCCTAGATTTGTGTGTAGAATCCTATAGATTTCAATGCTACATAAACACCGGAATTGACAATTTCAAAAAATCACAAGTCAGTAAAGAGTTATGGACACAAGGTCGCAAAGATGACAGTTTTTAGTGGTTTCCTATTTACGTCTACGTTGCACAAATTTTATAGTAGATTAAATTTACATATTAAATTCTATAAAAATACTTTTATAAAATTTATCATGTCATATTTTCGAAATTTCAAACGGCTCGTAATTCCGAGTTCGGGATCTCCCGTAATCTTAAAAATACCAAAATGCGTCTGATTTCGGACAACTGACACTTTTAGAATTTTTTGGAAAAATAGGTTCATAAATTATTAAAATAATTTATATAATAAGAAAACTAACCTTGATATAGTTCTAACAAAAAAAACTGGAGCGCGTTTGGAGTCCGAAGCTGGGAGATATCGTCTTTTTAATTCGTCATAACTAGTAAAAAATGAGGCTGAATTTATGATGAATTTTGACTATTTTTGAACAAAAAAGAGGGGAATTTGAAGAAAAAAATGAAGGATGAGGTATTTATAATGGTGGACACTACTTAATTAAATACGACTGGGATTAGTTAATTTGGATAGAATTATGATGAATTTAAATAAGGATAGGATATGCATGAAGTAGGTTCAAGATTTGAATTAATTTAAAATAGAGTTTGAATTTATCTCAATAATTTATAATCTTAAATATAATAAAAGATAATACAAATAATTTATATATAATCTTATTAATATCTATTAACACTAAATTAGCATCTATCTAATATTAAGACTATATATATCCAAATAAATCCTAAATAATTTTAAAATTCTAAATAAATTTCTTAAAATTCTAAATAAATTACAAAAATATAATTAAATATTTTAAACTAAAATAAATATTTGGTAGGAACAACATGCAAGTATGGTCTTATAGTAAATCATAGAAGTCATAGAAATTTACGTTCCCTATGTTTTAATTACCTAAAAATTCTAGAAACATCTCCAAAATTCTAAAATAGCCTAAAAATAATTCTAAATAAATATTTATATAAGTAAATATATCAAGAAATTTATTTTATAATTAACTAAGAGAATACTCTAAAGAAATTCAATATTTAAAATAATCTATAATAAATATAATAATATAAAATACACACAAAATACCTATTTTGGGTGAGGGGGTTTTACGCCAGCGATGATATCGCCTTTGGGCTATGTTCTTGAAGACCATCGAAGAACATTCGCCAGACGGCTTCTGTGCTTGTGGTCAGGTTTGAATCTGCTACCTGTTCTAGGATTTTCTCGTAAAGCTACGAGATTTCTGGGACTGGATAGGCAGCTAGGAAGTCGGCCAATGCTTGACCTTTGACTGCCTTTTATGGAACAAATACCAAGTCTTATGGTAACAAAAGTATCGCCCACGTAGTTAAAAGGGAGTTGAGTGCCCCAGATTTGGTTATGGGGACCATGAGGGGGTTGACCCATAAAATTACATGGATCGTTTGTCCTATCACGTAATATCGAGTTTTTTTGGATAGGCACTCCTTCTAAACGAGATTGTATTTGTGCTCTGCGTCGACCATCATCCTGCTGAGGTAGTAGATGGTCTACTCATGACCTGTGTCACTCTTTTGGGCTAGCAGAGCACCAAGAGAGTGATTTATTGCTCGTACATATAGCAGAAAGGGCTTTCCGACGATAAGGGCCACCAACACCGAATGGTTCATGAGGTATTCCTTGATGTCATCGAATGTCAACTGGCACTCTTTGTCCCAGACAAAGAAGACTCCCTTCTTCATGAGCTGGATGAATGGTTGACAATATCCAGAGAGGTTTGATATGAACCTCCTGATGTATACCAGTCTTCCTTGAAGGCCGCAAAGCTCTCTGAGGTTCTTCGGTGGACGCATTTCAAGGATTGCTTTGGTCTTGTCGGGGTCCACGGGGATAATCTTCGAAGTTATGACAAAACCTAAGAACTTGCCGCTAGAGATTCCCAGGAAGGATTTAGCAGGATTCATCTTGAGTTGGTGTGCACACATGAGGTCGAATACAATCTTCAAGTCCCGGAGGTGATTATCTTTGGAGCGACTCTTGACGGCGATATCATCAATGTAACACTCGATCGTCTTTCGTAGATGCTCACAGAAAATGGTGCTCATAGCTTGCTAGTATGTAGCACCATCATTCTTCAGACTGAAGGGCATGACTGTGTAGCAGTACACCCCTATCGGCATTTAAAATAATGTATGCTTCTCGTCGTCAGAAGACATCTTGATTTGATTGTAGCCTGATAATCCATCCTTGAAGGATATGCGTTCGAAGCCACAAGTGTTATCGATTATTACATCTGTGGTCGCAAGGAAAAACTCGTCCTTAGGCAGGCCGTGTTCAGATCACGAAAGTCAATACAGATCCGGATCTTCCCGTTCTTTTTTACGACGGGCATGATATTGGCTACCTAATCTGGATGTTGTTCTTCGTGAACAAAGTCATTACTATCAATTTATTGACTTCAATATCGATGGCATTCATGATGTCCGTCGAAACTTCTATGGTTGCTATTTGACAGGCTTGGCGTTCGACAAGATATTGAGTTTGTGGACCATAATTTGGGGGTCCAGTCTTGGCATGTCTTCGTAACTCCAGGCAAAGACATCGATGTATTTCCTAATGAGCTGTAGCAGGGGTTCACGATCCTCATCAGTCAGATTCTTGCAGATGAAGATAGGTTTAGGGAGGATTCATCGTCCAGATTGACTTGTATGACTTTGTCCTTAGTAGAAGGTTTTCGTTGTTTGAACCGTATCTCTCATTGTGTATCTAGGTGTCGGGCCTACGATTTTACTTCAATGAGTTCAGGTGGATCCTCGTTGTCTTCCTCAAGGTCAGCTGACACCATGTTGGCAGACAATATTTGTTTGAGCATCTTCCTAATACTGATGTTGGAGTCCAAAGAGGAAGATTCTGAAGAGTGAGAGTGTAACTCATCTTCTTCATCCGAGCCTTCGGGGGTTGATGGAGATGTTACGTACCCCGGGCCATGCCGGGTCTTATGGTAGTAATCCTTTGCTTTGCCTGCCGGAGCGGTGAGACGCAAGGGCAGTCATCGACCTTTGTCATGATTCAGACCTCAGTCGCTTTTAAGATCATAACCTAGATGAGGTGTTTGGCTTGACAACTGAACCGAAAAATTTGTATTTTGTCGATATTAGGTTATGGCTCTTGTTCCTCCGGGATGGAGGACTGGGGGAATTCTACCCTGCCGATGATGATGGATTTGTCTTCCCTCCTCCTTGTTGGAACCGTGAAGTAGGAACCTTGGCAAGGGAGGATCTGGTTTACTGTATAAGTAGTAGTTACATATGTATGCAGGTGCAGACCCAGATCATAATCTAGGGAATATAGTGCATTAAGATGTGCAATATCCGAGTATTTCAAAGATAGCCCTTTATTGATGAAATAAGGTATCTCGTCTTCTTGAATTATATCATCGAGGGACAGAGTGTTAGTATGAGCCACTACGTACTCTTCTAGTTCATCTTCCTTGGAATTTGTCTCCAATGCGAACGAAGGATTTGGAGGCCTTCTATGAAGCTTGACCACCAAGGGTTCGGGGGCAGGAGCCGGCACTGGGTCCTTCTTTCGACTTGGCAATCGTACCGTCAGAGGTTGTGGTGCCTTCCTCTGTATTTTTACAACGAGGGGAGGGGTTGCATCACGATCATATCCCTTGAGGTGGACCATCAAAGGTTTGCCTGATGTCGCACCAATTTTTATTTTATCAAAGGCGGACGTGTTTGTACAGGAGTGAATAAGAGTAGCAGGCCTCTACCCCTTTGAAGGGGTCGACATTGACAAACTCTGTCTTAACCGTGCCATAATTGTCAACGTACTTTAGGCACTGGTACATGGTTTACGGCATGATCATGTATTTATGTATCCATGGATGCCCCAGCAGGACGTTGTAGGATACGTCCATGTCTATGATATAGCAAGTGACCTATTTTTTAAGTCACCGATTTAGCATTTCTAGCAAATTTTGCCCAGATGGTAGTAATGGTGGCCGCCAGCTGATGCATAGGGATACCCAAGGTCTGAAGCAGACTTCAGGGGATGATGTTGATGGACAAACCTGGATCGACGTGCATCCGGTCCACCATGATGGTGCCGATGTATCCTATGTAATACAGAGGGCGCTCGTGCCTATTGTTCTTCAGTAATATGTCTTGTTACGAGAACGTGATATTGGGTATTGCCTCCGTCATATTGTTACAGTGGGGACATATCGCAGGATCTTCAACTGGCGGCTTGACCTGCACCAAGTAGGTGTCGGTGTTCTGCAATGCCTCACTCAGAGCATCACGAGTGTCTTTGGAGAGTCGAAGAAGCTCGAACAGTGATAACTTCGCCGGAGTATTGGCAAGTTGTGCCAGGATATCAAAGTTATAGGGGTTCTCTAACCCATGTAACGTATTTTTGTGCAACGATTTATTGAAACGAGTTTCTTTCTGCTTGGACTTGTCCGCGGTTAGAGGTTAGGATGGGCCCGGATTTGATGCAGCAGGTGTAGTGAGTACGACCATTGGCGAAGCATCGTCGTTGGGAGCAATACCGTCTCGCTGGTAGGTAAGGCCCGATATAGTTTCCCTTATCATAGCTTATTTCGTGGTGTAGGACACCATATGGCAGGACTTGGACTTCCGTCCTTTGGACATGTCATGACACACACAAGCTTTATTGTCGATCGATAAATCGATCTCTGATGGTCATAAATTGATCTCTAATCGATTTAAACCCAAGTTTATGTACTTTGTTATATCAGCTTAAAAAACTGAGCCCCTCTTGTGTCAACCAAAAGGTAAAGACAAGAAAGTGTGAGCCTTCTCGATCGACTGAAGAGAGAGGACCAATACGCGGAGGTGCGTTGAGATCTATGTTCCAGCGAGGTCGCTTGCTGCATCAAATATGGAGCAAGGTTTGAGTGAACCCACATGACCACGCCTCGTGGTGTGCTGAGAGGTACCAGCCCGACGGTTTGGTCGCGAGCTGGTGGAATATTAAACACCTCCATGGTTTTCTTTGGGATTGGTACCACCCCGTCTCGGGCTTCCGTTGCCGAGAAGTTACCAAACTAGAGGGAAACCATGTTGGAGGCAACTATTTTGTCCTCAAAATCCAAGTTGAGGGCCTTAGAATCGAGTAAACGCTAGATGTACCACTTTAGTGTATAGCAATCTCGCATCGCGTGATAGACGTACCGATGGTAGCGATAGTACCTGGGGTTATTTACGTCTTCTACCTCACCGGGACGCTTGATGTTTGGGAGGAGGAGCTTGTTCCCCTTCAGCAAAACATCAAAGATTTTCACGACATCATCATCCTCGAAAGAGTAAGTCTCTTTCGACTTTGGAGCCTCTGTCGACTTTTGTTCCGACTTCTTGGCTATATTGGCGACAAAGTCCTACTTTCCTTTGCCGTCACGGCCACTAATGTCATCTTCGTCGTTGTTGTTGTTGTAAGGATGCTTTTTTCTTTCATCAATGACAAGAATTTATATTCCAGTAGTCGGACGTTATTTACTTTTGTCTCAGCATCGACGACATTTATGATTAACGTCGTCCAGTCTTTGAATTTGGTGTCCCTCATCCAGAGCCTGACTGCCGAAAGTAGGTTCTTCTGACATGTCTCCATCAGCGTAGATTCAGGATTACCCTGGGGAAACTTCAGTACAGCTTGCCTGTAACGTTTGACGTATTCCCGTACATGCTCCTTCTCCTTTTGCATGTTGTCCAACAAGGAGGACATCGTCATGTCACGCACCCCGTCATAGAATCCAACGAGGAAGAGACTTTTAATATCGTCAAATAACGATATAAAGTTGTCTTGGAAGCTGCAGAACCAATCGAAGGCCACCCCAGATAATGCCCCGATAAAGAGCTTGGTGAGAAGAGCATCACTGCGGGGTAGATGCCATGTTGTTGTCTCAAAGTAGATCATGTACTGACGAGGAGACATCTTTCCTTCAAATGGATTTAAGTTGAAGGGATTGTATTTAGGTGGATAGGGCAGGTCACTCCACTCGAGAGGATATGGTTGTCGAATCCTGAGCTCGTATAGTGAGTCTCGATTAACCATTGAGTCCAAGCGGGCTCGTAATTCTCATACCTCCCGTATTGCTTCCCGAGCCTCATCTACTGTAGAAGGAGTAGATGATACGGGCCTAATTTAATTACCATTGATAGGCGGAGTGGTGGCATTTTAGTCTCCATTTTCCCCAGGATCTTGACTAGCTTGTCCCGAGGTTCTTGGTGGCTGTGAGGCCATGTTTGCCTTGATCTCCAGCATTATCTGGCTCAAGGCTTGCATCAACGCACTCATGGTATGCATCATAGCCTCTAGAGTCTCGAGGCGCTGTCGATCGCTGGGGCCCTCATGATCATCCCCTGCCATATACATTATTCTTACGTGGGAGGATGTAGATGGAACAATGGACGTCGTACCTTCTGCCTTGGACTCTTACAACGAATAGTCCTCAAAAAAAGTTATCAGTGTCGCATCCTCTTCGGACTCAAAGAGAATACTACCCTTAACATAGGAAGATGTGTCTTCCTGGTGAGGGTGACTACCCCCAGGGATCTTGATATATGTTCCTTGGGAATCATTGTCCCCTTGGAATGCCGGGTTATCGTAGATTTCTGGGGGATTGTTACCCAGCTCACAGAATCACTAGGGGTCCTGAGGAAGAACCACCCCCAGCAGCTACCTGTTTCTTCTTGGAGTGGGTGTCATGGAAAAAACCTTCTGTAGGTACAGTTTCCAGTCCTCCTTGGGCCCGCCTTCTCGACACACTGGCCGAAAGTGAAGGATTTGAGGTGCTAGACTTTTGACCTTCCCTTGTGGAGGGAGACTTCAAACGGAATAACACAAGGCGAAGGTCTGCTCCTCCTCCTCTGGCACCTATTTTTTTGGACACTGTCGGGTAGGTACCTTTGGTTGCAGCCGTTGGAATGCCGACTGCCTATCTGTTAGCACTGCTGCTTTAACATAACAGTAGTTGATGATGTTGGCACAGGGGTATCCTGGAGGGGACACCTCAAATGCCGTGGTTGCTTTCCTTGCTTTGCGCTTGTGTTTGATCACGTTAGGCAAATTAAGTGAGGGCTGATCCACCTTTACACCTTTGTTATGAGCCCGGTTAGACCGAGCACAAGGATGAGTAGGTATTGTCTTTGCTCCCTATCCTGGGGTTCATACAAGAACTCTCCCTAAGTCGTAGATGGAGGAATTTTGAGACTAACGCTATCTGTTTGCCATTGCGGGTTGGATACATGGATCGGTCTTGTATAACTTCCCGTTAGGGGCTCGCATAACAGCTAGCGGAGCCTGCTGACGGCCACCCGTATGAGCAGTTGCTTAAGCTTGGCGAGCTCGGACTGCCCTGGACTCCTTTGACCTAGCACGTACCAGTGCGTAGTATGAAGAGTCCAAATTCATATCCTTCCCTTTTTCTGCAAGGCGCTTGGAGTCAAAGTTGCATAAGATTCGGTCAAAGATAGGTTCTGCTACTGTGATGGTCGTATGTGGTCATTTGCCTGTGGCTGACGATCGGTGCCACATGTGGCATTTTTTCTGCTGCTGCCGACTTATGCGGCTCTTGCTGTGGCCGCATGGAACATGTCTCAGCACCCGAACTTCAGGCATCGTGGTATTTTTTTTGCCAGAGTTTGGGCGCTGAGCACCTTTTCCGACTGCCTTATGAACAAGGTCATCCTGGGTAGACGGATGATGTGCGTCTACGAGAACAGGGAGGGAAGTGGAGAGCACATGCTCTGTAGTTGGGTGAGGCACAGTGGCCTTCTCTACCAATATCCTGTGGGTCTTCTTAGGTTATGCTTGCCTGGGATAAGGACTCGCACTATCCCTGGAGAACATGTTCTTGAATGCTTGCTGGTCGAAGTAT
Source organism: Iris macrosiphon (assembly GCA_036927795.1). Taxonomy (NCBI): domain Eukaryota; kingdom Viridiplantae; phylum Streptophyta; class Magnoliopsida; order Asparagales; family Iridaceae; genus Iris; species Iris macrosiphon. The sequence goes on along the minus strand of JAYESA010000011.1, from coordinate 81,979,715 downwards.
ACCTCCAGCATCCATTGGGTTTAATCCAGCTTGGCCGCATCGGACTGCGTCATTATCTTCTTATCAGAGAAGAAGTGGTTCCCCAGCAGAGTCACCATCTTGTCCATCATTGCAAGTTTTGAACGTTGAAATAACAGACAAAGAAGTACAAAGAGATCCTAAACAAAAAATCTAAGTATAATATTTTGATCTAGGTAATGACGATGGAGCTTGAGCGCAGTAGCATCTCCTTTACTCCGTTGATGGTCTGATGAGGGAACGAGGATGCTCTCTTCTCTTCTATCTCCTGAGCTTCTGTGCACATACGTAGCTGGCCAGGGGGTTGTAAGGTATGCTATCCTTGCTATTTATAGCCATCATATTGATGGGCTATTGATGCCGCATATGAGTTTGTTTGGTAGGCGCATAGGACTCCTTCAACAGAATACGATTTTAACTGTTGTCGCATACCATGGACAGGCTGCCACGTAGTCTTGGTTATGATATGTTGTTGAAGAGATCTCGAGATTGTTGTATGCGTGACTTGGTCAGCTGGATACGTAGTCAGCACCAATTGTGCGAGAAATTATCTTCGGTTATAACAGAAAGATCCTGTAAGTCGAGAGCTGCATAACATCTTGGCCGTATATTGTTGTAGCCGCATACGTGCTCTCGTTTGGCCTTGGTCGTTTGGATACTCTGGCCGCATGATGATAAGGTCACATGGGTATATAGTCGCATGCAATCTCTCATCTAACCTTGGTCAGATGGACACTCTAGCTGCATGATGACGAGATTGCTTGGGTATATAGCCGTATGAAAGCTCTCATCAGGCCTTGGTTGGATGGACACCTTGGTCGCATGTTGACGAGGTTGCATGGGTATATAGCCGCATGCAAGCTCTCGTCTGGCCTTAGTCGGATGGACACCCTGGTCGCATGATGACGAGGTTGCATGGGTATATAGCTGCATGCAAGCTCTCATCTGGCCTTGGTAGATGGACACTCTGGCAGCATGATAACGAAGCCGCATAGACATATAGCCACATATGAATGGGCACGTAGCGTGGCATGTTTGTCGAAGCCATTAATGAGTTGATGTAACCTTTTGTATTTTTCTTAGTCGTCGTTTTCACGAATCTTGAATCGTCTCAGTGTGACAAGTGATGTGTCAGAGTCAGACAATCATCGAATGCTGTATCAGGGGATTTTATGCGGCCTCAGCCTCCCTGCTCTGTGGTCGTTCAGGCTGCATAGAGTATACTATGCATCTTCTGGATCTTCGGTTGTTCAGACTGTATGTGGCTTCTCTGTGGCTTGGTTGTTCAGGCCGCATGTAGCTTCTCTGCGGCTTGGTTATTCAGGTCGTATGCGGCTTCTCTGCGGTTGTTTACTTTTTTGAGGGGGCATGACCTCTATGCGTTCTGTATAAATTTCTATGCTTCTACAAGACAATCATGAGGGTAGAGTATTGTTTAGAGTCGTTGATCTAGAGGAGTTTGTCCTTAGCAGGATAGCCGAAGACAAGCATAAAAAGGGAATCGCAATAGTAGCAACGAAAGAGGGCCCGATACTCAAAATAGCTGAAGAATTTATGGACATCTTTCCCGACGAGCTTGCCGGATTACCCCTAGTTAGAGAACTAGAGTTCTATATAGAGTTGATACCAGGAGCAAAACCAATATCCCAAAAGGTATACCCTATGTTACCATCAGAGCTTGATCAGTTATATCGACACGTGGAAGAACTGAAGGCGAAGAAGTTCATTCGGACCAGTGGATCACCGTGGGGAGCACCAGCGATATTGGTGAAGAAGAATGATGGATCAATGCGGTTATGTATGGATTATAGGCAATTGAATGCGGTAACGGTAAGGAACAAGTACCCATTACCAAGGATTAGTGATTTGTTTGACCAATTAAGCGGAGCAAGAGTCTTCTCCAAGATAGATCTGCGATCAGTATATCATCAGGCACGAGTTCGAGAGCAGGATATACAGAAGACAATATTTATGTCACGATATGGGCATTATAAATTCTTAGTTATGCCATTCAGAATGACTAATGCTCCAGCGATATTCATGGATTTGATGAACCATATTTTTATGCCATACTTAAAAAATTTTGTGATAGTGTTTACCAATGGCATCCTTGTGTATTCTCGTAATAAGGAGGAGCATGAAGAACATCTCAGGATAGTACTGCAGACCTTGAGGGAGCACCAGTTATATAAGAAGCTTAGTAAGTGTGAGTTTTAGCTGGACCACATATCCTTTCTTGGTCACATTATTTCTGGAGCAGGAGTGTCAGTTGATCCCAAGAAGGTAGATGCAATAGAAAACTGGCCAGTTATGAAGACAGTGGCAAAGGTGCATAGTTTTCTGGGCTTGGCAGGATACTACAGGAGATTTGTGTCAGACTTTACTAAGATCTTGGCACCTTTGACTCGGTTGACGCACAAGAAAGTTAAATTTGTGTGGTCAGCAGAGTGCCATATAGTATTTAAAGAGTTCAATAAGAAGTTAATCTCTGCCCCCGATCCTTACTCTTCCAGCAGGCTCCGGAGGATTTACAGTGTATTATGATAAATCTGGCAAGGGGCTTGGATGTGTTTTGATGCAACAGGGAAGAGTGATAGCGTATACTTCTCATCAGCTCAGAGATCATGAGAAGAACTACCTAACTCACGATTTGGAGTTAGAAGTGGTGTTGGCACTTAAGCTATGGAGGCATTACTTATATGGCGATCGGGTGGAGATCTTTACAGATCATAAGAGTTTGAAATATGTATTCACGCAGAAGTACTTAAACATGAGACATAGGAGGTGGCTGGAATTGTTGAAAGACTATGGTATGGAGCTTCAATACCATCCAGGAATGTCAAATATAGTAGCTGGTGCACTTAGTAGAAGAGGTAGAGACTTCATGTTGACCACTCAGAAGCACATTCTAGAAGACTTATGAGATAATCGAGATAGTACTTCCACGGGATGCAGAAGATCTAGTTAGCCTACAGATCTAGTCATCTTTGGTGGACAGAATCAAGATAGGTCAGGAAGAGGACCCAAAGATTCAGAAACTATGGGAAGAATGTGAGTACGGAACTCAGAAGGAGTTGGCGATTTATGTGGATGGAATGCTAAGGTTTGGGAACCTTCTTTGTGTGTCAAGTGGAGATATCCGACAAGAAGTAATAATTGAGGCACACAGTTTTCAGTATTCTATTCATTCTAAAGGAATGAAGATGTACTATGATATCAAACAATATTTCGGGTAGAATGGGATAAAAAAAGAGATAGCTTGGTTCATTTCACGATGTCTCATATGTCAGCAGGTGAAGGAAGAACAACAGAGACCGGCAGGATTATTACAACCACTCCCTATTCCAGAGTGGAAATGGGAACACATCAGTATGGATTTTATGATAGGTTTACCTATATCCCCGACTAGTCGAGATACAGTTTGGGTGATAGTAGACCGACTCACAAAAGTGACACATTTTTCCCCTTTAGAGTAGGACAGTCTATAGAACAGTTGGAAGATTTGTATATGCAACAGATTGTGATGCAACATAGCATGCCGGTAAGCATAGTGTCCGACAGAGATATAAGGTTCACTTCTTATTTCTAAAGAAGCTTGCACGAGGTATTGGGTACCAAGATAAGATTCAACATGGCATACCACCCCCAGACAGACGGGCAATCAGAGAGGACCATCAAGACCCTAGAGGATATGTTATGAACCTGTACTCTATACTTTGCTGGATCTTGGGAGAATCACCTTCACTTAGTAGAATTCTCGTAAACAACAGTTATCAGGCCAGTAATCAGATGGCATCCTTCGAGGCACTATACGACATGAAGTATAGATCATCGTTGGCATAGGACGACATTGGTGAGCGAAAAATGGTAGGCCCCGAAATGATCACACAGACACTAGAAGTTGTCAAGCAGATCAGAGTGCGACTACGGATTACACAGGATCGACATCGTCACTGGGCATATCAGCATCATAGGCCTTTAGAATTTTGTGTTGGCGACCATGTATTCTTGTGAATTTATCCAACCCATGGAGTTATTAGATTCGGGGTCCGCGGGAAGCTTAGTCCGCGATACATTGGGTCGTTTGATATTCTCGATTGGGTAGGAGATGTGGCTTATCGTCTTGCCCTTCCACCTTCGCTACGTGAGGTGCACGATGTATTTTATGTATCTCAGTTGCGTAGGTATATCACAGATCTGAGTCATATCATCGATCACTCTGAATTAGTCGTTGGTACCGACTATCTTACGAGGAGCAACTCGTATCCATTCTGGACCGAAGGGAGAAGGTACTCAAGAAACAGACTATTTTTCTTGTCCGAGTTGCCTAGGGCCATCACACTCTTGGAGAATCAACGTGGGAGTGCGAGAAAGATATACGGTCTTGGTACCCGCACATATTCGATTCGAAAGATATATTCTACCTTATGCCTTCGCATCTTAGATTATGTGATCAGGCGATCACCTATGTGTTGTGATATTATTGCTTGCATGAGTAGATTGATTGTAGTTAGTTTATTACTTGTCATGATATCCCTAGCTAACCTTGATTTTAAATTTTGAGGACAAAAATTTTCTAAGGTGGGTAGAGATGTCAGCACCCTTTTCCAGCGTACTTTGGTGCATATTCTCCTTGGCGCACTTTGGCGCACAATATTTTCTAACCCGGCCATTGTTTAGACCGGATCCGAGAGTTGTGCAGAGAAAGTGGGTTTGGTTAGGTTTGTGGCATGTGTGGCTTGGATGGATTTGAAAGATCCAATAGTCCACATCTCAAACCTAAAACTATATATATTCCTATTTCTCTCTCTCTCTCTTCTCATTATCTTTCCTTTCTATTTATTTAGCTTAGGTTTCCTCTCCCTCCGTAGGCAAGTACATCTTGCACAAGAATAAGAACCATGGATTTATGCATGCTTTTAGTTCTTATGATTCTAGTTTATTTCTAGCTCATATTGTTGGGACTGATCACCCCTTCATCTTTAATATTTGTTGTTCTTGATTTTTTGGTTGGAATTGCATGAACCTGAGTTTGGGTCTATGGCTTTACTTTTGTTTTCCTGGGGTTTGATTTCCCTAAACTTTGTGCTTTACAAAACTAATTAGCTCATAGTGTAGAGCACCATATTTTATGTAACTTTGCTTTTGGCCGTGCTTAATTTCGAGTCTAGCCAGTTCAGTGCTGAAACTTGATTCAATACGTATACTAAAATGGCTGACTGGAGATAAAGAACAGTGCTCTGTGAAGAGTATACAAGATGACCCATTTGGCACAGAAATACGTATGTTTCACTTTGTTCACATTGGTGAGCTGTCCCTATTCTTCGTGCGTACTAATCATACTGTACTCAGTCTCCTAGCAAAAGTGCGCCAGTCACACTCCTTTAGTCAGTGACGCACTTTCGAGAGGAAAACTCAGTTGGCACACTTTGTGTACTTAATCAAAGTTCTTCCTGGAAAACATAGAAAAAGTGTGCCACAGTCAGTCAGCGCACTTTCTTCGCGTTTGGCAATATAGCACAGTTTTCCTATGTTTCGTCAGCCGGCACACTTTTCTTACATTGATCTGCTCGCGCACTTTCGTCCCTCTTTGTTTTCTTAGGGACGAAGCTTTGGTTGGTTTCTTGATTTCTGTGTATTGATTTGTGTGCTCCTCGACTGTCGAGTTTCTTGATTGTCGAGCTTTGGCCTCGGATTATGTTTTTTATCTTATAGCTAGCTTGCTCGCGCACTTTCTTTGAAAGCATACCTTATTGTTGCCCGCATACTTTTGTCAAGTGCATCGTGTTGGTTAACTTGACAAAGTGAGCCAACCACTTTGTAGCTCGAGCACTTTCTTGTGAAAGTGCGCCAAACTTATTTCTGTGAGTTTGTGCGCCAAGCTTATTTCGGTGAGTTTGTGCGCCAAGATTATTTCTGTGAGTTTGTGTGCCAACCTTACTTTGGTGAGTTTATGCGCATGGAATTGTATACATGGATGCGCATGTTATTCTTAGTGATCCCGTGCGCGCACATAGTATTTTCTTTATGTGTTCTCTTATCCTTTTTGGATTATTCTTATCATCCTCTATGTGGTTGATCTTGGTATTGCTTGTGTTATGATTCTAAGGAAGAATAGACTTAGAAACCAGACCTTATGCTAGACATGACCATGTGCTAAGATTGGATACATACATGGCATGAATATGTGTTGGACTTGAGATTTTTTTCAGTGAACCAGACTAAGTGAATGGTGACTAACCAGCTATGTGCATGACATAAGCTTCGTGTTATATTATGATCAAAATATCCGTAACCCAATAATAATTGGTAATTAGACTCGAGTACTATATCTGTGCTGATACGATTATTGCCTGATAAAGTTTCTGATCTAATGTGCACTGAGGTACAATATATCGTGTTACGTGTTAAAATGATTATATTTAGGATGTGCATCGAGAATGCCTATAAATTTCTGAACACGTGATACTATATTATATTATTTTCTCCAGCACGGGCATAATATGCGAGTCTAATACCAAAGCGTGGCTATGATTTAATTTGTTGAATATTGCATACACGCTCGGGGGAATCCAAATTGAACTTTCATAGATTCGTATCTAGTGTGCCCGTACTTTGTACGACGTCTTAAAAGAAATTCTCATGTGGCCATGCCTTGAGATTTTTGAACACAATATAGGGGTAATTAAGCAACTAAAAGTGGTAGTAACATGGGAAGGAAATGGTATCCTGAGATCATGCCAACGAACCTTCCCACGAAGATTCAATCTAAGTGCGTTATGGACTAGCCACTACAGATACTGTATATCATCCGCCTTAGGGGAGTGCAGTATCTAACCTATTATAATATGTTGAGCCACTGTTTTACTATAGGAATATTGGAACCGCTAATATCGTATTTATAGCGTAGTGGCCCTACGGGGAACTGGTGTATCTCGTAAAATATCTGTATATTCATCTATTGGCTAGGTTAGCTCATGTTCGGCAATGGAGTGATATGAGGATACCTACTATGTATTATTCAGAGATATCCTCAGACTCCACAAATAGTAAGTCGTACAAGTGTTTGGCCAATTTTATTAATTGGACTTGGTTGTGTTTGTATTATTCTGTTAGTAGCCTAGTAAAATGGACTATCATAGTGTGATGGATTCAACCCTTGTCCTTATTTGGTTGTAGGGTTGGGCCTTGTGCTGGGATATGCCATGGACCTACGCTATGCCACAAAACTATTATATATATATATATATATATATATATATATATATATATATATATATATATATATATATATATATATATATATATATATATATATATATTATTGCTTTTGGTTTTGTTCTTCTTTTTGTGCTTCCTTTGTGGTACTTGCTATTTGGGGTCTAACTCCACTGGTTTTGAATGGCCAAGTTTTGAGCTAGCACCCGAGGATCTAGCGTATTTTCTCCCCAAAAATGGCGCGTACCAAGAATATGACCGTCGGGGATAACGAGTGGGTTCCTTTATTCACTGCTTGTCTTTTGTAAACTATATTCTTTTTGGCGTTTAGCTAACCGACACCTGTTAGCCGACAAATTTGGACACTAGTTTCTTACATGACTGTATATATATTCAGACTGCAGCTGACTCTCTGGCATGTATACCTTGATCTTGCATCTGGCACATTATTTTGTCTCGCCAGATCTATAAAGAACATTCTGATGTTGCATTTGGGACACCTGATAAAGGCATGATTGTGTGAATTTATACCCCTTTTGTCACTCTTTTGATACCTTCTCGTGATGGCGTCCTTTTCTTGATTCATGTGTCATACGTGTTTAGTGCTTGATTGAACATTAGGTTGTATAACCTGCTTACCTAGTCTTATCTCTAACCTTTTAGATCTAGCATATAAATTATAATATTTAGCAGTAAGAACATCAATTCTAATTGAGGCATTAGAGTACTTCTTCCTTTCATGTTCCTAGTGTTCCTTAAGTTTAGCATTTTTTTGATTGCTTTCATCAAAGCAGTCAAGTGCTTCTTGTAAACTAAGCTTAAGTTTGGAGATCTTAACAGAGTCGTCGGGAAAGTAATTGTCTCTAGCTTTATTTAATATACAAGTAAGCAATTCATTCTTAAGCTGATAAGACTTGATATCTTTTCTAGCTTGCTTGTAGTTATTCCTAAGATTCTTGTAATCTTCGAATAGATCATTAAAAGCATCAGATAATTCATCATAAAAGAACTCCTTAAATAATGAATTATCATTTACCTTGCTTACCATTAAGCATAAGTATGTAGTATGTCGAGGGTTTTCTTCTTTCGAGTTGCTGGCATCACGCTCGCACATGATGCCTGCATCTTTCTCTAAGATTGCTACTTTCTTATTTTGGCACAAGCTTGCAACATTATGAGGTTCTTCTTCTTCTTTGGAGTTGCTTGCTTCATTTTCTTCGTAGCTCTCATAAGTCACCTCCAGTAATTTCCATATCTCATGTGATGTATTGCACGTTGAGATGCATTTGAACTCATTCTTACCTAGAGCACAATAAAGCGAATATATTGCCTTTGCAGCATAACTTGATGCTTTTTTTCTTCTTCGATATAATCATCAACTGTCTTATCAATCTTTTTGTAACCATTTTGTGCTTTCCAAAAAGTGTAGTCAGTACCATTAAAGAGGGGTGGCCTATCTGGATGTTGACTTTCACCATTGATAAAAAAGAGTGATAGCGTTGTTGCCATATGTTCTACTATTTAGGATGTTAGTCCAGATAAGAGACCGTATTATGATAATTATATGAAGAGAACATGCTCTGATACCAATTATTGGACCGTAATAGCAACTCTAAGGGGGGTGAATAGAGTACAGCGGAATAATCTATCCAATTATTAATTGATGCTAAGTAAAGACAGCTACCAACTAGCAATAATGATATATATATAGATATGCAAGACATATATATATATATATATATATATATATATATATATATATATATATATATATATATATATATATATATATATATATATATATATATAAAGCAGTTGAGTTGAGAAGAGAGAAAACGTAAACACCGATATTTTATCCTGGTTTTTCTCTGAGAGGACTAGTCCAGGCCTGAGAACTCTTACTCGGAGTTGTATCTACTATAATCATCAATAGTAAATCACAAGCTTCGATCTGAAGTCTTGTAAACTTCTTACAACCACAAGCTTTGATCCGAAGGCTTGTTGACTTCCTCAAGCTTTGATACGAAAAGCTTGATAACTTTACAACAGAAGAAGAGATTGATAAACCAAGCTATTACAACTCTTACAGACTTCTAACCGAGATTGTACTTGGCACTAGAAGGCTGGAGAATTGATCTTAGAGATGAGAAGATTAAGGCTCTGAGGGTTTTCTTACTCATAGGATAAAAAGATTTAGAATAGATAAGTGAGTAAGAATGTGAAAATCTAAGTCTATTTATAGGGTATTCTGGGACAGAGTTCGGCCAGAATTTAGTACCCTAGCATTAAAAATTTGAACGATAGAACCATAAAATCTGGGATTTCACAGCTAGCCAATATTCTATAAATGGGATATAGAGTTCAGTCAAGGTCGGCCAAAGTTTGGCCCGACTTCGGTTAGCCTATTTTAGAATGGTCTTAGCTTTGGTCAGGCTTGTTTTGGTCAGATTTTGGATTTGTATATGTGGATAGGTTTCAGGCTATTTGAGTGGACTCGAGTACACCAGTGCGACTAGATGTACACAAGTCCTAGACTCAATAAAATATAAAATTATATTGCTTGAAACAAGAAAAGACTAGACAATAGAAGATCCAGATATCTGGTGCGGATACCTATCTTCGGTATCTCCATAACTAGTAATTGTACTTTGTATTTAGACTCGGTGTTGTCGATTATCAGAATCAGGTTGACCATGATCATTTTGTGTCAACATTTCTATCCATTTACTTCCACTAATTATCCAATATTAATTTCTTGCTTAATACCTTTAATTTCTCTATTCATCACTATTGGTCCTTCGGACCTGTTCCCAGAGACCGGGCTTCGACACATATCTATCTATCGATCATGTGTTGTCCTGAACTGCCGAACCCAGTGGCCTATGATTCTGGCCCTAGTTCATCTTGTAACACGAGGTCCAGTTCATCCCACTGGGCTCTTGCCTAACGCTCAGTCCAGTACTCGGCCTTGAACACAAGTCCACATGCCTAACCGTTATACTTCAGCTCTTCGTTCATATTTGTAACTACTTAATTCCGGAAGAAAAATATTTTTTTATTTTCATATTATTTAATTATTATGAATAATTTTTATATTATAAATATATTGTTGACTAGGTGACTAGCTCATATCAATTAGACTTAGTGCTAGTGAGCCCAAGTAGACCCAACTAGACTTGACTTGACCCATTGGTTCAATTAAATAGAGTAATCATGATTAGACTAGTTAATTAGTTATTTTCTTAGTTAAATAAATAGATTATTCCCACTAGTTGTAGAGATGCCTTCTTTAATAAAATAGATTATATTCATGATATGGAGAGGGACTTTTAAGTCTTATTATCTATTCCTAATCCTAACCCTACTAGGAGGCTATATAAGCATCTTTATTCATTAATAGCCTCCATTGCTTTCCAAGTTAATTCATCCCCAAATTGGAAAGCAAACTCTAATCCACCCATTCCAATCTTATCCCTCTTATTTTCATTCCAAGGAGGCTAAGAAGCTTGTCATTGCTAGAGGAGCATTTGAGGAGGGGGAAGCATTGGCTTGTGTATTGTGTCTAACTTCTCATTCGTATCCATTGGTGGTGATACATTGGGAATCCATCTCCTAATATGTAAGATTTTCTAATTAGTTTATTAGACTTATAGGAACCCTTTTATATATTAAGACTACCCATAGGAAGAAGAAGTAGGTTCTTATGAGTCATATTGTGATAGTTACATTGACTTTTTTGGCCAAATTGGAGAAAATTCGAATTTGGACCATTAGGTGTTTCAAAGAATAATTTTTTGATAAATTTAAAGTGTAATTCATGATTTGATAGTGTGTACATATCCATAATTGGATACAGAGAATGTGTTTCATGATACACCATGATACGGTGGTGTAGGTTGGGTATTTCTATGTAATTTGGGCTCTAGCATGTCAATTTCTCCATTTTATATTAGAATAGCTACTATGTATATTATTCATATTGTATTTAGTATTCTAGTTGTGTTCTAGGTGTTAGGGGTGATGGTATCAAGGTTGGGGGTGAGTATCACAAGAGTATCCTAAGCTATGGTGTGATAATGGAAGATGCACCCCAAGTTTTTGGTGAATTATTGTAGTTGTGGGTGTGTGTATATATAGTTGTCGTGTGCGGTTGTCTGAGAAAGTATTCATTGAGGTGGGTATTAAGTTGGATTTGTATACTAGAGTATTTTAGTATCTAGTGTGACATGTATATTGATATGTGACCAATAGGTGTTTCTGCTAATGCCTAGTTGAAGGTCAGCCATTGCACATAATGTAGAGTTTTCTTGTGTGAAACCTATATGAGTGCAACTGTGTGTTGGTTAGAAAAATCATAGCGGCTGCAGTACACTTGTATTAGGCAGTAAGGGGGAAGGTGGCATTGTCCAGTGCAACAATGCACTGTATGCACTGTCTGATATATAAACAGTAGCAGCAGACACTATAAAAGTGGGCTCGAGTAGGACATCAATGCACAGACAGTACAAGGAATTATTGTATGGGCGAGCTGCTTGTGTTAGTATGGTGTTAAGCTTGAGGTTGTATATAGTTCAGACCTGCACAGTTAGTGTGTGGTTGCGCATATTGTTAGAGTAGTGGTGTGGTGGAAGTGTATTAATGTTAGGATGTTCAGATGGGGTGCAGTGGTGGGGAGTTCAAGCCATAGTGAGGAAGGGGTTGGGTTCTTGTGACTGCAGTACAGTGTACTACTTTAAAGAAGTAACAACAACAGACATGGAGGGGCTTTAAATAGAGCAAATGCAGTAGCAACTATATTAGAATCAGCAAGAGCAGCAATAAATAGATTTGGGAGCTTGGCAGTGTGATACACTTGTATCAGACTCAAGGGGGGGAATGAGAATTGACTAAGTAGCAGTAGGTTGGAGTTATCATATTGTGTACAGACATTAAGAGGAAGGAGTAATATAGGGTACATGCATATGTGTGTGTGTGTATGAGGGATATGAGAGTATGTGGAAATCTGGTATCAGGTGTTCAGGTATCAACAGGGAATTGGTTGATAGTAAGATACACACAGTAAAATTATGCAATCTGGGAATTTAGCAGTAGCTATAGTTAAGTATGTGCTGGATATATGATTATAGGAGTGATTTGGGTGTCAAGTTTAGGTGTGTGTGTTTGTGATGCAATATTGTACCACAGGCATGTGTGTCTTGTAATATTCTGCAAGTTCATTTGGGGTCCTTGTGTATCAGTGTCTGGCAGGAGAGAGTGTGTTAGAGTATGTTTGAGGTTAGTGTATAAAAATAGTTGTGTATATGTATATACTAGAGTATGTCTATATGTATATAGTTGTGTGTGAGTATAAGGATGTGTACTAGTGTCATTAGAGTGCAAGTTGGGGTTGCCCAACTGCAGTAGCAGTTTAAGATATGAGGTGAGTGTCAGGAGGTTAGGGAAGGGTATAACATGTGTGTGTGTGAGAACTTGGATTCATAAGAGTGTACATGCCACTATACCAGGTGGAGTTAGAATCAGAATTCTGAGTTTAGTAGTAGAAGAAAGTTGCAAGTCAGTGTTATGGTTGAGTGAGTTGAGTTAGGATGTCTGTGCTAGGCCAGCAAGGAGGAAGGTTTAATGCTCAGGAAATGGGGGTATCTAGAGAATAGGTATTTGTGGTATCTAAGATGTTAGAATATTAGGTATATAGATATTAAGACATTGATTATAGCTAAGGTATTATTTGATACCAGGGTAACTAGTATTAGTATAATGCATAGTTATGTTTAGTATGGAGATAACAGAGGGTAATTATATATTGATACTAAGGTAATATTGTATAGAGTATTGTATAACTTATATATATAAGATATTGATACTATATTAACTAGTATATGTATATAAGTTATATATTGATATTTAGATATGGTATCCTAGTACCTAATATTAGCTAGTATAGCTAATAACCTTAAGATATTAACCTAGAAACCTAGGTATAGGCTAGTGTAACATAAAAATTACTAGTTTGACCAAGTTTGACTAGTTTGACTTAGAGTTGACCTAGTTTGACTGTTCTAGCCTAGTTTGACCTAGAGATGGCTTGAAGACCTTGAAATTAACTAGTTTAACTTGTTTATCATTTCAAACACTATGTTGACATTGATAATTCATATATAGGTTACTTGGACTCTAGTTCAGACATTGTTTGATATTTATTGCTTTGGACCACAGGCGAGTACATTCTCTGATAGTTTTTATTATTTGATAATTATTATATTTTAAGTATTTAGAAATGTTACATCTAATTCTTGACACTATGGTACACGGACTGGTATATGGCCTGGATTTTCAGTCATGAGATATTACAATGGTTATCGTATTGACATCGTACATGACATTGATATTAGACATTGGACATTGATCGTATATTATAACTTGTCGGTTGGATCCACTATACTAGTTGGGGTAGGGGAAATGCTAGTAAGAGATGTGATCATATTCCTATTATAAGTGTAAAATATTGTTAGTGTTAATCATATACCTTACGTATGATTAGCCAGGCTATTTAGCTATCGTACAAGTTCCTAAGCCAATTACATATCAAAACTAGTATTTCAAACACTTATAATAGTTATAGTTCTTCATATTCAGTTTCATAGATTATATTGTCTTGTATCTAATATTGTAGTTCCTTTCTCTTTCATTGCATATATGCACTGGCTATACCCTATTGCTTATATTGCATGTTCTCTTTACTATTTACTATTGCATCAGTTTATTGTTTTATCATTGTATATATCATTCCCTATTTACTGTTTTATAGTCTTTGTCAATTAATTGGAACTGCTATTGGGTTATATTTTGCTCCAATCGTGACTGGATATATTTTTCAGACGACAACTTAGAGGACTGGTGTCATAAATATTACGGACCACGGGAGGGAGTGGCGACCATGGGCCCTGACATTCAGGAGTGATTACCGAAAGGACTAGCCGGTGTCACTAGATACCTTAGTTTCATTACTTAGCTTTGGTACTGGATTTGTCTCCACCTCTTTAGATACATTGAGATGTTATTTTTCCTAGACTTATGTCGTATTGTTAAACTTATTTTGTTGGATGTGATATTGTAGATTACCTAGTATTATGACTTTGGGACTTCATTGTTTATATCATATTGTGTCATTTCTTCCTCGCAGATTATTGTGATTGAGTATTTCATAGAGTATTGTTATATCACAATCTCCTTATAGAGTTGGATATTGTGTGGGATGATAGATAGTAGTATGATCTAGATAGCGTTCTACCATCGATGCTGCAGCGTAGGCTAGATGTACCCACATACTCGTGCCCCTTCATCGGATGCGGGTTGTGACAATATTCAAAACTCAAACCTAAGCCACAGTACTTAATTTCCAATATTCAGAATGTTGTGATTTTCGCTCTCGTATTTGTGCCCACTAAAACTCTCTGTCAAGGACCATGTCCTTATGTCATGTTCAGTTAGGAACAGCTGCAAACACAACGTCCTATGTTTGATCAAACTCGACCTACATTGCTCAGACACATAAGTGTCAACGACACCACTCCGTTATGCTCGAGCCAAAATAATGAGGAGTCAAAAGTATACCTGACTGACGATGTACCGTGTCACTACTGCAGACACCAGTCGAACCATCACTGATCCGAGTTAAGGCTTTGCCTCTGCAACATTTTACCAAATAGATTATGTGCATACTCAAGGGACTCACTCCAGACTTCTAACTTAATCTCATCGATCTAGAATGATCGAAAGGAATCAAAAACCTAAAATTTAGAGATCAAAACGAGTGGAATTTAGTTCTTACCTATCAGGAATCACCCTTGCGATTGATTTTACCAAACCTCAAGTGATCCAAAACAAGAATTACTCTCGGTCCCTCAGTCGATTCCTCAATTAAGATCTGACCCCCGACTCCAAGTCATTAGGTCAGGAGAAACAGATCAAGAAGGGAACGATCAAGTTTAGATCGGTCGCTCGATCGTCATTCCTTTGCTCCAGAATTCCAAATAGAACAAACAAGAAGAGAACAATCAAGAAGACATAAATTAATCTTGATCGAGAGCACAGGGGAAGAAGGATCAAGAATTACTAGATCGGATTGACTCCACAATCACTGATCGTTATCTCGATTATATCCAAGCTCGCCGATCCATGTTGCAACTCGTCGGTTGATCTGCTTAATTGAGTTTTCGGTCGTTATCGAGTTTGGCCTTCGTGATCTATTATGGATTGATCTAGATTTGATGGTGGTGAATTAATTTAGAGGATGAAGATAAAAGCAATTTGAACAAAAAAGGGCGTTGAACACACCGGAATGGCGTCGGTCGTTGAATCTTCGTCGTACTCCACCGAAAAGAGCGGTCAATATTGTCGATCGTTGTTCACCACCGCGAAGGAGAGCTCCCCATGGATCAGAGGTAGAGGAAGTCAGGCAACACCTTGGCTTTGGAGCTAGGAACCTCGGGAAGAAGAGGAAAAAGGGTGAGGAAAGATTTTAACAGGGCTTCGCCATTGGAATAGGATAAAGAAGAATATTGTGTCGGTCCTTATTTATAGGCGGAGGGTGGAGAGGCAGTGGTTAAGGTGGTAGAGAAGTCTGTGGACTCGTCGACAGTTGGGCGATTGAGTCAGTGGTAGATCTAAGGTCTTCTAGAGTCTCCAGATCTAGGATATTCTAGAGTTCTCCACCGGAAAGAGCAGTTAATATTATTGATTGTTGTTCACCACCATGAAGGAGAGATCGCCATGGATCAGAGGTAAAGGAAGTCAAGCAACGCCATGACTTCGGAGCTTGGAGCCTCGGGAAGGTGAGGAAAAGGTATCAGCAGGGCTTCGCCATTGGAATAGGATAAAGAAGAACAGGTGTTGGTCTTTATTTATAGGTGGAGAGTGGAGAGGAGGTGGTTAAGGCAATAGAAAAGTCTTTGGACTTGCCGGCGGTTGGGCGATTGAGTCGGTGGTAAATCTAGGGTCTTTTTGAGTTCTCCAGATCTACGATCTTATAGAGTTCTCCAGAGAAATAGAGAAGAAGAGGAGGAAGAAGGAAGGAGTAGACAACGGAAGAAGGCGGTCAGGTCTCCCTTCTTGTTAATCGTTTGGTCCACCGAGTAAAGGAAGGAGAAAAACAGTGAGGAGGGTGTCGGTCAGTTATAGAACTAAGAATGGATTATTTTATATTGTTTGATTTCAAGATAATTATCCTATTACAAATGGTTTTATTTCAAAGTAAATTATCTTATTGGAAAAATGACCCTATTGAGTACTTAGGGTTGTGTTGTATTATTATTATTATTATTAGTAGTAGTAGTAGTAGTAGTAGTAGTAGTAGTAGTAGTAGTAGTAGTAGTAGTAGTAGTATTAAACTAGGAAACTGTCTAGAGTTTATTTATTTGAATATTTCTATATCACTGGAGTTACAAATCTTTTCTCCTTGAAAATTTTTCCTCAAAATTTTAGGAGTGCATAAAGGTACATCAAGCCTAAAAAAGATATGAATACTTCTCTCTCATCTCGTCATCTCTCTCCCAGGTAGACTCTCCTAGAGAATGGTGCCTCCAGGCAACCCGAATAAGAGGAATGGTCTGAGTGCACAGCCTCTTCTCCCTGCGATCCAGGATCTCCATTGGCCTCTCAGAATAGGTAAGGCTAGGGCCTACTTCGAGCTCGGAGTGATCTAGTATATGACTAGGATCAGCAATGTATCTCCAAAGCTGGAAGACATGGAATACATTGTGTACTTCCTCTAGGTTGGTTGGCAATGCAAACATGTATACAACTGCGCCCACTCTAGCCAGTACCTCAAAAGGTCCAATATAGCGGGGACTGAGCTTGCCGGCCCTGCCAAACCTGATGGTGCCTCGAGTTAAAGAAATCTTCACGAATACAAAATCCACGGCTGTAAACTCTAAGGGTATTCTGCTGTTATCTGCCTAGTGTTTCTGTCTGTCCTTGGCAACTCTGAGTTTATCCCTAATCTGCTTGATTTTATTTGCTGCATTTACCACTATCTCAGGGCCAAGTAGTGCTTTTTCCTATATTATCTCATAATAAGGGTGTGCGGTATTGTCTGCCATATAAGGCCTCAAATGGTGTCATATCGATACTGGCTTGGTAAGTGTTATTATAAGCAAACTCTACCAGGTGCAGATGGTCTTCCTAAGACCCTCCAAAATCTATAGCACAGGTCCTCATCATATCCTCTAAAGTCTGGATAGTCCTCTCAGACTGACCATCGGTCTGTAGATGATAAGCAGTACTGAACTTTAGCTGAGTTCCCAGATTCTCTTGTAAGCTCTTCTAAAAGTATGAAGTGAACCTGTTGTCCCTGCCTGATACAATACTGTCCAGTACCCTATGGATCCCTACTATCTATCTCATATACAACTTTGCTAACTTCTCTGTTGACAGCCCTACCTTGAAAGGTATGAAGTGTGTGGACTTGGTCAACTTTTCCACAATCACCCATATAGCATCATTTCTACAAGGCAATCGTAGCAATCTCCATGGTGATATGCTCCCACTTTCACTCGGGAATGAGAAAAGGCTGAAGTAGTCCTCCTGGTCTCTGATGCTCTGCCTTAACCTGCTGGCAAAGCAAGCATCTTGAGACGAATTAGGCTATCTTTCTCTTCATCTCATACCACCAGACATACTCTCTTAGATCCTTATACATCTTTGTAGCTCCTGGATCCATGGAATACTGAGATTGGTGAGCCTCCTGTATGATCTTCTCTCTCAGACTCCCACTAGGCATGCAAAGTCTGGTGCCATGCCTTACCATTCTGTCCTCTACAATGATGAACTCCTCAAGTAGTCATGCTTGTACTTGAGCCATGATGCTGCAAAGACTGTCATCCTAAAACCGAGTCTTGTTAATTTTCTCCATGAGACTGGATTGGACTTGCAGGTTCATCAAATATCTCTCCACTCCTAGAATGATAACTTCTATCCCCAAGCTCTCTAAATCCTCCAAAAGATATCTATCCATCATTAAGTATATCGCATCGGATATCGATTAAGTATATCAGCTACCACATTAGCCTTTCCTGGATGGTACTGAAGGATGATATTGAAACCCTTCATTAGATCCAACCATCTCCGTTGCCTCATATTTAACTCTTTCTGGTTGAAGATGTATTTGAGGCTCTTGTAGTCTGTAAAGATCTCCACCCTTTCTCCATAGAGATAGTGCTTTCAAAGCTTTAAGGCAAAATTGACCGTTGCAAGCTCTAGGTCATGTGTTGGATAATTTTTCTCATGAGGCCTAAGTTGTCTGGAAGCGTAAGCTATTACCCTCTTATTCTGCTCTAGCACAAACCCCAAGCCTTTTCCAGATGCATCATTATAGATGACGAACCCTCCAGATCCTGAAGGTAAGGCTAGAATAGGAGATGTGGTCAACCTTTTCTTCAACTCATCGAAGGCTTCCTAGCATGCTTCGGTCCATATAAACTCTTCATTCTTCCTAGTAAGCTTGGTCATTGGATCTGTAATCTGAGCAAAGTCATGTACAAACTTCCGGTAGTAGCCTGCTAATCCGAAGAAACTTCTAACCTCTGCCACTGAGCTTAGAGTAGTCCATGATTCCATAATTATAATCTTCTTCGGATCTACCGTTATGCCACCTATGCCACCCCCTGTCACTACGTGCTCCAGAAATTCTACCTTGTCTAGGAAAAACTCATACTTAGAGAGTTTTTCGTACAGCTTTTCCTTCGTTAATGTCTCTAGATCTATCTTCAAGTATTCCTCATGTTCTTCTTGGGTCTTAGAGTATATCAAGATATCATCAATGAAAACTACTAAAAATTTGTCCAAATATTGGTGGAAAACCATATTCATGAGGTTCATGAAGACTGTTGGGGCGTTAGTCAGACTGTAAGGCATTACTAGGAATTCTTACTGTCCATATCTGGTGTTGAAGGTCATCTTTGGAATGTCCTGCTCCCTGACCTTTACTTAGTGATACCCAGACCTCAGATCTATCTTAGAGAATACTCTCTCACCACTCAGCTGGTCAAAAATCTCATAACTGGGACAATGGGTACTTATTCTTGATTGTGATATTGTTCCAAGGCCTGATAGTCTATGCACATCATAACTGTCTCGTCCTTCTTGGGCACGAAAAGAACTGGTGCCCCCTCAGGTAGATGCACTAGATCGAATGAAACCTTTCTCCACAAGCTCATTAATATGCTCTTTCATCTCTTTTGCCTCCTTAGGGTTGATCCTATAGCAGTTCTATGAAACAGGAGCTACCCCTGGTACTAAGTCGATGGTAAAATCTATGTCTCGATCTGAGGGAAGACCTGGTAGCTCGTCCGAAAAGATATCCATGAATTATATAATGATGGGATGATGTGACTCATTATATTCAACCATTGCACTGTAGTTGATCCCCTCAAGTCTTCTTTCTCTGCTCTGGGAAGCTCGAACTCTGGCTCTCCTAGCAGACTAAATATTATACTCCCCTGATGGCAATCTATCATTGCGAAGTGCTCACTCAACCAGTCCATCCAGTGGACTACATCGAATCCTGGAAGTGGCATTACGAGGAGTTGAGCCTTAAACTCTTTACCGGCTATAGTGATAGGGAACTCACAAGCGTCTCTAACTAGTACTATACCTCCAACGGTCATGATTCTACAGGTCTTCTTAGTGTACCCAATGTCTAGGTCATGTCTAAACATGAATTCTAAGGATATAAAGTTGTGGGATGCACCAGAGTCAAATAATGTAGTAGCGGTATAAGAGTAAAGTAAGATAGAATATGTGATGACGTCGACAGTCGCCCCTGGATCCTCTACAGTAATAGCAAAGGCTCCCCCTGGGTTAGTGCTTCCCTCTGATGTTAATGCTGTACAAACTTCTGCTGCTGTATCGGAAGATGTGGGCCCATCGGCTGAAGTCTTGACTGTCCCCCGGGTTCCCTCTATGTAGGAATAGAGCCTAATGCTAGATGAAGAAGTCCTACATAACACTCCCTAGCATGGTGCTCAGATGATCCGTAAATCAGACAATGTCTAAGGAGCTTCCTGCAAACCTGACAAGTGTGTCCTTCTTCTGACAGTACCCACAAGTAGGAAGTAGCTGAACCTGTCTCTACTACTGCTGAACTGGCGAGCTCTGAAGGAAGGAGGCTGAGTCGGTGGATGAAAAGTCCTCGGTTGGATATGGGGATGATTGGCTGGTCCATTAGTGCTGCCACCTCCAAAGGTCTCTCGGCCCCTCTTTGGATGAAGGTCCAAGTCAACCAACTCCCTGGGCAATAGATAATATCTCGACAAAGGTCTTCGCACCATTAGCAGTGACGAGGATGTAACTCTCTCTAGCTAGACCTTGGGAGAATCTCATGGCTCGGTCCTCTAGGTCGCGAACCATGTAGTCGGTGAATCGGCTCAGGCGGCTAAACTCTGCCATAACTTGTCTACGGAGCGGTTCTCCTGCTCTATGTTCAAGAATTGCTTCTCTAGAATCTTCTTGGCTATGGTGGAAAAGAATTTTTGCTTGAATAACTCCTTGAACCTCTCCCAAGTGACCCCGGGTAATGCAAACTTGGGTTCATTCCTGAAACAAATTTGGGCTAAGTCGCGAAGCTGAAGTCATGAGGCCTCCACCCTCAAATCATCCGAAAGCCTAGCGACGTAGAAAAGTCGCTCTTTATGCTCAAGCCACTCATCTGCATAGATGGTCCCCTCCGTACCCTCGAACTCTCTAGGGCTAAGTCTCTTGAAGTCTAAGATGGTACCAATATTGGGTTTAGCAAGCTGCCGCGGTGGCTGGGAAACTACCATATCCATAGTAGTCAAGATAACTAGATGAGCATTATCTATGCCTTCTCTCATTATAGCAGTCTGCTCCCTCTGGGACTCCATCATACCACGAAGCAACTCGTAGAGCTACAATGGGCAAGGATCCCATAGTAGGGATGGTAGGAATGCCACCCTTGGCTGGAAGTGGGAGAGGTAGGGGAGGAGTCCCAATCACCTCTTGGTACACCGGATAGGCATAGGATGCCCCTACGGAAGCGGTCGTCCTGGGGGTATGGCCTTGAATCTCCTTCCTTCCTTTTTCCATACTCTGGAATGGAGGAAAGATGATAAGAATCCAAAGGATATGCGAAAAAGTAAAGACAATAAAGTAAAGACAAAAATGATAAAGTGTTAATCTCGTAATCGGTCCTAAGTTGTGATGAGTTCTTGGATCTGCATTAGCCACCACTAAAAATATGTCACATCCCGCTCCCAAATAATCGGGTACGAGTTAGACACATCCAGCCTATGTTGTTAATAACAGTGGTAATCAGTTGTCTACACCTCAATTGTCACCAAGATAAAGTATTTGATCATCTCATCATAACTATCTAGACACGCTTCCTATCATGAATAATCACTACAATCCACTATACTTTTATTACATATCTTTTACAAGTAATGTCTGGAAACAAATTCGGTAAATGTAAAGGCAACATCCATCAAACAACATGATACATCCATAACACAAAGCAATCAACTAAAAATAAAATTATACAAAGTCCTAAAACTCCAAATGAGTGTCCTCCGTGTTCAGGGTGGTCTCCAAACTGGCATCTCCTAGAGTCTCCTTCTTAGGACCATAGAAAGTAGGGTAATCTATGTTGTCATCACCTGCCACGGTTATCCAATCAGAAAATGAGAAAAGTAACATACATCTAACAGTGCTATAAAATATGATGGAAGAAATAGTATAATACATAATAGATGGAAATGACAAGTAAGCATGAAAAGAAAAAGTACATGTCTATATACTCTAGCTCTGTATAGTACGTGCAGATGGAACACTATCAAGCATATAGGGGCTAAATAGGGAATAAGGCATATCATGAAGTGATATGCTAGCAGTCACGCACGTAAATTGACATAAGGCACGTCTCGCAATAATGTTATCAGTCATGTAGTGTCCAAGGCTAGGAAAACTACATGCCCTCCTAGTGTTCCCCCTTCCGACACAAAAAGATACGACATGTGACACGGTGCAAAGATAATAAACATACATGAAATATTGTATAGTAAAGCAAGATAGTATGCACTTGCCTCAAACTGAGTAGTGGATAATGGAATAGTACGGTCCAGGTCCTACGAAGGCAAACTCTAATTGTTAGATTTTTATTTGCAAATAAACTCTAAACTAATTAATTCTTATCTTAATAACACTTACTAATTTCTAACTATTCTACCTTTTATTTTATCCAATTACTTCCACTAATTTATCCAATCTTAATTTTTTGCTTGATACCTTTAATTCCCCTATCATTCACTACTGGTCCTTCGGACCTGTTCCTAGAGACTGGGCTCTGACCCATATCTATCTATCGGTCATGTATTGGCCCGAACTGCCGAACCTAGTGGCCTATGATTATGTCCCTAGTTCATCCTGTAACACGAGGTCCAGTTCAGCCCACTGGGCTCTTGCCCAATGCTTAGTTCGGTACTCAGCCTTGAACACAAGTCCACAGGCCTAACAGTTATACTTCAGCTCTTGGTTCATATTCAAAACTCAAACCTAAGCCACAATACTTAATTTCCAATATTCTGAATGTTGTGATTTCCCGCTCTCGTATTTGTTCTCACAAAAACTCTGTGTCAAGGACCCTGTCCTTATGTCGTGTTCAGTTAGGAACAACCGTAGACACAACGTCCTTTGTTTGATCAAACTCGACCTAGATTGCTCAGACACATAAGTGTCAACGACACCACTCCGTTATGCTCGAGCCAAAATAATGAGTCAAATATATACCTGACTGACGATGTGTCCGTGTCACTATAGCAGACACCAGTCGAATCGTCACTGATCCGAGTTAAGGGTTCATCTTTGCAATATTTTACCAAACAGTTTATGTGCGTACTCAAGGGACTCACTCCAGACTTGTAACTTAATCTCATCGATCTAGAATAAGAGAAAGGAATCAAGAACCTGAAATTTAGAGATCAAAATGAGTGGGATTTAGTTCTTACCTATCAGGAATCACCCTTGCGATTGATTTTGCCAAATCTCAAGAGATCCGTAACAAGAATTGCTCTCAGTCCCTCAGTTGATTCCTCAATTGAGATCTGACACCCGACTCTAATTCATTAGGTCAGGAGAAATAGATCAAGAAGGAAGCGATCAAGTTCAGATCGGTCGGTCGATCATCATTCCTTTGCCCTAGAATTCTAAATAGAACAAATAAGAAGAGAAGAATCAAGAAGAGATCAATTGATCTCGATCGAGATCATAGGGGAAGAAGGATCGAGAATTACCATATTTGATTGACTTTATGATCATTGATCATCGTCTCGATTAAAACCAAGCTCGCAAATCCATGATTCAACCCGTCGGTTGATCTGCTCAATTGAGTTTTCGGTCGACTCCACCGGAAAGAGAAGTCGATATTGTCGATCGTTGTTCACTATCGTGAAAGAGAGATCGCCATGGATCAGAGGTGAAGGAAGTCAGGCAATGTCATGGCTCTGGAGCTTAGATCCTCGGGAAGAAGAGAAAAAATGGTAAGGAAAGGTTTCAGCAGGACTTCGCCACTAGAATATGATGAAGAGGAATATGGTGCCGGTCCTTATTTATAGGTGGAGAGTGAGAAGCGGTGGTTAAGGAGGTATAGAAGAAGTCTCTGGACTCGCTGGCGATTGGGTGGTTTAGTCGGTGGTGGATCTAGGGTCTTATAGAGTTCTCCAGATCTAGGGTCTTCTAGAGTTCTCCAGAGAATAGGAGAAGAAGAGGAGGGAGAAGGAAGGAGTAGACAGCGGAAGAAGGCGGTCGATTCTCCCCTCTTGCTGATCGGTTGGTCTACCAAGTAGAGGAAGGAGAAGAAAAGTGAGGAGGGGTCGGTCGGTCGGTTACAGAACTAAGAATGGATTGTTTTATGTTTTTTTATTGCAAGATAATTATCCTATTGCAAAGTAAATTATCTTATTGCAAAAATAACCCTATTGAGTACTTAAGGTTGTGTTATGTTATTATTATTATTATTATTATTATTATTATTAAACTAGGAAACTGTCTATAATTTATTTATTTGAATATTTCTAGATCAGTAGAGTTACAACTAGACTGCCTTCCATGAAGGGTACTAGGATACATCGTGTGTTTCATCTGTTGAACTCTTGCATCTCTGATTTATTGCTTGCTGAGTTTTTAATTGATGATTTGTATTATTTTTATTGGTTTTAATTATCTTCACCATATTCACCCCTACTAGGGTTGTCTACATATTTCTTCTACGATACTCCATATATTTATGCTTGGCAAGCAACTTCATACTACATTGTTATTCTTTTTCTCATCTTATTAGTCTTTGATAGAATCTGAATGTTGTAAATTGTCCTTAGTATTGACCTTTTATTCTTATTTTTTATCGTACGATGGACAAAACCTGTTGTAGTGCAATCTCGCTATTGGACAAATCCTCAATTAGATCCCTCTCATCCAGTCTTAACCGTCCCACATAAGCATGCTCGACAAGTATGTCGTAATAATATAATTGTGTAATACGTTCTTAACTATGATCAACTTGTCATCGACGATGTTAAATAACTACAACTTGAACGGACATCTACATTTTTCATCCTAACATTTCTTTTCTATTATTTTGTTTCTTTTGGGACAACATCTTATTTATGATGAGGCTTAAACACACCACCTCTCTCACATCCAAGCTCTACCAATTTTTGCTCGGTTCGATTATTCTTCAATATTAAAATAATGATGATAATGTTATGTTATTTTCCAACTTCTTAACACAAACTTTGCACTTCTTAATGGGAGTTACCATAACATACATCACAAATAAATGGCCAAATTCAACACATATAGGATTAGGGATGACCATACCTATTGACGAAATGTTCTACATATAGAAATATAAAAAATAGGTAAGATAAAAAAACCTACATAAAAACTTTAAAAGAAACTCTAACCTCAACGTAAATAAGATCATTCAAGACTGTCAAAATATTGGCAGTTCGAAGGATTTCTCTATCCTAGCTATGCATAAGATTGCAAAAATATTTAGCAAAATTTGTCCGTTCTAACTATAAATAGGACTGCCAAAATTTTAGCATACCTAACTCGTCAATTGTAATTTTTTTTGACATTTTTTGCAAAATTAAAAGAAGGAAAATGAGTAATAACAACTTTAGTTTTTTTGGGAACTTCTCAAATACGAGATAATGTATTCGACAAGCTTATTACTTCTTTGAATTTGTTCTTCATCATCTCTTCTATATTGTTGAGAGCCATTTTCATTCGATAAGGAATACAAGCTTGAGAAGTTTGGCCGGAGAACTTTGGTGAAGATATGATCGAAGATTTGCTGGAAGTGAGTGTAATGTTATGATTTAGGGTTGGACCATAAGTATTTAATTTCTTTTAGGTTTAAGGATTTGGGAGGAGGAATAAGACAAAAAAAAATTATACATTAGTTTGGGTACCTTTAATACTTTTGAAAGAATATTTTGAATATTACCTTAATTCTTTTTTTAATACCTCTAACATATGTTGGGATGCCTATAACAATCGTCTTTTTAAAAACTAGTACAACTTTTAGAAAATTAATTAGGTATTGGGTGGCAGGCCGGACTTAATGTGAGGCACATGAGGCATTTGCCTCAGGTCCAAAATTTTAGATGGCACAATTTTTTTATATAGTATATATAATAATGTAAGCCCAAAGATTTTGTATGTAGGTCCAAAAATTTTCCTGAACCTTGAGTTTTGGGTTAAAAAATAAATGGATTGATCTAATCTATAGATTTAGCCACCATAAGATTAGAAGCTAGATTTAAAACCATGGAATTGGAAAGCCACGAAACAGAGAATATATTTTAGGTTTTTAAGAGAGGCTAGTTGAATTCTTTTTTTTCTTCCTAAAAGAACTATTCAGTCCCTCCCTTTCTCCCTTTTGATTTTCAAGTGAAACTTTCATTAAATTTTTACATATATATAAATTGTTGTTGATTGTCTTATTTGTGGTTAACTTATACTTTATTGGAAAAATATGCTCTTGTCTAATTTTTATAGTTATTCTTGTTGGGTCAATTTAGTGGCCTGAGTCGATGACTACGAGTGAATTTTGTTTCTAAAAGTCTTACTCGAATCGGTTCTTTCCATTATGTGAGATTTAAAATTTTTTTATAAATTATTGTTGAAATATCCAGTAATGCCTCAGAAAATAGTTTAGATGAGAATAAATGGAAATCAGTAAAGTCAATTTATATAACACTAGTTTTAGTTTTATGTCTCATAATTTTTAATAGTGTACTTGATAAATAAAAATTCAAAATTTTCAAGTATGTGACAACTCTCCCATTACATCATGTTGATAAAAAAAATATTATATGAACATTCAGTACGTAAGTAAGTAAGCAGGAACAGAAGGCAGAGGCTCTCCTGACAACCGTGGGTCACCGGCTACGAAAGATTACCGATCGCAACCACAGGATCGTTGGCGAGCATCTCGCCAAATCATCCGCATTACTCATCAATTGGCATTGTAAGCTCTCAATCGGCGACGAAAGGAACATCGCCCACAATCGTTGTGTAACCATCACTTTTCAGGATATGGGTATTTATGTCATTGGTATTATATTTATTAATTTTAATAATAATTGGTATAGTTATGTATATGTAAATAATTAAAGAGGATGGTGCATGATTAGCCCCTTAGTTAGACTAGTTGCTAATAAATCCAACTAGACTTGAACCAAACTAGACTTGTCATGGCCAATAGAGTAACCCAATAAATTAGTCTTGGTTAACTAGTTAAAGTAGAGAGAATGACTAGGATACCTCATTCATTTAATATTAGAACACTTATTAGTTAAATCCCTCATTAGTTAAACTCTTCATGATAAACCTTGGAGGACATTTTGGACTTTTCAAACAAAGCCAACCATAACCTAGAGTGGTCGGCCCTATATAGGGAGAGGGAGCCCCCTCTTCTTTATTATTTGTTTATGAAGAAAACCCTAAGTTAAGTTCTTCCCCCAAGCATTATTTCCTCCACCAAATTCTTCCAAATCAATCACAATCTCTCTCATTTTCATCCCATGGAGAGCTAGAAGCTTGAAGGTTGCAAAAGGCTTGAGGAAGAGGAGTTTTGCTAGAGATTGGTGTTCATTCCTCACTCTTGTGCTCATTTGAAGGAACCACATTGGGAATCCATCTCTCAATAGGTAAAAATCATATTTCTCCTTGTCATTTCAGATTTAAATAGTAAAATAAACCCATAAATACCCTTCATTGGTTTAAGACTACCTATAGAAAGAAGAACTAGGTCCATATGAGCCTATAGAGAAAGTTGTATTAAGTTTTATGTCCATTTGGAGAAAACTCTGAGGTGGCACACCAAGTATTTGATAAAATGCCTAATGGGTCATTTCTCACTATTTTATATTGCTTATTGGTATTTTAGATGTGTCATGGTGATTTGGTTGTGTTTGGGAGTGATTTGAGTGAGTATTATATGAGTATCAAGGTGTGATACTCATGTGTGGCTTGATACACACCAAGTGTTTGTTAAAATGGTATAGGTATATATAAGTGTCTATTTGAGTATTAGTTTATATACATTTGATATTTTGTATTCAAATATATGCCGAGTATTATATATATATATATATATATATATAGTGATGTGTGTGTGAGTATGGTGTGGACAGTATGCAGTGGCGTGTGTGCACTATAAGGTACACTGAGATGTGCAGACCACTGCAAATAGCAGTTGTATTGCTATGATAGCAGTGGACAGTAGGTCTGGGTTCTTTGGACTACTAAATATAGCAGTAGCATGGTAAACTAAGGTTTGCAGGGGGCTTGAATATTGTTGCAGAACAACAAGGTTAGCAGCAACAACAGCAGGAGAAGTGATTGCAAGTGTTCTCACTGTATTTCAGGTGAACAACTACACTGAGATATAAAGGGGATGGGTTACAGGTTAGAAGAGCAGCAAATACAATGTGGGCTCAGGTAGGGTGTTATGCAGGAAGTGCAAGGCACTGATTAAGTGCAGTAATGCACTAGACAATGCATTGGGGTCAATTTCCAGTTTAGGAGTGTATCATGTGTAGTGTGTGTGTGTATCCAACTTCCAGATGTTAAAAAGCAGTATATCTACTGCAGTACCTAGGGGATTGCTCAGGAACTTATGCATGCGGTGGACAGTGGGATGTGTGGTTTAGCATGTATGTTTGGTGTGGAGCAACAAAACATCAAGTAGGGAAGTAAAAGGCTGCAAGTAGAATTTGGGGGTTTATAGGCAGTGTGCCATAGTGCAATGAGGTGTTTAGGGCACTGGTACCAGTGCACTAGAATGGGGGAGGTCTAGATGCAAGGGTAGTGTAGAGGTTCGAGAATCAATAGGTTATCTATATACTTGGAATGTATGAGTATCATAGTGTCTTAGTACGTTGGTATAAGTGTTTGAGTATATGAGGTTTAGGTGGGTATAAGTCACAAGAGAGTATCAGCGAGTGTATCACAATGTGAGTAGTAGGTAAGTACAAGTGTATAGTTGAGTGTAGATATGTTAGTGAGCTAGTGAGTGAGGATGAGATGGTTGGGTGCAGGGATATTGAGGGAGAGGCAGTAACATCAAGTGAAGAGCAGGAAGTAATAGCTTTAACAGTAGCAGTGCCAGTTAGGACTAGTAACAGCAGCATTAGGAGTGATTTGGGGGAGTGCTCTTGTAGTGTGCTTATAGCATTAACTAGGGAGCATGGTGATTACCTAGATGTGTTTCTTGTAGAGCATTCTTGTGTGTGCAGGTTGCATAGGCAGTCGAGAGTAGCAGTGGTTGGTTGGGGATATTAAAGATAAGTGTTGATATAAGTGTAGTATGGGTTGTAAGGTATTGATACTGAGGTTTTGTGTACCATAACAGATAGGTAATAGGGTTAATATTCAGATATTGGTATTAGGTCAAGATATGAGTGTTTTGACCAGTTAATGGTGAGGTATTGGAATACCTTGATACCAGGGCTAAGTATTAAGATATTGGTACTAAGTATATAGTTAAGATACTATATAATACTAGTGTACATAAGTTAGATAATTGTATATATATACATCTAATATGATATTTAGCATATCATAGCTATTAGAATTGACCTAGAAGACCAAGCTAGAACTTGATATTTGTTAGTATGACTAGATAGGCCAATCTAGTTGATCAATTGGAACCCAAATTTAGATATGACATAGTTTGGCCAATATGACCTAGCCCTAAACTAGAAAACCATATTTTAAGCTTATTTAAGTTGATATTCTTTCAATAAACCAAATGATATGATATTTTATATATAGGTCTGTTTGACACTAGTTCAGACACCGTTTTGTATCATTTGCTCAGGACCTCAGGCGAGTAAATTTTTCTTTTAGTTTTCAGTACTTGATAGTATATATATCACATGTTCTGGACCTGTTTTACTTGATTTTGACACCATATTATATGGGCTGGTATTATATGGATCAAGTCAGAAGATGTTATTTATTTGACGTGTGCATTAGATACTCCTTATACATGTACTTTATAGTATGCATCGGGTATTCCTTGTTCTCGTATCTATTCGTGTGCTTCGCGTGCTCATATTATATTCGTGTGCGTAACATGTCATGATTGGATCCATTGTGTGAGTTGTTAGACTATGTTATGGACCTTTACAACGTTCTACCGTCGATGCTATGGCGTAGCCTGGACGTACCCTCGATTCATGCCTAATTTTTGAGTGCGCATCGTGACAAATTTTTAGTGGTGGTCCACGTAGGTCGAGATCGTAAATAGTACGATATCGTAATAGTACTCCAAGTTTGGAAACTATTATGAGCCTGTTATAGGATATAGGGTATAGGATGAGAGGATACTCAATTACAAGTAGGAAAATTTCCAATCGATTGAATTATGCTAATGCTCATTCATTCTAAATATTATTTTTCTTGAATATTACTGTCCTTCCTTCATGATATCGTATATTGTGCTTAAAATTCCTTGTTTTGGTCTGTCTTCAGGATGCCTCCGAAGACCAGGCCACAGCGATCAACAACAGCTTCGGAGAGGTCGGCGGCTGCTCGACCCCCTGTCCGAGCAGCAGTAGACGTTGTTCCACCTCCACCAGTTCGGAGGGCTGCCTCACCAGTTTAGGTGGGAGCCTCAGCTTTTTGGGGGGTCCTCCTCCCCCACATGTTCAGAGGGTTATCCCAGCCGCTGTGGAGGGTTATCCACCTTCTCCTCTAGCAGTTCAGATGGCTGTTTCAGCAGGATCAGAGGGTCTTCCACCCCCGCCACCCGTGTCAGCTGACGAGGCACAGATGTTTGCTATATTCTGATAGATGATGGTGCCATAGCAGAGACAGGAGGGTGTACCATGCCAGGGCATTAAGAATGCCCACCAGGTTATATTGGTTGCAATGGAGAAGGTGGTGTCACCCCAGCCACAAGGTGCTCAGCCCAGACTGGGCAACATATAAGATTTTTAGAAGTTGGGTCCACGCGACTTCAAGAGGACAGAGGGTATTATCTACGCTGACGACTGGCTCAAGCACCTCGAGCATATTATAAGCTTTTCCCATCTTACCGAGGACCTGAGGATAGAGTCGACTGGATTGCAGATGTCAGATATTGTTAGCACTTAATTCCAAAATAAACCATAGATTTCTAATCCAGGGTTGACATAGAACGGCTTTAAGGACCTGTTCAAGAGAAAGTTGTTATGCCTAGTCCCAAAATACGTAGGACTAGGAATACGTAAGTATGCCAGTTGTATGTATATGGAGACTCCAATATATGGAAACCATAACACATACGTACGCTGTATTATGAATAATAATTCACAAGTGGTATATAATTATCACAAATCACAGGGCATAACTAAATCTTATCCACAAAAATTATAAAGAAATAAATGATCAAATATGTCAATGAACGAAATATAAACTAGTCGAGAAGAACTATAAGTTGGATGGAGACAAATCTACTACCAAACTAGAATATAAAAGTAAACATAATAAGTACATCATCTAATGATCAAAGAGGCTCGAAGGGAAGACCTCCTCGAAAGATAACGAAGTAGCAAGTCCTGATCCGTGCTCCTACGAATAGTCATGATCGTCTATACCTGGAAAGGGACCAGGTCCTCAGAGGGACGTAACAAGATACATAGAAGTATGCCAATAAAATACTGAAAATAAACATCCAAAGGGTCGTCTAACCGCCTATGTAAATACACTTTTAAGAACAACTTTCCAACACGTGGGCTATCTGACTAAAATAGAATTGGCATGTATAAACCCCCTCACCCAAAATATATATTTTGTGTATATTTTATATTATTATATTTATTATATATTATTTTAAATATTGAATTTCTTTCGAGTATTCGCTTAGTTAATTAGAAAATAAATTTCTTGATATATTTAATTAAATAAATATTTATTTAGAATCATTTTTAGGCTATTTTAGATTTTTTTGAGATTTTTCTAGAATTTTTTGGGT
Organism: Iris macrosiphon; assembly: GCA_036927795.1. Classification (NCBI taxonomy): domain Eukaryota; kingdom Viridiplantae; phylum Streptophyta; class Magnoliopsida; order Asparagales; family Iridaceae; genus Iris; species Iris macrosiphon. The sequence goes on along the minus strand of JAYESA010000011.1, from coordinate 81,947,938 downwards.
AATTAAAACATAGAAACGTAAATTTCTAGAACTTCCATGATTTACTATGAGACCATACTTGCATGTTGTTCCTACCAAATATTTATTTTAGGTTAAAATATTTAATTATATTTTTCTGTAATTTATTTAGAATTTTAAGAAATTTATTTGGATTTTTGAAATTATTTAGGATTTATTTGGTTATATATAGTCTTAATATTATATAGATGCTAATTTAGTGTTAATAGATATTAATAAGATTATATATAAATTATTTGTATTATATTTAATTCTATTTAAGATTATAAATTATTGAGATAAACTCAAACTCTATTTTAAATTAATTCAAATCCTGAGCCTACTAGGAAAGCAACTTCGTGCATATCCTATCCTTATTTGAACTTATCATAATCCTATCCAAATTAGCCGATCCTAGTCGTATTCAATTAAGCAGTGTCCACCATTATAAATACCTCATCCTTCATATTTTACTTCCCCAAATTCCCCTTTTTCGTCCAAAAATAGTCAAAATTTATCATAAATTCAGCCTCATTTTCTAGTAGTTATGACGACTTAAAAAGATGATATATCCTAGATCCGGACTCCAAATGTGCTACAGTTTTTTTTGTTAGAACTATATCAAGGTTAGTTTTCATATAAATTATTTTAATAATTTATGAATCTATTTTTCCAGAAAATTCTAAAAGTGTCAGTTGTCCGAAATAAGACGCATTTTGGTGTTTTTGAGATTACGGGAGATCCCGAACTCGGAATTACGAACCGTTTAAAGTTTCAAAAAGTTGACATGATAAACTTATATAAAATTATTTTTACAGTATTTAACATTCAATTTAGTCTACTGTAAAATTTGTACAACATAGACGTAAATAGAAAACCACCAAAAACTGTCATCTGTGCGCCCTTGTGGCCATAACTCTTTACCGACTTGTGATTTTATGAAATCGTCAATTCCGACATTCATGTAGTGCTAAAATCTTTTGGATTCCACATAAAAATCTAGGATTTAAGTTGGTTGACTTTTTGGTCAACGGATTATCTCGATTTGCGTGCCACGAATCACAAATCCGTAAAGTTGACTTTCTTTGGACCAAAATTTGGATTTAACAATAAAATTAGATTATAATAAGATTAAAATACTATTTTAGGTTATTTTATTCAAAATTAAAATAGATTAAAATAGAGGAACCTATTCACCCACTTTTGTCACCTAACTTGTTTAATTTATGTGACGGGTAGATCGGACGACGCCTTGAGTTGGGACTTCATTCTTTTTTTCAGACCAGGCAAGATACCTTACCAAATTGCTTACTGTACTTTGCATGCTTATCATATTTTCATATATTTATTATATATGTATTTTTTTTCAGTCATAATTATATATTATATATGTTAACACACACTTGACACATAGTATCATGGGAGGGGAGGACAATCAGTAGGCGTATGGCCTACCCACTCTGGTAAACCATAGTAACTAGCATGCATTGTGAGAGTTGTGTCGCGATGGTCGCTACCCTCACGGTATGTCGGCTGATGGTGTCACGATGGTCACTACCCTCGCGGTATGACGGCTGATGATGTTCATGGACGTGTGTGAGAGTTGTGAGATAGATAGAGTATCCTACACCTACCCATACGTCGAAATGATTGTCCTCACTTTGCATTTTCATATAGATTGTCTAATACAGTGTACTTATATATTTTTTGTCTATTATGCATATTTTATTGTATTCAATTGACATGCTTCTATGTATCTTATTATGTCCCTCTGAGGACCTGGTCCCTTTCCAAGTGTAGACGATCTTGACTATTCGCAGGAGCACGGATCAGGACTTGCTACTTATCTCTCTTTCGAGGAGGTCTTCTCTTCGAGTCTCATTGTTTATTAGATGTACATTATATGGTTTCTCTTATATTCTAGTTTGGTAGTGGATTTGTCTCCACCCAACTACTTGTTCTTATCAAACATTTTATACTTGATTCAGTTATATAGTTGATTGGTTATTTGATTCTGTAGAATAGATCTAGTTATGTCCTGTGACTTATGAAATAAATCTATACCACTTGTAAATGACTATTCATAATACAGCGTACGTATGCGGTATGGTTTTCATATATTGGAGTTACTATATACATACGACTGCATGCTTACGTCTTCCTAATCCTACGTATTTTGGGACTGGAGCTTGACAGCATAATTCTCTCGAAGAATCAGGGGCCTAAAAAGTATGACGTCTTTTGAACGTTAGAGGCCGTCTGTAGATAATATAGAGGTCATCAGACCACGCATCTCCGACGGAGCGTGCGGGTTACACAAAAAAAGTGCAAAGGAGCCCAAACGCCTTACTTGTTGTTCTCCCTACCCCATGCTCTATTCATGTCATATCCTGATGAGAACATAAAATATTATATTTTTATTCCTTAATGTATACTACTTTATGCTCATTTGATGTCTAAAGACACTCATTATTTTTATATTTTGATCTAGGATGCAATTGGAGTCACTAAATGCAAAATAGAGCTAATTATTAATTCTGAACAGTTTTGATACCTTATAGCAAAATGGTCATAACTTGCTCATCCGAAGTCCAATTGAGCTGATCCAAATTGATTCGGAAAGCTAAGTGATAGAGGCACAATTTTGCTGTTTTGAGTTTTCCAATATCCTGGTTGTATCATGGACCAAAGCACGCTTGAAGATTGAGTCAACTATACTGTGCACAAAAAGTGGAGCTGAAATAACCATTTCCCAACTTATTCAAAGATTTTATTTTATTGTTTGGATTGTTGTAACTATTAGAGGATTTGTGGGAAGATATTGTGATCTTCAAACACTAATTTAGAGTCTATAAAAGGGATAGAGATCAGGAGGAAATGGATAACAACACACAACTCTGCTTCCTCTTCTCCAATATTCTTTTGAAGTTTTTATGAACATGTGGAGCTAAAAGTTTTGTTGGTCGAAGGAAACAGAAGCCTTGGAATCAATAAAATTGAGAGATCTAAATTATTTCATATGTTTGATTTATGCTTTGAGTATTGAATGTTTTTCTATGCCTACTTTCATTATTGTTTTGTTTAATTACTAGGAGGCCTACTAGTCTATTATCCATTTCGATCTACTGCTAAATTAGACATCAAATCCGTAATTGTTTGATTTTTCTAATTTATGAAGCAACCAAGATTTAATAAACTGCTTTATTTTATTAGATCTTAGGAGAAAAACTTTTGACAAAATTAAATGCAATCGTTTGTGCTTGTGTTATTTTGCTTCATCGATCTCTTTGTTCTTTAAGAAATTACTAGATTAAATCTGCAGCGCTTGTCTTGGATTATTTAGTAATTAAAACTAATTAGATCGCTTGTTTCTAATTATCTAAGCCTAAGAGAGATAGAAAATACTTCCAACGGTGAGTATTCAAAGTATGATAATTTATGTTCGCATCAATGATCAATTTTAAGATTCCAATGGTGGATGTTGACTGAGACCAACATTTTTTTCTTTGATTGTTTTAATACTTTAATTGTTTTTACCTCTTTTTAATTTGCTTTGATCCAAAACTCTCCCCCCCATCTTATTTTACATAGAATAAAGATCAAACTAATTACTCTTCGTGGGAACGATCCTTACTCTCGCTACTACATATTATTTCAAGAGTAAAGGTTTTATTTTTGGGTGCCTACGACAGCACACCGAATTTTAGCGCCGTTGCCGAGGACTAATTTTAGTTAATTTTTGTGCTTTTTGTGATCTTTATTTCGTTCTTGTGATTAAATAATTTTTTGTCTATTAGCAAAAAAAAAAAGTTCGGTAACAGGAAATGGCGGCCAATTCTCAAATATTTGGCACTTGGCTAGATCTTCCATATAGGCATGCTGATGAGGTAAATGTTTCTTCCCTAGAATAATAAATTTCTTGTTTAACTTCTCTTGTTCGTCAGATGGTTATAGGTAACATGAAAATAACAAAGGCTTGTGGAATTTGTCTAGTATCAGGGCATCCAACCGATATGTGCCCAACTCTTCAAGAGGAATCCAATGAACAAGTGAATACGGAATATGATTTTTTTGGACTACCAGAAATGAAGTATGATCCCTATTCAGACACGTACAACATAGGATGGAGAGATCATTCCAATTTCACCTATGGGAGTCCAGAATTAAATCAACCCGCAACTCAAAATTGCCCAAGTTACCAGCAATACCTACAACCAAGCCAAACTTCTAATTCTGGTATGTCTTTAGAAGATATTGTTAAGTCTATTGCCATTAATAACTTACAATTTCAACAGGAGACGATGGCTAGTATCGAAAGTTTGAACAATCAAATAAGCCAAATGATAACTGCAATTAATAAGCTAGAGGCAAAAAGCTTGGAGAAATTATCATCTCAAATGATAGAAAATCCAAAAGAAAATGAATGTTCTATCATTTTGAGAAGTGGTAAAGAGGTTGACATTCCAGAAAAAGAAGCACATGCATCGTCAAAACAAGACGAAGAGAAAAATATCGTTGTAAATATGAACATTCCTAATAACGATGTAGTACCTAATGCAAAAGAAGTTTTTAAACTTGATGGAAAAGATGGAGTAAAAGTTGCCATCAGTGAGAATTTTGAGAAAGAACGTGAGTTAGCTTTGAGTACTAACTTACATAAAACTGTTGCAGTGTTGAACGATCTTCCAAAAAGACAACAGTCAGATAACATTCCATATATTTCGTTACCAATTTATAACAAAAGACCATTACCTTCTGTTTTGCAGGGCTCCATTCTAGAGTTGAAACCCCTGCCTAGTTATATCAAGTGTGCATAGAGTCGAGCCAACGACAATATTAAACAAAGGTGCTGCTTGGGAGGCAACCCAAGAGAAGTTTTTTTTTATTCTCGCATTTTTTTGGTTATTTTGTCTTTTCTTTGCATTTAATCATACATTGGGGACAATGTCTGTTTTAAGTGTGGGGGAGGATATTTAATTTTCTTTAAGCAGTTTGAGTTTGTGTTTTCCTAAAAAAAATATTTTTTTAAAATAAAATTTTTTTGTTTTTGTGGTTTTTGATAATTTTTGGTTGTGTATGTCATGAGTAAGATTCAACTAAAATTTGAAAATTTCATAACATGATTGAATAAGTAATATTTTTTTTCAACTTAGAATTAATTAGTCTAGTTATTTTTATTGAAAATGGTAGTATCTAAATTGGTAGACAAAAGCCAGTGAGGATTTGAGCCTTTAGACTGACACATCAGTCTTATTATTCTTTTATGAGAGATATTCTTTCACTGATTTGTTTCTCTAGAACTTGCTTTGATTCTCTTCGAGGTCACATTGACACATGCATCCATGAACATGATTAAGGCCATCTTTGTTATGTGTTACATAAGCTAAATAGCCTACCTTATAATTAATTTTCTTTTTGTTGAACCCCTTTGAGATTTATTGCCTTTCTCTTGGTATACCCACATTACAAGCTTTCAACCAATAATATTTATACCTTTACCCAAGTCGTAAAGCTAGTGGAGCATTGTTGATCATTATGATATGTATGGGTGTACGAAAAAATAAGAGTGGGGGTGTCTAAATTTGTGGTTTGGTTACAACCCACAAAATGGAATATATTTTCATTTTCAAATTTCCTAAGTTCCATTATTGTTATAAAAAAAAGAGAAAAAAAGAAGAAAAAAAGAAAAGAAAAAAAAAAGGGTGGAAGTTGTTTTACATTGTTTAAATGCTTTAAAAGTCAAATTGAAGATGTTGCAAAATGGAGTGATTGATTTTACATGTTTTATATTGAGATTGAGTTAATTCAATTTTGCTCCACTAGTTTTGATGGCTTTTGAGCTATACTCCCAAATATATCCTACCTTAAGCCTAAGCCACGTTACAACCCATGAAAAGTCCTTATAATTTATGCTATGCATGTGATCCCAGTGGTGGAGAATGAGAAGATATGCAAGCTTATGGTAGATCATTTCTTATGGAATGAATTTGAGTGAAATATATACCTTTAAACACATGAGAGTTGAGTATTTATTCCGTGAGGGTCTACCTATTTAGTTTACTCCATTTTTCAAGTAAAAATATCTACTAAGTAATTAGAAGTTGTTTAAAAATATATGTTCATGATATGTTATGAGTTTTGAAGAGCTTGGTTATTTTTTATTTATGACATTGCAACCTTGATTTCTTTTTGGAAAAATAAATTAGAGTTTCACCCGAGGACGAGCAAAGGTTAAGTGTGGGGGTATTTGATGAGAACATAAAATATTATATTTTTATTCCTTAATGTATACTCCTTTATGCTCATTTGATGTCTAAAAACACTCATTATTTTTATATTTTGATCTAGGATGCAATTGGAGTCACTAAATACAAAATGGAGCTAATTATCAATTCTGGACAGTTTTGATAACTTATAACAAAATGGTCATAACTTGCTCATCCGAAGTCCAATTGAGCTGATCCAAATTGATTCGGAAAGCTAAGTGATAGAGGCACAATTTTGCTGTTTTGAGTTTCCCGATATTCTGGTTGCATCATGGACCAAATCATGCTTGAATATTGAGTCAAATATACTAAGCACAAAAAGTGGAGCTGAAATAACCATTTTCCAACTTATTCAAAGATTTTATTTTATTGTTTGGGTTGTTGTAACTATTAGAGGATTTGTGGGAAGATATTGTGATTTTCAAACACTAATTTAGAGTCTATAAAAGGGATAGAGATCAGGAGAAAATGGAGAACAACACACAACTCTTCTTCCTCTTCTCCAATATTCTTTTGAAGTTTTTATGAACATGTGGAGCTAAAAGTCTTGTTGGTCGAAGGAAACAGAAGCCTTGGAATCAATAAAATTGTGAGATCTAAATTATTTCATATGTTTGATTTATGCTTTGAGTATTGAATGTTTTTCTATGCCTACTTTCATGATTGTTTTGTTTAATTACTAGGAGGCCTACTAGTCTATTATCCATTTCGATCTACTGCTAAATTAGACATCAAATCCGTAATTGTTTGATTTTTCTAATTTATGAAGCAACCAAGATTTAATAAACTGCTTTATTTTATTAGATCTTAGGAGAAATTTTTTTGACAAAATTAAATGCAATCGTTTGTGCTTGTGTTGTTTTGCTTCATCGATCTCTTTGTTCTTTAAGAAATTACTAGATTAAATCTGCAGCGCTTGTCTTGGATTATTTAGTAATTAAAGCTAATTAGATCGCTTGTTTCTAATTATCTAAGCCTAAGAGAGATAGGAAATACTTCCAACGGTGAGTATTCAAAGTATGATAATTTATGTTCGCATCAATGATCAATTTTAAGATTCCAATGGTGGATGTTGACTGAGACCAACATTTTTTTCTTTGATTGTTTTAATACTTTAATTGTTTTTACCTCTTTTTAATTTGCTTTGATCCAAAACTCTCCCCCCCATCTTATTTCACATAGAATAAAGATCAAACTAATTACTCTTCGTGGGAACGATCCTTACTCTCGCTACTACATATTAATTCAAGAGTAAAGGTTTTATTTTTGGATGCCTACGACAGCACACCAAATTTTGGCGCCGTTGCCGAGGAATAATTTTAGTTGATTTTTGTGCTTTTTGCGATCTTTATTTCATTCTTGTGATTAAATAATTTTCTGTCTATTAGCAAAAAAAAAAAAGTTCGGTAACAGGAAATGGCGGCCAATTCTCAAATATTTGGCACTTGGCTAGATCTTCCATGTAGGCATGCTGATGAGGTAAATGTTTCTTCCCTAGAACAATAAATTTCTTGTTTAACTTCTCTTGTTCGTCAGATGGTTATAGGTAACATGAAAACAACAAAGGCTTGTGAAATTTGTCTAGTATCAGGGCATCCAACCGATATGTGCCCAACTCTTCAAGAGGAATCCAATGAACAAGTGAATGCGGAATATGATTTTTTTGGACTACCAGAAATGAAGTATGATCCCTATTCAGACACGTACAACATAGGATGGAGAGATCATTCCAATTTCACCTATGGGAGTCCAGAATTAAATCAACCTGCAACTCAAAATTGCCCAAGTTACCAGCAATACAACCAGCAATACCTATAACCAAGCCAAACTTCTAATTCTGGTATGTCTTTAGAAGATATTGTTAAGTCTATTGCCATTAATAACTTACAATTTCAACAGGAGACGATGGCTAGTATCGAAAGTTTGAACAATCAAATGAGCCAAATGACAACTGCAATTAATAAGCTAGAGGCAAAAAGCTTGGAGAAATTATCATCTCAAATGATAGAAAATCCAAAAGAAAATGAATGTTCTATCATTTTGAGAAGTGGTAAAGAGGTTGACATTCCAGAAAAAGAAGCACATGCATCGTCAAAACAAGACGAAGAGAAAAATATCGTTGTAAATATGAACATTCCTAATAACGATGTAGTACCTAATGCAAAAGAAGTTTTTAAACTTGATGGAAAAGATGGAGTAAAAGTTGCCATCAGTGAGAATTTTGAGAAAGAACATAAGTTAGCTTTGAGTACTAACTTACATAAAACTGTTGCAGTGTTGAACGATCTTCCAAAAAGACAACAGTCAGGTAACATTCCATATATTTTGTTACCAATTTATAATAAAAGACCATTACCTTCTGTTTTGCAGGGCTCCATTCTAGAGTTGAAACCCCTGCCTAGTTATATCAAGTGTGCATAGAGTCGAGCCAACGACAATATTAAACAAAGGTGCTGCTTGGGAGGCAACCCAAGAAAAGTTTTTTTTTATTCTCGCATTTTTTTTGGTTATTTTGTCTTTTCTTTGCATTTAATCATACATTGGGGACAATGTCTGTTTTAAGTGTGGGGGAGGATATTTAATTTTCTTTAAGCAGTTTGAGTTTGTGTTTTCCTGAAAAAATGTTTTTTTTAAAATAAAAGAATTTTGTTTTTGTAATTTTTGATAATTTTTGGTTGTGTATGTCATGAGTAAGATTCAACTAAAATTTGAAAATTCATAAATGATTGAATAAGTAATATTTTTTTTCAACTTAGAATTAATTAGTCTAGTTATTTTTATTGAAAATGGTAGTATCTAAATTGGTAGACAAAAGCCAGTGAGGATTTGAGCCTTTAGACTGACACATCAGTCTCATTATGCTTTCATGAGAGATATTCTTTCACTGATTTGTTTCTCTAGAACTTGCTTTGATTCTCTTCGAGGTCACATTAACACATGCATGCATGAACATGATTAAGGCCATCTTTGTAATGCGTTACATAAGCCAAATAGCCTACCTTATAATTAATTTTCTTTTTGTTGAACCCCTTTGAGCTTTATTGCCTTTCTCTTGGTATACCCACATTACAAGCTTTCAACCAATAATATTTATACCTTTACCCAAGTCGTAAAGCTAGTGGAGCATTGTTGATCATTATGATATGTATGGGTATACGAAAAAATAAGAGTGGGGGTGTCTAAATTTGTGGTTTGCTTATAACCCACAAAATGGAACATATTTTCATCCTCAAATTTTCTAAGTTCCATTATTGTTATAAAAAAAAGAGAAAAAAAGAAGAAAAAAAAAGAAAAAAATAAGAGTGGAAGTTGTTTTACATTGTTTAAATGCTTTAAAAGTCAAATTGAAGATGTTGCAAAATGGAGTGATTGATTTTACATGTTTTATATTGAGATTGAGTTAATTCAATTTTGCTCCACTAGTTTTGATGGCTTTTGAGCTACACTCCCAAATATATCCTACCTTAAGCCTAAGCCACGTTACAACCCATGAAAAGTCTATATGATTTATGCTATGCATGTGATCCCAGTGGTGGAGAATGAGAAGATATGCAAGCTTATGGTAGATCATTTCTTTTGGAATGAATTTGAGTGAAATATATACCTTTAAACACATGAGAGTTGAGTATTTATTCCGTGAGGGTCTACCTATTTAGTTTACTCGATTTTTCAAGTAAAAATATCTACTAAGTAATTAGAAGTTGTTTAAAAATATATGTTCATGATATGTTATGAGTTTTGAAGAGCTTGGTTATTTTTTATTTATGACATTGCAACCTTGATTTCTTTTTGAAAAAATAAATTAGAGTTTCGCCCGAGGACGAGCAAAGGTTAAGTGTGGGGGTATTTGATGAGAACATAAAATATTATATTTTTATTCCTTAATGTATACTCTTTTATGCTCATTTGATGTCTAAAAATACTCATTATTTTTATATTTTGATCTAGGATGCAATTGGAGTCACTAAATGTAAAATGGAGCTAATTATCAATTCTGGACAGTTTTGATACCTTATAGCAAAATGGTCATAACTTGCTCATCCGAAGTCCAATTGAGCTGAACCAAATTGATTCGGAAAGCTAAGTGATAGAGGCACAATTTTGCTGTTTTGAGTTTCCCGATATTCTGGTTGCATCATAGACCAAAGCACGCTTGAAGATTGAGTCAACTATATTGTGCACAAAAAGTGGAGCTGAAATAACCATTTTCCAACTTATTCAAAGATTTTATTTTATTGTTTGGGTTGTTGTAACTATTAGAGGATTTGTGGAAAGATATTGTGATCTTCAAACACTAATTTAGAGTCTATAAAAGGGATAGAGATCAGAAGGAAATGGGGAACAACACACAACTCTTCTTCCTCTTCTCCAATATTCTTTTGAAGTTTTTATGAACATGTGGAGCTAAGAGTCTTGTTGGTCGAAGAAAATAGAACCCTTGGAATCAATAAAATTGTGAGATCTAAATTATTTCATATGTTTGATTTATGCTTTGAGTATTGAATATTTTTCTATGCCTACTTTCATGATTGTTTTGTTTAATTACTAGGAGGCCTACTAGTCTATTATCCATTTCGATCTACTGCTAAATTAGACATCAAATCCATAATTGTTTGATTTTTCTAATTTATGAAGCAACCAAGATTTAATAAACTGCTTTGTTTTATTAGATCTTAGGAGAAAAACTTTTGACAAAATTAAATGCAATCGCTTGTGCTTGTGTTGTTTTGCTTCATCGATCTCTTTGTTCTTTAAAAAATTACTAGATTAAATCTGCAGCGCTTGTCTTGGATTATTTAGTAATTAAAGCTAATTAGATCGCTTGTTTCTAATTATCTAAGCCTAAAAGAGATAGGAAATACTTCCAACGATGATTATTCAAATTATGATAATTTATGTTCGCATCAATGATCAATTTTAAGATTCCAATGGTGGATGTTGACTGAGACCAACATTTTTTTCTTTGATTGTTTTAATACTTTAATTGTTTTTACCTCTTTTTAATTTGCTTTGATCCAAAACTCTCCCTCCCCCCCATCTTATTTCACATAGCATAAAGATCAAACTAATTACTCTTCGTGGGAACGATCCTTACTCTCGCTACTACATATTATTTCAAGAGTAAAGGTTTTATTTTCGGGTGCCTACGACAGCATACCGAATTTTGGCGCCGTTGCCGGGGACTAATTTTAGTTGATTTTTGTGCTTTTTGTGATCTTTATTTCGTTCTTGTGATTAAATAATTTTCTGTCTATTAGCAAAAAAAAAAAAAAGTTCGGTAACAGGAAATGGCGGCCAATTCTCAAATATTTGGCACTTGGCTAGATCTTCCATGTAGGCATGCTGATGAGGTAAATGTTTCTTCCCTAGAACAACAAATTTCTTGTTTAACTTCTCTTGTTTGTCAGATGGTTATAGGTAACATGAAAACAACAAAGGCTTGTAGAATTTGTCTAGTATCACGACATCCAACCGATATGTGCCCAACTCTTCAAGAGGAATCCAGTGAACAAGTGAATGCGGAATATGATTTTTCTGGACTACCAGAAATAAAGTATGATCCCTATTTAGACACGTACAACATAGGATGGAGAGATCATTCCAATTTCACCTATGGGAGTCCAGAATTAAATCAACCCGCAACTCAAAATTGCCCAAGTTACCAGCAATACAAAGAAAGTCAACTTTATGGATTTGTGATCCGTAGAACGCAAATCGAGGCAATCCATTGAGCAAAAAGTTAATTGACTCAAATTCTTGATTTGTGTATAAAATTATGTAGATTTTATTGCCACATGAATGTCGAAATCGACAATTTCATAAAATCATAAGTCAGTAAAGAGTTATGGCCACAAGGGCGCACAGATGACAGTTTTCGGTAGTTTCCTATTTACGTCTAGATTGCACAAATTTTACAGTACACTAAACTTTTATATTAAATTCTAGAAAAATAATTTTATGGAAGTTCATCATGTCAGCTTTTCAAAACTTTAAACGGCTCATAATTCTGAGTTTGGGATCTCCCAAAATCTCAAAAACACCAAAATATTTTTAATTTCGGACAGCTGGTACTTTTAGAATTTTCTGGAAAAATAGTTTCAAAAATTATTAAAATAATTTATATATTCATAAAAATAACCTTGATATGGTTCTAAAAAAAATTGGAGCACATTTGGAGTCCGGAGCTATGAGATATCGTATTTTTAAGTTGTCATAACTATTAGAAAATGAGTCTGAATTTATGACGAATTTCGACTATTTTTGGACGAAAAAGAGAAGAGTTTGGGAAAGAAAAATATGAAAGATGAGTTTATTCCATAAGTCTAATAGATATTTATAATGGTGGAGACCACTTAATTGAATAAGATTATGATTGGCTAATTTGGATATGAATATGATCAGTTCAAATAAGGATAGGATGTGCATGAAGTTGCTTTCCTAGTAGGCTCAGGATTTGAATTAATTTAAAATATAGTTTAAATTTTTTTCAATAATTTATAATCTTAAATGGAATTAAAAATAATACAAATAAATTATATATAATCTTATTAATATCTATTAACACTAAATTAACATCTATATAATATTAAGACTTTATATATCCAAAAAAATCCTCAATAATTCCAAAAATCTAAAAATTCCTTAAAATTCTAAATAAATTACAGAAAAATATATTTAAATATTTTAACTCTAAAATAAATATTTGGTAGTAACAACATGTAAGTATAGTCTCATAGTAAATCATGCAAGTCCTAAAAATTTATGTTTCCTAGGTTTTAATTACCCAAAAATTCTAAAAAATCTCCAAAAATCTAAAATAGCCTAAAAATGATTCTAAATAAATATTTATATAAGTAAATATATCAAAAAATTTATTTTCTAATTAACTAAGAGAATATTCTAAAGAAATTTAACATCTATAATAAATATAATAATATAAAATATACATAAAATATCTATTTTGGGTGAGGGAGTTTACAATCTACCCAACTTACAAGAATTTTATCCTCGAAATTAAAAATAAGAAATAGTTTGTTAAATCCTTCATATTCGTATCTAAGGCAAGTCAACCGCAATCTTCTCAAAAATTTAAATGATAAAATCTATTCAAATCCATCACAATCTCTTACAAATTAAAATAACCACTGTTTAAATCAAAATTCAACCTATTGTAATCTCTTCTCGATTTTTTTAAATAATCAACATCCAAATTTAATTCAAATCTATATGACATCCCATATCAAAATTTAAATCACGATTTTTAACTATCATAATCTCCTTTAGATTTAAATAATAAATAACTCTAATCAAATCTTATTTCTATTTTTAACTTAAGGATTTCGTACTCTTCAAATTTTAAATTCAATTTCCATCATCAACATTACAAATAGGTGATCCAACAATCAAAATTTAACTTTTAATTCAAATCATCAAATTGTAAAAAATTTGAATTTAATCCATCAATGTTCATGTTTAGAGTTCTATTTTTTTCCTCAAAATTTAAATCGTTAATTCAATCTCCAGTATTCAAAATTTAATCATGTGCTTAAATTATAAATATTTGGTCCAATATTTAGATTTCAAAATTTATTCTATAAGACATTCTAATCTTTAAAGTTAAATCCTCATCATCTAAATTATTCTTCTAAAAATTCTCAAAAATTAAAATGACTTAAATCTCTTAATCTAATCTTACTTGATCACAATCTAAAAAAAATTTACCTCAAGTTGACAATGCAACTCCTACCCAACTTAGAATTTATCGATCTATCACATAAGACTATACCTTTAAAAAAGATTTTCTCAAATTATTTAATCGTGTTATTCAATCCTCAAAAAGTTTTAACACAAAATATATCATATGTGATGTGCCCTTAATTACAAAAGATAGTCGCAAAGTAATGTGATTGGCCTATGGGGTATATCTAGTACTATCCGTGTATCACACTTATATCAAGCATGAGTGTTCGTCTTTCCGAAATAGGGAAAGACGAAAAAAATAATAAAAAATTCAATGAGAAGGTGATAGAATACAAGTACGGGGTTCAAGACGATTAAAGAATTCAAAAATGAGTTGTCAAGGCAGTTGTGGATTAAAATCTTATTTTTTGGTAAATTTCTATTCGCATGCTCATATCAGAACAGTTATGTAACTGATACGATATGCTCGGACATATCTAGAGGGCAAGTATATTCGTCTACTAATCAACTATATATCTTAATCCACGTAAAGTAGTCATGCAAAGAGCGAATCAAGTGCACTAAGGTTAGCTAGACCATAATATACTGATTCTGATTTAGACAATATATTAGTGTGGGCCCCCAATAATACATATGTCATAAACAAGCTCGATAAATGGATAAGCTTGCAAAACTAGGCTGTAAAAGTAGCATGAGTCAAGATATTTCAAATAACATAACTACGTGGGATTATGATGAGTGAAAGGTACAAAATAATTCAAGTTCACCAAGAAGATAAAACTCGTCTGGGGTTGTGCCTCTACAGTTGCCATACTAACTTCTTGTCTAAGTCTCTAGTCGACCAAATGGGGGTATGGACCTTTAAGTTCTACAGTCTGGATAAACACTCTCTTCTTATGGAAGCCTATAGTTGGTGTCATTCAATTACACTTCATTAATGGGTCAAAAGAACTATGTAATACTAGGTTATGAGGCATACTACCCAACTTAAAAGAATCAACTAATACTGTAACTGCCTTAAGGGGATAAAGTAGAAACTATTGTTAGGGTATACGAGGGAAAGATCTTGGTACCTATTAGGGTATCCTATTGCATTATATAGGTAATGGCCATCTTAAGTCTTAATCATAGTGCTTATAGAACAAAAGCGTTAATATTAAGAATGGAGAAGTTACTGGCCTTCAAGTGAAAGAGGATATAACTTTATTGAGATATGTGGAACAGATTACTTGATTTAAAACTAAAGGATAATCATAAAATTATAATCTAAATGAGCAACTCAATTATCAAGTTCTAACTACTAAGCATATAATTTTAAAATTCAAGATTAAAAACTATAATCCTAGCATAAAAGGGAATCACTTGGCCTACAATCAGAAGGGTTAGGTGGCACGAATTGAAAGATGAAGGAAAAAAAATTTAGCCATCACATAAAAAGCGAGCATTAAGGTTTCAGAGAAACAAGATATGAAATTAAATAGGGTGACTCTTGATAATATTATGGTTTCCTAAGGAAAAGGTGGTATGTTAATCTGTGTTCGAGGTATGATCAAAAAAAATGTTCTATTCATTTCTCTTGGTTTCCAAAGGTACTGTTCTACAAATATCAAGACAAGAATCTAAATTTATAGTCCTCTTATATTATCTCACTATGAAAGTTTGGTTTAGTCCCAATATTCAACCTTGGATTTCTATTGGTTCCTCAATGCTAGGGTCAAACGATATGATCAAATTTATAACTAACCCTAGTAGTGTCTATACTACTCTCAAGTCATTCATAAATATCAAGGGATAATAGTCAATCAACTTATAGGTATTAGATGCTAGGGTTCATTAGGTATGCTAAACTTTAGAAGCTACCAATATTCTAATTTATTTTTCTTAGTAAGTATGTTATCATAATTATCTCTTAACCCTAATAATAAGGACTCCTATATTCTGGCAAGAGTCTATACTCAAGAAACTATTAGGGAAGTACATGAATCAAGCATGATGCAATTATTTAAATAGAACAGATTGGAAGGAATGTGAGTCATACTCAATTGTGGATGAGACCTAAAACTCTAATCCTAGGTGCAGGCCCACTCGGTACAGTTACGTAACCGAAATGGCTAACTCAACCTGCATGGGCCACCACAAAAATATGTCACGCCCCAGTCCCAAAATACGTAGGACTAGGAATACATAAGCATAAAAGCCGTATATATATGAAGACTTTAATATATGGAAACCATAACACATACGTACGCTGTATTATGAATAATAATTCACAAGTGGTATATAATTGTCACAAGTCACAGGGCATAACTAAATCTCATCCACAAAAATTATAAAGAAATAAATGGTCAAATATGTCAATGAACTAAATATAAACTAGTCGAGAAGAACTAATAGTTGGATGGAGACAAATCTACTACCAAACTAGAATATAAAAGTAAACATAATAAGTACATCATCTAATAATCAGAGAGGCTCGAAGGAAAGACCTCCTCGAAAGATAACGAAGTAGCAAGTCTTGATCCGTACTCCTGCGAATAGTCATGATCGTCTACACCTAGAAAGGGTGTCACACCCCAGTCCCAAAATACGTAGGACTAGAAATACGTAAGCATGCCAGTCGTATGTATATGGTAACTCCAATTTATGGAAACCATAATACATACGTACGCTATATTATGAATATCCAATCCACAAGTGGTAATATACTGTCAACACAAGTCACACGCAATCTATATCTCATCCACAGAATAAATAAGGAAATAGGAAATAAATAACTGAATCTCAAATATGAAGTATCAAGAATGATAGTCGGGTGAAATTAAATCCACTGCCAATCGACTATACTAAAACTAAATGAGAGAAGAGATTAAACTCTAATATAAGATAAATGTCAATAAAAGAAATAGGAACTAGAATATCCATCAGTTGCGATGAATCAAAGGTACTCTGAAGGTAAGACCTCCTCAGTCTGGTATGAAGCGTCAGGTCCGGGTCCGTACTCCTGTGGATAATCCTGCACGTCTATACTTGGAAAGGGACCAGGTCCTCAGAGGGACGTAACAAGATACATAGAAGCATGCCAATAAAGTACTAAAAATAAACATCCAAAGGGTCGTCTAAGCATCTATGTGAATGCACTTTGAGAACAACTTTCCAACAAGTGGGCTATCTGGCCAAAATGGGATTGGCATAATTCTCTCGGAGATTCAAGGGCCTAAAAAGCATGTCGTCTTTTGAACGCCAGAGGCCGCCTGATAATAATAATATATATAGTGGTCATCATGACCGCGCATCTCCGGCGGAGCATACGGGTTACACAAGGAAAGTGCAAAGGAGCCCAAACGCCTTACTTGTTGTTTTTCTCACCCCATGATCTAAGCATGTCACATCCGTGACACGATGGTACCTTTAAATAACTGCCAGGTCTTCTAGCATACAATTTCTATCAACAGTTATTCCTATCTATCGTACGTCCTATATGTACCAGTGGCCAGCCGAGTACGCAAGTTCGTGTCCTACATGAGACTCACACTCGGGTAATAACAGTGCCATGGCCAATGAAACATAAGAATATCTCATGATAATGGGGTGGTCTCATAAACTAGGTCAATATGCATATATATAAATAAAACAGAATACGACGCCACCGTCGTTGCACCCAAGTTATTCTTGGACGCACAGTTTATATAGCATTTAAAATATATGAACTAAATGACAGAAATAAAATACATGCATCATATGGGATGTAAATCATAGTACAATGGCAATATATACTTGTCTGGCAAGCAATCTGTGTAATGTAAGCGTCTAGACGTCAAGTACACAGGATCAAAAACTATGGTCTCCGAATAAACGTCTCCGGATGCTAAAATAAACATCACCAACGTTCCCAGAATCAGCGAGATAGCTATAAAACACAATTCTTTCGTCCAATTTGGACACAGGGGCAAAACGGTAATTTCGAGTCAAAGCAGGGTCCACATGTGGCCCACTTTGCACCAAAAAGTGTGTCGGGGGTAAAGGTCTCTAAATAGGACAAATTATAGGTCAAACAAATTCTAAACGTTAATACAAACTCAACGGTACGTCCAATTTTGGATTCCGGTGAGCCGAACACAAATTCGCCCTTAAAGTCAACCGTTGGGCCCACAAATAGTAGGCTTGGTCAACTGTCTCAGAATTACATAAAATTTGGGTCACAGGACCAGCGTGATACCATGAATCCAATATCATAAGTTTCATCGCATTCTGACGAGCGTACACAAAATGGTACGATATTTTGCAAAAGTCGCGATACGGGAAATTTTTACGAATACGGGTTGATTTCGACGCACACACACGTCCAAATCAGTTTCCGCTAAAGCCCACACGTCAGGACATACCATACGTGCCTTTCGGTACAATTGGTACACGACGGGACAGTCCCGTTTGGCGGGGCACGACCCATATCACAATTTCTAAAGTTTTAAAATAAGTTTTTCAAGATTTTGAACATAATTTATCTTTGAATTGAAAACAAAATAAAATAATCTAATTAACAGAGAATAATCTCGATAATATAGACTTCACATAGCAAAAAGTAGATTTAAATATGGAGGTCTATGGTGGGAGATAACAGATTTTTACCTAGTGTTAAATGTTGTTTGATGGAAACTAATTAACAGAGTTGAGAGGGGGACAGGTCATGATTATACCGGCAAAGACGGTTCAGAAATTGGTCGGGAGACGAGGCAAAAAACAGCGCATGAAGTAGGGCACATCGCTGCTCGAATCTGCCATGGACTGCTCGCGATCGTGCGGGTGTGTCGTGCGGCGTTGGGTTCCGGGCGGTGCTCCAGTGGCTGCGCGGTGGGCGAAAGTCTGGGTCGGCGTCGTGGAGGTGAGGAAATCAGCGGCTAGGGTTAGGGTTTTGGATTTATATATATATATATATATATATATATATATATATATATATATATATATATATATATATATATATATATATATATATATATAGGGGCGGAGATGTGAGCGGGGATAGGTTGCTTCCGCTGGTTCTGTTCGCGGTATGAGCTCCTGTGGGGTTGTAGGTAGCTAAGTTGTGGCTGGGCTTGGGTTTAAGTCTTAGGGGTTTGAATGTGGGGTGATTAGGAATTAAGGATTAGACTTAAGGGCTTTGTTTAAGGCTTTAGGAAATAGGCTTAGGGGTTTGCTTTAGGTTTAAGGGTTTGGTTACAATTTTTTTTTATACTTGCTTTCTTTTTCTTTTCTTTATCTTTTCTTTTCTTTTCTATTATTACTATTTATTTATATATGTATATATGGTATAAAAATTCTAGAAAATTTATATAGCACATAAAAATAATCTATCATCCTTCTACAAAGATTTCCTATATAAAATAAAATAAGATAAAATAATAATAGCTTTGTTCCATAAATTCTAGATGAGTAGTTACCTAGGTAATTAATTCAATTAAATTCTATTTTCTAATTAACTAAGAAATAATGCAATTAAATTAAATGATTAATTAAATAACTATAATATTTAAAATTAGGGGATTTTTACAAAGGGACGAGGTCCTTAGAGGGACGTAACAAGATATATAGAAGCATACCAATAAAATACTGAAAATAAATATCCAAAGGGTCGTCTAACCGCCTATGTGAATGCACTTTTGAGAACAACTTTCCAATACGTGGGCTATTTGGCTAAAATGGGATTGGCATGATTCTCTCGTAGAATCAGGGGCCTAAAAAGCATGACGTCTTTTGAACGTCAGAGGCCGCCTGTAGATAATATAGGGGTCATCAGACTACGCGTCTTCAGCGGAGCGTGCATGTTACACAAGAAAAGTGCAAAGGAGCCCAAACGCCTTACTTGTTGTTCTTCCTACCCCATGGTCTATTCATGTCAAATCCATGACACGATAAGACCTCTAATAACTGCCAAGTCTTCTAACATATCTCTATTAGCAGTTATTTCTTATCGCATGTCCCATACGTACTGATGATCAGTCAATACATAAGTCCGTGATCTATATGAGGCTCACACCTCGTGTAAGAAATATGTCATGGCCAAATAAAACATAAGAATGCCTCATGATAATGGGGTGGTCTCATAAAACTAGGTTAACATGCATAATATATAATAAAGATAAAATACGACGCCACCGTCTTTGCACCCAAGTTATTCTTCGACGCGCAGTTTATATAGCAGCTAAAATATATGAACTAAATTACAGAAATAAAATTCATGCACTATATGGAATATAAATCATAGTACAATGGCAAGATATACTTGCCTGCTCTGAAAAAGGATGAAGTCGTAACTCAAGGCGTCGTCTGATGTACCCGTCACATAAATTAAACAAGTTAGGTTACAAAAGTGGGAGAATAGGTTCATCCATTTTAATCTATTTAATTCTGAATAAAATAACCTAAAATAGTATTTTAATCTTATTATAATCTAATTTTATTGTTAAACCCAAATTTTGGTCCAAAGAAAGTCAACTTTACGAATTTGTGATCCGTGCACGCAAATCGAGGCAATTCGTTGACCAAAAAGTTAATTAACTCAAATCCTTGATAATATAGGGGTCATCAGACTACGCGTCTTCAGCGGAGCGTGCATGTTACACAAGAAAAGTGCAAAGGAGCCCAAACGCCTTACTTGTTGTTCTTCCTACCCCATGGTCTATTCATGTCAAATCCATGACACGATGAGACCTCTAATAACTGCCAAGTCTTCTAACATATCTCTATTAGCAGTTATTTCCTATCGCATGTCCCATACGTACTGATGATCAGTCAATACATAAGTTCGTGATCTATATGAGACTCACACCTCGTGTAAGAAATGTGTCATGGCCAAATGAAACATAAGAATGCCTCATGATAATGGGGTGGTCTCATAAAACTAGGTTAACATGCATAATATATAATAAAGATAAAATACGACGCCACCGTCTTTGCACCCAAGTTATTCTTCGACGCGCAGTTTATATAGCAGCTAAAATATATGAACTAAATTACAGAAATAAAATTCATGCACTATATGGAATATAAATCATAGTACAATGGCAAGATATACTTGCCTGCTCTGAAAAAGGATGAAGTCGTAACTCAAGGCGTCGTCTGATGTACCCGTCACATAAATTAAACAAGTTAGGTTACAAAAGTGGGTGAATAGGTTCATCCATTTTAATCTATTTAATTCTGAATAAAATAACCTAAAATAGTATTTTAATCTTATTATAATCTAATTTTATTGTTAAACCCAAATTTTGGTCCAAAGAAAGTCAACTTTACGAATTTGTGATCTGTGCACGCAAATCGAGGCAATTCGTTGACCAAAAAGTCAATTAACTCAAATCCTTGATTTGTGTATAAAATTATATAGATTTTAGTGCTACATGAATGTCAAAATTGATAGTTTCATAAAATCACAAGTCAGTAAAGAGTTATGGCCACAAAGGCGCACAGATGACCGTTTTCGGTGGTTTTCTATTTACGTCTACGTTGTACGAATTTTATAGTAGAATAAACTTGTATACTAAATTCTAGACAAATAATTTTATGGAATTTATCATGTTAGCTTTTCGAAACTTTAAACGGCTCATAATTCTAAGTTTGGGATCTCCCAATATCTCGAAAATACCAAAATATTTTTGATTTCGGACAGCTGGCACTTTTAGAATTTTCTGGAAAAATAGTTTCAGAAATTATTAAAATAATTTATATATTCAGAAAACTAACCTTGATATGGTTCTAAAAAAAACTGGAGCGCGTTTGAAGTTCGGAGCTAGGAGATATCATCTTTTTAAGTCGTCATAACTACTAGAAAATGAGGCTGAATTTATGACGAATTTTGACTATTTTTGGACCAAAAAAAAGAAGAGTTTGGGGAAGAAAAATATGAAAGATAAGTTTATTCCATAAGTCTAATAGGTATTTATAATGGTGGAGACTACTTAATTAAATACGACTAGGATTGGCTAACTTGGATATGAATATGATCAGTTTAAATAAGGATACGATGTGCATGAAGTTGCTTTCCTAGTAGGCTCAGGATTTGAATTAATTTAAAATATAGTTTAAATTTATCTCAATAATTTATAATCTTAAATAGAATTAAAGATAATACAAATAATTTATATATAATCTTATTAATATCTATTAACACTAAATTAGCATCTATCTAATATTAAGACTTTATATATCCAAATAAATCCTCAATAATTCCAAAAATCCAAAAAATCCTTAAAATACTAAATAAATTACAAAAAAATATATTTAAATATTTTAACTCTAAAATAAATATTTGGTAGTAACAACATGCAAGTATAGTCTCATAGTAAATCATGAAAGTCCTAGAAATTTATGTTTTCTAGGTTTTAATTACCCAAAAATTCTAAAAAAATCTCCAAAAATCTAAAATAGCCTAAAAATGATTCTAAATAAACATTTATATAAGTAAATATATAAATAAATTTATTTTCTAATTAATATTCTAAAGAAATTTAATATATATAATAAATATAATAATATAAAATACACATAAAATATATATTTTGGGTGAGGGGGTTTACATATTATACGCTTGTCCCGTCTTACCGAGGACCTGAGGATAGAGCCGACTGGATTGCAGATGTCAAATATTGTTAGCACTTGGTTCCAGAATAAACCACAGATTTCTGATCCAAGGTTGACATAGGACGGCTTTAAGGACTTGTTTAAGAGGAAGTTCTTCCCGTGCATGGAGAAACTCAACCTGGAGCGACAGTTTCAGAACCTTCAGCAGGAGGGCATGTCAGTTGAGGAGTACGCCGTAGAGTTCGGCAGGTTGAGCAGGTATGCGATAAACATTGTACGATATCCGGAGGATAGGGCGTGCCATTTCAGGGAGGGCCTAAACTGGGATGTGAAGGCTATTATTTCTTCCAGCTATGAGACATATGCGACGATTCTTGCGGAGACCCACAAGGTCAAGAGAGACCTGAGTTTGAGGCCCAAGAGATACTGAGAGATATTTGGCAGCAATAGCACGGGCCTAGCTAAGCGGACACAGTTCTAGCAGCAGCGGACCTTCCAGTCTCAGAGGCATCATCAACATGCTCTTATCTGTCCTTTCTGTAAGAAGCCAGGACATGGATGGGACATCTGCAAAAAAAGATTGGGAGTGTGTTTGTTTTGTAGAGCGGCAGATCACCAACTGAGAGACTGTCGTTTGGCACCAGTTTATCCGGGTCAGGGTAGAGCTTCTGCTCAGAGAGCACCAGTTAGAGCACCAACAACACCTGCATCACAACAGAGGGGACCTCCACTCCTGACCCAGCAGCAATGTTTCATGCAACATCAACAGCAGAGGGGAGCCCCACAGGGGCGAGCATTCACCATGACAATTGAGGAGACAGAGCCAGTCGGAGACGTCATCGCAGGTTCGGTTCTCCTAGATTCTATTCCAGTATTAGCTTTGTTTGATTCTAGTGATTTCCATAGTTTTGTATTAGTGTCTTTTGCTCTTAAGCACCATTTAGAGGCTGAATCCTTGAGTAGGACTTGCAAGATCATGACTGGGGGTGGCATCATCCTGGTTAGTGATGTTTTCAAAGATCGAAGAGTTAATTTGTGACGCCGGGAGTTGAGTGCATGCTTACTCGTAATACCACTTTCGAGCTACGATATTGTACTTGGGATGGATTGGTTGATTATGCACTATGCTAGTATATATTATCGAGGAGGCAGAGTTTTGTTTTGACCGCCGAGAGAGCCAGAGTTTGAGGTTGCCAGAGGAGCAGTAGAGCAGAGCGAGTGAGTCATCTGTGGAACCCTGGTGGAAGAGAAGGAGTTGCCACATCCTTGATTGCGGAGTTCCTGGATGTATTTCCAAAGGAGTTGTCGTGGTTGCCGCCAGACAGGGACGTTGAGTTCTCTATAGACTTGGTATCAGGTGCAGAGCCGATATCACAACATGTCTATAGGATTAACAAATATGATCTAGCAGAGTTGAAGAAACTTATGGACGAGTTACAGGACAAGGGCTTAATCAGATCTAGTTCATCATCATGGGGTGCTCCATTATTGTTTGTACCAAAGAAGGATGGGTCGGTACGCATGTGTATCGACTACTGGGCTCTAAACAACCTCACTATCAAGAACATATACCTATTGTTGAGGATATATGATCTTTTCAATCAGTTGAGCAGTTCTCAAGGATAGACTTGAGGTCAGGCTACCACCAGGTGAAGGTAAAGAGGGAGGATATTTAGAAGACAGCTTTTCGAACTCATTATGGCTAGTTGAGTTCATGGTGATATCGTTTGGGTTGACCAATGCTCTAGCGGTATTCATGAACCTGATGAACAAGGTATTTTACCAGTACCTTGATAAGTTTGTGGTGGTGTTCATCAATGTCATCCTCGTGTATTCGAAGATACCGGAGGAGCACCTGAGGATAGTTTTGGAGACTCTCAGGAAGGAGGAGCTTTATGGAAAGCTTTCGAAGTGTGAGTTCTTCCTAGACAAGGTTGAATTCCTTGGACATGTGGTGACAGGAGATAGGATCTCAGTTGACCCAAGGAAGATCACGACAGTGGAGTCATGGGCTACTCCAAGTTTAGTGGCAGAGATCAGAAGATTTTTGGGTCTAGCAGGATACTACAGGAGGTTTATACATTACTTCTCTAGGATTACAAAGTCGATGACTAGGCTGACCAAGAAGGACATAGAGTTTGTGTGGTCAGAGGAGTGTCATACCACTTTTGATGAGCTGAAGAAGAGATTGGCGACAGCTCTAGTGTTGACGTTGCCATCGGGGATAGGTGGATTCACTATTTATAGTGATGCTTTAGGGAAGGGTTTGGGTTACATTCTGCAGCAGAATGGGAAGGTGATTGCATATGCTTCCAGGCAATTATGTCCTTATAAGAAGAACTACCCTACTCATGATCAGGAGTTGGCAGTAGTTATTTTTCTCTAAAGTTATGGAAACATTATCTGTACTGAGAGCATGTGGAGATATTTACAGACCACAAGAGCTGAAAGTACATGTTTACCCAGAAGGAGCTAAACATGAGACAACGACGATGGTTAGAGTTGATGAAGGACTTCGACATATCATTGTAGTACCATCCAGGGAAGGCAAACGTAGTCGTCGATGCCTTGAGCAGGTATCCGGTAGCAATGTTCTTGACATCAGACAGACATTTGTTGGCCAACCTTGAGAGCTTGGGTAGTGAGGTGATAGTTCCCGGTATTGAGATACAAATATGGGGATTAGAAATACAGTCAAAGCTGATGGATAGGATCTGGGCTTCACAGTATGATGATGGAACTTTGAGGAGCATCCGAGCACAGGTTCAGGTCGGGTTATTAGATGACTTTATCATTGTCGAGGATGATTTTTTGCGGCAATGTACAAGGTTGTGTGTACCGAGTGGAGAGTTACGCGAGGAGGTTCTGCAGGAGACGCATCGCTCTCAGTACTCTATGCATCCAGGTGCCAACAAGATGTATAGGGATCTGAGAAAGAATGTGTGATGGTATAGTATGAAACGGGAAGTAGCGCACTTCGTATCCAAATGCTTAATGTGCCAACAGGTGAAAGCAGAGAGGCAGAGGCCAGGCGGTTTACTTAGAAAAGACGCAATTTGGGTCATCGTAGACAGGTTAACCAAATTAGCCCACTTCTTGCCATTTAAAGTGGGTACGTCTACGGAGAAGATAGCGAAGATGTACTGCAACAGATATCAGATTACATGGGGTCCTTGTGAGCATAGTCTCGGATCGGGATAGTCGCTTCACGTCCTATTTTTGGAGGAGTTTGCAGGCTAGCTTGGGCACCCAGCTCAAGTTTAGTACCGCATATCACCCCCAAACGGATGGAAAGTCGAAAAGGACTATTCAAACTCTCGAGGATATGCTACGCACATGTGTTCTGGACTTCAGAGGTTCTTGGGAGGTGTAATCACCTAAAATTTTTAGAATTTAAAAACTAAATTTTTAGAATTTATTTAGAATTTTTCTGTAATTTTTAACAAAATAAAACTAAGGTATTCTGATTTTAAATAATTTTTAAAAGATATTAATTAAAATGAAAATATTATGAAAATTATATTTTCTAGTGTAAAATAAAAAACTGGACATAGGATAATTTTCCGAGAATTTATTGGACTCCGGAAGTATTTTTAAAGCCCTAAAAACTATTGTTTAATTAAACCCAATTATACCTGAACCCGGTTTATTGAACCAAATTAAACCAAACCAAACCAACTGCTGAACCAAACCAACCCAAACCCAACCCAAACTTAGCGGATCGGATCCGGGTTCGACCTGACCCGCATAAGACCCGACCCGACCCATTTGGAAACCTAACCCTTTCTTCTTCCTCCCCGATTCCTCTTCATCTTCGGCCGTTTCCACCGCCGGCGACGATCCCACTTTATCTCCCTTCAACCCCCGGTGCCTCCTCTTCCTATTTCGTCAACTCCCGGCCGATCTCCTCCCTATTCCACTCTATAATCCTCCTCCGGCCACTAAGTTTTCCTTTCCCCCTTTCTTCTCCGGCAGGATCCGACGACTCCGGTCATCATTCTCCACCCGAAGCCATCCCCGCAGAACCCGAGCACCGACTCCGGCCATCCACCTCAGCCCTCTACCAGCCCTAGCCCTAGCCCCCACTACCAAAAAAAGTCAAATTAGCGACGCCAAAAAACGTCGCCAAATGACAATAAAACGTCGCTAAACTCGTTTAGCGACGTAATTAGCGACGTTTTAACGCAGTCGGAAGAAACCAAATCGCTGAACGGAAAAACGTCGCTAAACGTCGCTATGCCGACGTTTTTTAGCGACTTTATTGAGTCGCTAAATGTAGCGACGTTTAGCGACGCGGCGTCACAAAATAGCGACGTTTATTAAAGTCGCTAAACGTCGCTCATTAGCGACTTTTATAGCGACGTAACAGCGACGTCTTTAATGACCTGGCAGTACTGCCATGTCAGCAATTTGCGACGTACAGCGACATATTTTTAGCGATGTCGTTAGCGACGGTTACTGACACGTCGCTAATTAGCGACTTGTTTAGCGACTTATAAAAATGTCGCTAGACGTCGCTAAACGTCACTAACTACGTCGCTAAATTTACAAAAAAATTAAAAAAAACTGAATTGTTCCAAAATATTATTCCTCTAATTTATAAATTTGTAATTAAAAATAGACCCGGAGCAACCCTCCGTTGAATTCTATGGGTTCGCCGACCCCTTCGATGGAACACAAACATTATAGACAGACAATAAAAGTATCACAGTTATAAAAGTATCACAGTATCACAGTCACACAAAATGGGCATAAACAGCATCACAAAATACATAATATATAAGTATCAGAGTATCACAGTAACACGAAATGCATAATATATAAGTATATGAAACATTATAGTATCAATCTCGAGGATTTCCAAAATGGGGCTGATACCAGTCCCTCAAATACTGCACATAAACAGCGTTTATGTTATCAAGCTCCGCTATGGGTGCTGGGTGACTGGAACTCCCCGTCTGAGATACAGCCGCGATAGGTGCTGGGTGACTGGAACTCCCCGCAGGTGGTATCTCTTCCTCCTTAACAGTAGGAGGTATCACTTCCTCCTTAACAGTAGGAGGCATCACTTCCTCCTTAACAGTAGGAGGCATCACTTCCTCCTTAACAGTAGGAGGTGTCGCTCTCTTGGGTGCCATCTGGTAAGATAGATGAAAACAAAGAATTAGCAGTATAATAATGATACCATAATATCTTATAATAATGATAATTCTTTGCAATTGAAAATAAAATTGAATTATGAGATTTGGATGATAAAGATTAAAGTAAATAGTAGTATCTAAGACACACACACAAAACCAGTGGCTCGACTGATACACTGAGACACAGTGGTTGAGGCACACTGTGCACACACACAAAACCAGTTTTCACAGTGTGCACTGACTGAGGAACCCGACACTCTCACATCCCCCAAATGCAAATACCCAAACTCACACTACAACTAACAATTGATGCCTAGGTCTTATACACCTACACACACGTATGGTTGAGCTATTTTCAAATTCCAATCTTATATACCTACAGACCAGTATTTTGAATACCAGTTTCGGGTGTAAGTTGGTATAAGATACTAGATGCATCAAAGATTACAAAGCTCAACATCTTATATGTCTTAAGACTTGCATTAAAGAAAGTGACGGATTCTGACTAGATTTTACAAGAGTTAAAACCATGTTACAAACTCACTTCTATGTAACCATATTAATTTTCATCTAAAGATTTAGAACAATTAGTTATGGTTATTATCAAATAATCCATAGATCTGATTTAGTACACAATCAGGTATAACTATTTTGTTCACAACCTATAATAATACACTTAAGGGATTCAATTATGAAAGAATGTATCAATATTTAGAAAGTCAAGAAAACAATCTACAACTTTATTATCGAAGTAAGAGTATTCCATGTGATTAGTAAAATAAATAATAGCAATGGATAATAGGTAAACACAGAGTAAACACAGAGTAGCTCAACATCTTATATTTAGAGAGTCAAGAAAACAATCTACAACTTTATTATCGAAGTAAGAGTTTTTTTTAGATCCCTGCAAGTTTTTTTTAGTCAAGAAAACAATCTGCAAGTTTTTTTTATATATATAGAATGCATAATAGAGAGAGAAAGAGAGAGAGAGTGCCAAAACCTAAACATGATCTAAGATAGGATAAATCATGTAATTTTTAATTAAAATTTATTTCATATCTAATTATTCTACCATAATAATCAACTTGAGTATAATAAAATAAAATAAAAGTCTGCAAAACAGAAACTAGCATTCACATATACATAAGATTTTCAATAATTAGTTTATTACTTGTCCCTTAAATATACTTAATATTTAAATCTCAGAGTTCGTAAAAAGAAAACACACTACAATAATACTATTATGCATGCTATAATATGGTAGATAAATTCAAATCCTAACCCTAAAACCCTAACCCTAAAACCCTAACCCTAACCCTAACCCTAAACCTAACCCTAACCCTAACCCTAACCGTAACCCTAAACCTAACCCTAACCCTAAACTGCGTCTGTGTGTGTGTGTCTGCGTCTGTGTGTCATGTGTGTGTGTCGTGTGTGTGTCTGCGTCTGTGTGTGTGTCGTGTGTGTGTGTCGTGTGTATCTGTGTGCGTGTGTCGTGTCTGTCAAGTGTGTCTTGTGTCAGTGTCACATGAGAGAGAGAGAGAGAGAGAGAGATTACCTAGAGCTCGAGAAGGAGGAGGGGGATGCCGGAGTAGCCGCAGCCGTGGATGCGTCGGTCGCCGGAGAGGGGGGGGCGGGGGAAATCGAAACGTTTTCAAAATTTTCGACAGATCGAGAAAAGAAACCTGAGCCCTAATTAAACAAAATTTAGCGACGTTTAGCGACGTCGAATAAAAATGTCGCTAAAATAAAAATTAGCGACGCCAACAACGTCGCTAAATACGTTGCTAAATATTTTTGATAGATACGTCGCTAATTACGACGCTAAACGTCGCTAAATCAGATATATTAGTGACGTTTAGCGACCTTAATTGAACTTATAGCGACTATTCGTTTAAAATATTAATAAAAGTCGCTAAACGTCGCTAAATATCGCCATTTAGCGACGACTAGCGACGATTTTTACCGAGTCACAAATTTAGCAACGTTTTTACTTGGAGTCGCTAAAATACGTCGCTAATCCCGCTTATTCTTGTAGTGCCCGATCTCTCCCCTCTCGCCCCGCCTCTGTCCGGCGACCCCGAGCAACTGCCGCCCCCATCTCCTCCGGCCATCCCCCTCCGTCCCAGCCGACCACCGGCACCGCCCTTCAGCACCGCCACCCGGCCGCCCTAGACCTCGCCACTCCGCCAGAGCCCCAAACTCCCCCGCCGAGCAGCCCCGATCTCCTTCCCCATCCAGAACATCCCAGTGGCCGCTGCCCCGCCGCTGCCGGCCGCCTGACCTCGTCGCTGCCGCCCCGCGCCCCGGTCGACTCCAACCAGCACCTCAGCTAGCCGCCCCGAGCCCGACGAGCCTCGGGACGTAGAACCCGGACACGTCCAGGACACGGATACGGTGTCGAATCGACACACGGATACGGGAATATCAGTTTCACAGAGCCCTATTCAGGTAACCCGTTCTCTCTCCTCGCTGCCCCGTTTTCTGTTCCGTCTGTTGCAACACGAACCTTGCGTGACCCTCTCGATGTCCGTACAACCCGCTCGGTGCAGCACGTCCTGTGTTGGTAGCGAACCGCGATCCAAAAACAGGAAAAACCAATACCCTATTTTACCCCGGAACTGAGTACGTTCTGCCAAACGGGACAACTTGGTCACGTGCGGTCTTTATCGATACGTGCGCGCCTTCGATACGGACGTGCGGGATTTTGCAGAAGTTAATTTGGATGTGCGTGCACACAGGAATCAACGCGTATCCGCCGACAACGCCCCGTATCCGTCCTTTCTGGATCTCGCTGTAACTTAGTGTACGCACGTCGGATCGAAACAAAACTTGCGCCATCAGACTCGTAGCAATACGCTGGTCGTGTGACCCAAGTTTGGTTCGATTCTGAGAACATTGACAAAATCGCGTATCGTGGGCCCCACAGGCTCCACGTGACGGGCGATTTTGAGATCGGCTCATCGGAATCCAATTCTGGAAGTTCCGTTGGGATTATATCATCGTTCCTGACTTGTTGACACTAAGTTGGATGAATTTGGAGACCTTTGACCCTGATACATTTTTTGGTGCAAAGTGGCCCACATGTGGACCCCACTTTGACAAGAAAATGTCATTTTTGCCCTTATGTCCAAATTGGACTTAAGGACAGGTGTTTCTAGCTATTTCATATTTTCTGAGATTGCTGGTAATGTCTATTTCAGCTTTTGAAGGAGTACCTACAAGACCCACTGATACAGGGACAGCTGTTGGTATTCCAACCTCAGGCAAGTGTATCTTGCCAAACTTTGTAGTCTTGTTACATCTTTCCTTGCTTAATTATAATTGTTGTACATTCTTAAACCTAGGATCGTGCGATGTACTTAGCGTCCGATCAATAGTCGGGTGCCAACCCCGTACGCGGTGTTGTGTACGTCATATAGAGATGGACATTCGTGACCCTTTACATTCTCGTACTTGTTTTATCAAGTACATTATAACCCAGGACACTTGACACCATACATATGACAGAATCTTCCTAAGATATTCATGGTGATTCTGTGTAGGATACAGGATTGACATAGACATTATATTCTTAGAGATTATATGACTTGTTGCATTAGCTATGATCTCACGTGACATGGACATGAGACGTGTGGTTACATTGGGTGGGGAGAGACACACAGGCTACAGGTTGTTCTATATATACCTACTACTATTGTGAGGTTGTAGACTCTCGAGCAGAGCTAGACCCATTACTTGTTATTACTGCTACCGGCTCCCCGACACAGAGCTTGTAGCGGTCTCAGCCTGAGTACTAGTGATGCTCTCACTTGCATTTCACATAGATGGTTATGTAGTGACCCTACTTGTTACATTTACTATTTTACTGTATTTATTTTGGCTTGTATTATCTGTACCTTGCTATGTCCCCTGAGGACCTGGATCCGGATTATGTCCCCAGGTTTAGCAAAAGAGCATTATCCCAAGGTTTACGGGACAGGAGCAGAAGCTGTAGCAGGACCTGATACTGGAGCTGAACCAATCCCCGAGGAAGAGGTGATGGCTGAAGACTTTTCCTGAGTATATGTTTTTGTACTCATCAGTTACATTATTTTGGACTCTGTTGTTCTGGTCTGTTGAACCAGTGTATTAGACTATTATCGGGTTGTTCCCCGAAATACTTGTTGAGACTGGTTATTGGTTTACATTTTTTATTGCTGTTGATCTTATTATCATTTGTGGATGAGATTAGTTATGACATGTTATAGTAGACCTTATTTTACAGTTTAAGTACATCCTGGTGGATCCATTAAATTGGGTTGTCCATCAGAGTGTGCTGCTGGCCATTGCCACGTGTCTAGTCCCTTGATATTTTGGGACTGGGGCGTGACATGGTTTTTGTGGTGGCCCATGCAGGTCTACGACTAAAATTGTTCGGTTTCAACTTAGGGACCGAGCAAGCCTGTAACAAGGATATGATAAGTTATAGGATCTCATCCTTTGGTTAAATCATTTTTGAACTCTATATCGAATTCGAATTAAGTACTTGATTTGCATCCTGCTTTGATTCTACTGAGCGTTCTCATAAAAGTTTATTTTGGATGCAGAATAATGGATTCAAGAATTGGAGATGAGAATCCCTTGGGTACACCACAAGATGCTGTGGTTACCTATGAAGACGGAGTGACACCAGAGAATAGAGGGAAATCCTCTCAAAGCGATCAAGCTGAACAGCATAATTCAAGGTTCCGGCGTGACGACATCCCACCTCCGCCATAGTTCACTCCACCAATGCCTGTCTTTCCACCAGGGCAAGCCATGGACGGGCAGCAGATATTTCAGATGTTTTATGCCATGATGCAAGCCCAACAGCAGGTTCAACAAGAGGCTCAGCGTCATGAGGCCGAGTACCTGAGGACCAGTCTAGTAACCGCACTGGAGCAGGTGAACCCATAAGCTAGGCGGCCAGCGACGGGATCTATCACTGATTTCCGTCAACTGAAGCCCCGTACCTTTTCGGGAACGGAGGGACCAACTAAAGTGCACGAATGGCTCACGAACACACAGCACCAGTTGGAAGCAGCTGAACTTCCGAGGGAGAGATGGATGACTGCTGTCAGGATGCAGTTGACTGACAATGCACATCATTGGTGGCTATCAGAAGAGAGGAGGCTCGGACTGGACCGAGTCACTTGGGAAGAGTTCTCTAGACTCTTCCATGAGATGTATATCCCAGCTGTTGCTAGATCGGAACTCCGAGACAAGTTTAACCGCCTTATCCAAGGCAATATGTCGGTGGAAGAGTACAATATTAAATTCATTCGCCTGAGTTAATTGCCCCTTCTCTAATTTCTACCGAAGAAGAGAAGGCGGAGAAGTTCTTCGACGGACTCAGGTTCGAGCTCCAGAGGTTGATCAGATCTGTTGTACCTACATCATACAGCGACGTCTTTGCTACAGCACGACGTATGGAACGCGTTACCAGGAGGGATTCAAGTCTGAAGCGGCCATTCTCATCAGCACCATCCAGGGCATCACATGGGGATTCTGCAAAGCGACCCCAGAAGAATCTACCTCAGAGAGCAGCACCAAGAACCCTACCTACTTGTCATTACTGCGGCAAACTAGGTCACATTGAAAGGGAGTGTAGACGCAAGTTGGGACTATGCCTGGTTTGCGGATCCAACCAGCATCTATCCAAGGACTGCTCTGAACGCAGAGAAGGAGCGCCAAGACTAGCTTTACCTGCACCAAGGCCAGCTTATCCAGCAGTGGGAGCACCGCAGACCAGAGTTGGAGGAGTCAGACCACCAGCTCCAGGAGGATATCAGCAGAGACCACCATTGCCACCACAGGCAGTACTGTTCCAGCAGGCTCGTCAGCAGAGGGGTCCAGCTCAGGGACGAGGACAGGCATTTGCATTGGCTGTTGAGAAGGAAGCTACTGCTGGAGAAGTTATAACAGGTACTATATTAGTAGCTTCATTAGCTGCTGTAGCTTTATTTGATTCTGGAGCATCACACTCATTCATAGCTGCTAGCTTCGTAGCCACCCATAGAGTAGCTACTGCACCCCTTCCGAAGACTAAGAGAATTCTTACGGGAGGTGAAATTATCCCGATTAGTGATATCTGTAGATCTTGTTCGGTAGTAGTCTGTGGAAGAGAGATGCGAGCCCAATTTCTGATCTTTTCCATGCCGGATTATGATATTATACTTGGTATGGACTGGTTAAGTCAGTACTATGCGACTTTTGATTGTCGGCTTGGAAATGTTATATTTAGACCGCCTGGGCATTCAGAGTTTGAGTTTCTTCGGGGAGCTGTAGAGCAAGGTGTTCAGCCAACTCTTAGGGTATTATCTGTAGAATGGGAGTCAGGTTACCCAAGAGTCATATCAGAGTTTGTGGATGTATTTCCTGATGATCTTCCAGGTTTACCGCCTGATCGGAAAATAGAATTCACAATAGACTTAACTCCAAGAGCAGAGCCTATCACTTCATCAGTATATCGGCTAGCACCTAAGGAGTTAGTAAAATTGAAGGAACAAGTTGATGATCTACTGGAGAAGGGTTTTATCCGTCCTAGTGTTTCACCTTGGGGAGCACCTATATTATTTGTACCGAAGAAGGATGGAACAGTTTGCCTATGTATTGATTACAGGACACTAAACGCTGTGATCATTAAGAACCGGTATCCCTTGCCACGCATTGATGACCTATTTGATCAATTGAGTGGAGCTAGGGTATTCCCGAAGATTGACCTTAGATCCGGTTATCACCAGATCAGAGTGAGGAAGGAAGATATACCGAAGACAGCCTTCAGGACCAAGTATGGATACTATGAGTTCTTAGTAATACCGTTTGGTTTAACCAATGCGCCAGTTGTGTTCATGAGTTTGATGAACAGAGTTTTTTATCAGTACTTGGACAAATTTGTGGTTGTGTTTATTGATGATATTCTAGTATATTCCAAGAGCCACGAAGAGCACGAGGAGCATCTCAGAATCGTGCTAGAGACGTTGAGGCAGGAAAAGTTATATGCCAAACTCAGTAAATGTGAGTTTTGTATAGATAAGGTACCTTTCTTGGGACATATTATCTCAGGAGAAGGACTTTCAGTTGATCCAGAGAAGGTTGCTGCCATAGAGACTTGGCCTACACCAACATCAGTTGCTGAAGTGAAAAGTTTTCTAGGACTTGCTGGATATTACCGGAGGTTTGTAGAAAATTTCTCAAGGATTGTGGAGCCTATGACAAAATTGACACGTAAGGACCAGGAGTTTGTATGGACGAAAGAATGCCAGAAGGCCTTTGAAGAATTGAAGAGGCGTCTAACAACAGCACCAGTCTTGACTCTTCCTTCAGGGTCAGGAGGTTTTGTTGTTTATAGTGATGCGTCAGGTAGTGGACTAGGATGTGTTTTGATGCAACATGGCAAAGTTATCGCTTATGCATCGAGACAGTTGAAGGTCCATGAGAAGAACTACCCAACGCATGATCTTGAGCTAGCTGCAGTAATATTTGTACTAAAGATTTGGAGGCACTATCTTTATGGAGAGAAGGTGGAAATCTTCACTGATCATAAGAGTCTGAAGTATGTATATACTCAGAAGGAGCTCAACATGAGGCAAAGACATTGGCTTGAGTTGATGGTAGACTTTGATATAGATCTGCAGTACCACCCGGGGAAGGCGAATGTAGTAGCAGACGCACTCAACAGGAAGCCCATGGCGTATTTCTTGACGATGCAACCCCAGCTATTGAAAGATCTACAGGAGCTTCAGATAGAGGTTGTTTTACCAAGACAAAGTGGCTTGCTGGCTAATCTCGAAGTAAAGTCGTCACTTGTGGAGAGGATTAAAGAAGCCTTGCCTACTGATGCTAGATTTCGAAGACTTAAAGAGAAGACAGAAGCAGGCATGCAGACGGGACTTCGCATACATGAGGATGGGACATTAAGGTATAGGAATCGCCTATATGTTCCAAACGGAGAATTGAGACAGGAGTTAACGACTGAAGCACATAGCTCTATGTACTCTGTTCATCCAGGAGGAACAAAGATGTACCGAGATTTAAGACAGTATTATTGGTGGCATGGAATGAAGAGGAAGATTGCACGATTTGTGGCAAAATGTTTAGTCTGCCAACAAGTAAAGACCGAGCATCAAAGGACTGCTGGTATGTTGCAGTCGCTTCCCATACCAGAATGGAAGTGGGAACATATCACCATAGATTTCGTCACAGGATTTCCAAGAAGCTCCAGTGGAAAAGATGCGGTATGGGTTATTGTGGATCGACTCACTAAATCGACACATTTCCTGCCGTTTAGAGTTGGACAGTCCATAGAGGTACTAGCCGACATGTATATGCGACAAATCGTAAGATTATATGGAGTGCCGGTTAGTATTGTATCGGATCGTGACTCGAGATTTATATCTCATTTTTGGCGAAGCATGCAAGAAAGTCTTGGCACCCGACTCAAATTCAGCACCGCCTACCATCCACAGACAGATGGCCAGTCAGAACGTACAATTCAGATCTTGGAGGATATGCTGCGATGTTGTATGTTAGACTTTGGAGGGTCTTGGGAAGATCATTTGCACTTAGTGGAGTTCTTTTACAATAACAGTTATCAGGCAAGCATCCAGATGGCACCTTTCGAGGCATTGTACGGTAGAAAGTGCAGATCGCAGATATGCTGGAGTGACGTAGGAGAGCGTCAAATATTGGGTCCAGAGTTGGTAATGCAGACAGTTGATAAGGTAAAACAAATACAGAATCATCTTCGTGCAGCTCAGGACAGACAGAAGCATTGGGCTGATACACACAGACATCCCCTGGAGTTCAAAGAAGGAGAGCACGTATTCTTGAGGATTTTGCCCACTCGAGGTACTATTAGATTTGGGAGCAGAGGCAAGTTGAGCCCAAGGTATATTGGGCCATTTGATATTCTGGAGCGCATTGGTAAGGTGGCTTATCATCTTGCATTACCTCCATCCTTAGAGGGAGTGCATGATGTATTCCATGTCTCACAGCTGAGAAGGTACGTGACTGACCCAAGTCACGTAGTTGATCATTCTGAGATCGCAGTAGGCCCAAGCCTGAGATATGAAGAACAACCAGTGGGTATACTCGGCACCAGTGAGAAGATACTGCGAGGACAGACAATTAGACTGGTTCGTGTGGCTTGGAAGCAACACTCTCCTAGTGAATCTACCTGGGAGCGGGAGAATATCATGCGCCAGCGTTATCCTCACTTATTCGCGGATGCAGGTATAACCTAAGCAATTCTTGTAATTCCTATAGTTTTGTTCTTTAGGAGCTTATTCTTTGATTGTGAGGACGCAATCTTCTTAAGGGGGGTAGATTGTAATCACCTGAAATTTTTAGAATTTAAAAACTAAATTTTCAGAATTTATTTAGAATTTTTTTGTAATTTTTAACAAAATAAAACTAAGGTATTCTGATTTTAAATAATTTTTAAAAGATATTAATTAATATAAAAATATTATAAAAATTATATTTTTTTAGTGTAAAATGGAAAACTGGACATAGAGTAATTTTTCGGGAATTTATTGGACTCTGGAAGTATTTTTAAAGCCCTAAAAACTATTGTTTAATTAAATCCAATTAAACCTGAACCCGGTTAATTGAACCAAATTAAACCAAAATAAGCCAACTGCTGAACCGAACCAACCCAAACCCAACCCAATCTTAGCGGGTCGGATCCGGGTTCGACCCGACCCGCTTAAGACCCGACCCGTTTGGAAACCTAACCCTTTCTTCTTCCTCCCCGATTCCTCTTCATCTCCGGTCGTTTCCGCCGCCGGCGACGATCCCACTTCATCTCCCTTCAATCCCCGGCGCCTCCTCTTCCTATTTCGTCAACTCCCGGCCGATCTTCTCCCCATTCCCCTCTATATAATCCTCCTCCGGCCACTAAGTTTTCCTTTCCCCCTTTCTTCTCCGGCAGGATCCGACGACTCCGGTCATCATCCTTCACACGAAGCCGTCCCTGCAGAACCCGAGCACCGACTCCGGCCATCCACCTCAGCCCTCCACCAGCCCTAGCCCAGCCCCGATCTCTCCCCTCTCGCCCCGCCTCTGTCCGGCGACCCCGAGCAACTGCCGCCCCCATCTCCTTCGGCCATCCCCCTCCATCCCAGCCGACCATCGGCGCCGCCCTTCAGCACCGACACCCGGCCGCCCTAGACCTCGCCACTCCGCCAGAGCCCCGAACTCCCCCACCGAGCAGCCCCGTTCTCCTTCCCCGTCCAGAATATCCCAACGGCCGCTGCCCCGCCGCTGCCGGCTGCCTGACCTCGTCGCTGCTGTCCCTCGCCCCGGTCGACTCCGACCAGCACCTCAGCTAGCCGCCCCGAGCCCGGCGAGCCTCTAGACGCAGAACCCGGACACGTCCAGGACACGGATACGGTGTCGAATTGACACACGGATACGAGAATATCAATTTTACGGAGCCCTGTTCAGGTAACCCGTTCTCTCTCCTCGCTGCTACAATACGAACCCTGCGTGACCCTCTCGATGCCCGTGCAACCCGCTCGGTGCATCGCATCCTGTGTTGGTCGCGAACCGCAATCCAAAAACAGGAAAAACTAACGCCCTGTTTCACCCCGGAACTGAGTACGCCACGCCAAACAGGACGACTTGGTCACGTGCGGTCTTTACCGATACGTGTGTGCCGTCGATACGGACGTGCGAGATTTTGCAGAAGTTGATTTGGATGTGCGTGCACACCGGAATCAACGCGTATCCGCCGACAACGTCCCGTATCCATCCTTTCTGGATCTCACTGTAAGTTAGTGTACGCACGTCGGGTCAAAACGAAACTTGCGCCAACAGATTCGTAGCAATACGCTGGTCCTGTGACCCAAGTTTGGTTCGATTCTGAGAACGTTGACAAAATCGCGTATCATGGGCCCCACAGGCTCCACTTGACGGACGATTTTGAGATCGGCTCATCAGAATCCAATTCTGGAAGTTCCATTGGGATTGTGTCATCGTTCCTGACTTGTTGACACTAAGTTGGATGAATTTGGAGACCTTTGACCCTGACACATTTTTCGGTGCAAAGTGGCCCACATGTGGACCCCGCTTTGACCAGGAAATATTATTTTTGCCCTTGTGTCCAAATTGGAGTTAAGGACAGGCGTTTCTAGCTATTTTATATTTTCTAAGATTATTGGTAATATCTATTTCAGCTTTTGGAGGAGTACCTACAAGACCCACTGATACAGGGACAGTTGTTGGTATTCCAACCCCAAGCAAGTGTACATTGCCAAACTTTGTAGTCTTGTTACATCTTTCCTTGCTTAATCATAATTGTTGTACATGCTTAAACCTAGGACCGTGCAACGTGCTTAGCGTCCGATCAATAGTCGGGTGCCAACCCCGTACGCGGTGTTGTGTACGTCATATAGAGATGGACATTCGTGACCCTTTACATTCTCGTACTTGTTTTATCAAGTACATTATAACCCAGGACACTTGACACCATACATATGACAGAATCTTCCTGAGATATTCATGGTGATTCTGTGTAGGATACAGGATTGACATAGATATTATATTCTTAGAGATTATATGACTTGTTGCATTAGCTATGATCTCACGTGATATGGACATGAGACGTGTGGTTACATTGGGTGGGGAGAGACACACAGGCTACAAGCTATTCTATATATACCTACTACTATTGTGAGGTTGTAGACTCTCGAGCAGAGCTAGACCCATTACTTGTTATTACTGCTATCGGCTCCCCGACACAGAGCTTGTAGCGGTCTCAGCCTGAGTACTAGTGATGCTCTCACTTGCATTTCACATAGATGGTTATGTAGTGACCCTACTTGTTACATTTACTATTTTACTGCATTTATTTTGGCTTGTATTATCTGTACCTTGCTATGTCCCCTGAGGACCTGGATCCGGATTATGTCCCCAGGTTTAGCAGAAGAGCATTATCCCGAGGTTTACGGGACAGGAGCAGAAGCTGTAGTAGGACCTGATACTGGAGCTGAACCAATCTCCGAGGAAGAGGTGATGGCTGAAGACTTTTCCTGAGTATATCTTTTTGTATTCATTACTTACATTATTTTGGACTTTGTTGTTCTGGTCTGTTGAACCAGTGTATTAGACTATTATCGGGTTGTTCCCCGAAATACTTGTTGAGACTGGTTATTGGTTTACTTTTCTTATTATTGTTGATCTTATTATCATTTGTGGATGAGATTAGTTATGACATGTTATAGTAGACCTTATTTTACAGCTTAAGTACACCCTGGTGGATCTATTAAATTGGGTTGTCCATCAGAGTATGTTGCTCGCCATTGCCACGTGTCTAGTCCCTTGATATTTTGGGCCTGGGGCGTGACAAGAGGATCATCTCCACCTGGTAGAGTTTTCTTACAACAACAATTACTAGACCAGTATTGAGATGTCACCATTCGAGGCATTGTATGGGCAAAGATATCACACTCCTTTATCTCGGGATGATATTGGTGAGAGAGCATTGTTGGGACCAGAGATGGTTGTGGATACAACCGAGAAGGTAAAGCTTATCAGAGATAAACTTCGAGTGGTGCAGGATAGACAACAATATTGGGCCGACAACCATCGGAGACCTTTAGAGTTTGAGGTAGATTTTGTTTTGTATTACTTGTGATTTTTTTGTTGTAGATTGAGTGTTAAGACGGTATTTTGTTCTAGGTTGGCGATCTGGTGTTCTTGCGAATTTCTCCGACTCGGGGTACGATTTACTTTGGTGGAGGCGGGAAGCTTAGTCCACGGTACATCGGACCCTTCAGTATTCTTGCGAAGGTCGGTGCAGTGGCCTACAGACTAGACTTGCCGCCTGTATTAGAGGGAGTACATGACGTATTCCATGTATCACAACTAAGACGATACATGGCAGATCCTAGTTACATATTAGATCACTCAGAGATCGAGGTGGGTCTGACTCTTAGTTATCCAGAGCACTTAGTAGAGATTTTGGATCGTCGGAAGAAGGTGCTTCGAAACCAAATGATTCTATTGGTACGCGTCGCGTGGAGGCATCACTCTCTGGGAGAGTCTACCTAGGAAAGGGAAGCCGAGATGCGCGAGTATAACCCTTATCTTTTTGAGCCGTGAGGTATTTTCTTTTCTTGCTGTGATTGCTTGTATAGTGCTAGTTCTTTCTTAATATTTCGAGGACAAATTTTTTTAAAGAGGGTAGGATTGTAACCATCACTTTTCAGGATAGGAATATTTATGTCATTGGTATTATATTTATTATTTTAATAATAATTGGTATAGTTATATATATATAAATAATTAATATAGAGGATGGTGCATGATTAGCCCCTTAATTAGACTAGTTTATGATGAACCCAACAAGACTTGAACCCAGCTAGACTTGTCATGACCAATAGAGTAACCTAATAAATTAGTCATGGTTAACTAGTTAAATGTAAACACCCTAAATTTTTATTTTTTTTAAAATCAATTTTGGGAATTTTCTGCAATTTTTTGGAATTTACATAGGTTCTGTGCTAATTTTATAATTTTTAATTACTAATAAATAATATTAAAATATGATGAAAATATGATTTTATGGTGTAAAATAGAAAATCTGACTTAGGGTAATTTTCTGGGATTTTATTGGGCCTCAGACCTATTTTTAAAAGCCTAAAAACTATTTTTACTAATTAAAGTAATTAATTATTAGTTATTATTATTAGTTATTATTATTATTATTGTATTTAGGGGCCCATTAGCGCCTAAACCCGGATCCGCACCCAACCCGGCTCCTCTCCCCTGTCCCCCGCACGACCCCCACGCCGCCCCGAGTTTTCTGCCGCCCGTCGCGCGCCCCGTCGGCCACGACCCCCGCGCCGCGCATGACCCGCCCACGTCCCGGCCAGCCCCCCCGCGGCAAACCCCTATAAATTCCCCCTCTTCCTCCCTCTTCCGCCTCATTCCCCTACCCTAACCCGCCTGAGCCCTAACTCAGGCCATCCCCCTTCCCTAGCCCGCTGCCCTCCGCCGCCAGCGCCTAGCTCCGCCGAGAGCCGCCCCGGCCTCGCCTCCTCTTCCTCACCGCAGCCGCCAGAGCCCAGCCCCCTCTCCAGCACCTCCTCCTCCCTCTTCCCC
The DNA here is from genome assembly GCA_036927795.1 of Iris macrosiphon. NCBI lineage: Eukaryota > Viridiplantae > Streptophyta > Magnoliopsida > Asparagales > Iridaceae > Iris > Iris macrosiphon. Next base: position 81,906,129 of record JAYESA010000011.1, on the reverse strand, counting down.
TCGCGGCCGGACTCCGCCCGCCTCCGATCACCGACCCTCGGCCGGCACCGCCCTCAACCGAGCCCGGCGACGCCACCCCGCCCCTCTCCGGCCACCGCGGTTCAGCAGACTCCAGCCCTAGGCTGGACACGCCGCTGGACACGCAGACACAGCGTGGACACAGCGTCCAGGACACGAACTCGCGTGTCGGACACCGGAAACCCCATTTCGAAGGGCCTTGTTCAGGTACTCGTATCTTGCACCCTGTATCTCCATTTTCGATTCTGTAAATTGCTACGCGTAGCCTGTATGACCCTCTCGGTGCCCGGATAAACCGCTCGGGGCATCGCGTCCTGTGGTGATCGCACACCGCGATCCAAAAACAGGAAAAACTAGACCTTGTTTCACCCCGGAACTGAGTACGTCCCGCCAAACGGGACGACTTGGTTGCGTGCGGTCTTCACAAATACGGGCGCCTCGTTGATACGGACGTGTGGGATTTTGCGAAAGCAGATTCGGGTGTGCGTGCACACCAGAATCAACGCGTATCCGTGAACATCGCCCCGTATCCGCCTTTTCTACAATTTACCCTAACTTCGTACACACACGTCAGATCGAGACAAAACTTACGCCATCGGACTCGTAGCGATACGCTGGTCCTGTGGGTCAAGTTTGGTTCAATTCTGAGAACGTTGACGAAATTGCGTGTCGTGGGCCCCATAGGCCCCACTCGACGGGCGATTTCATGATCGGCTCATCGGAATTCAAATCTGAAAGTTCCGTTGGATTCGTATCAGCGTTCCTAACCTGTTGACACTAAGTTTGGTAAATTTGGAGACCGTTGACCCTGACACATTTTTTGGTGCAAAGCGGGCCCACAGGTGGACCCCATTTTGGCCCAAAATTACCGTTTTTGCCCTTGTCTCCAAATTGGACTCAAGGATAGGTGTTCCTAGCTATTTGACACCTTCTGAGCGTAATGGTACTATTTATTTCAGCTTTCGGAGACATCTTTGGAAATTTCCGAAACCAGGACCTTAGTGGAATTCAAACATCAGGCAAGTGCACCTTGCCAAACTTGCAGTCTTTATTTTCATATTTCCTGTAATAATACTTTGCTGGATGTCTTGTGTAAATTCATATAAATTTGTTTAAACTGCTTAACCTAGGAAACGCGTGACGTACCTAGTGTCCGATCATAGTCGGGTGCCAACACCGTACGCGGTGTTGGGTTCGTCATTTAGAGATGGATTTACGATCCCCTTACTTTTGTACTTGACCTATCAAGTACCCTACAACCCAGGACACTTGACACTATCATGGACAGAATCCTCCTGAGATATTCGTGGTGATTCTGTATAGGATACAGGACTTGACAGAGTTATTTTATTTATAGACAGTATGACTTGTTGCATTAGCTATAATCCTGCTGACATGGACATGAGACGTTATGGTCATGGCTTGCGTGATTACATTGGGTGGGGAGAGACACACAGGCTACAGGCTGTTCTATATTATTGTGAGGTTGTAGACTCTCCAGCAGAGCTAGACCCTTTACGTGTTATTACTGCTACCGGCTCCCCGACACAGAGCTTGTAGCGGTCTCAGCCTGAGTACTAGTGTTGCTCTCATTTACATATCACATAGATGGTTACATAGTTTACCCTGCTGTTTTATTTAATTTAATTACACTGCATTTATTTGGCTTGTTTTATTTTGTGCCTTGCTATGTCCACTGAGGACCTGGAATGGATTATGTCCCCAGGTTTAGCTGAGGAGCAGTATCCCGAGGTATACGGGACCGGAGCTGAAGCTATTACTGGAGCAGAACTGAACCCTGAAGACGAGGTGACTGCCAAAGACTTCTCCTGAGTACCTGTTCCCGTACTCAGTAATTACTTATGTTTATCTCTTTGTTCCTGGCCTATTGAGCCAGTGTATTCAGACATAAGTCAGATTATTTTCCCGACTGACTTGTTGTTGCTACTTATTTCCATTTCATTATGCAGTTTATTTCTTTATCTTTATGGATGAGATTAGTGTGATTTGTTATAGTAGACCTTCTGTACAGCTTAAGTACGCCCTGATGGTTCCATTAAATTGGGTTATCCATCGGTGCGTGCTGCTGGCCATTGCCACGTGTCCAGTCCCTCGATATTTTGGGACTGGGGCGTGACATGGTTTTTGTGGTGGCCCATGCAGGTCCCAACTAAATTATTCGGTTTCAACTTAGGGACCGAACAGGCCTACAATAAGATAGGATAAGTTATAGGATCTCATCCATTGATTGAATCATTTTTGAACTCTATGTCGAATTCAATTAAATTGCTTGACTGCATCCTGTTTTGATTCCTCTGTGCGTTCTCATTGTTTCCTTTTGATGCAGAGAAATGGATCCCAGAAGTGGTGATGAGACCCCCTTGGGTACACCGCCTAAAGCGGGGGTTACCTGCGAAGCTGGAACGATGCCAGATACCAGAGGACAATCCTCTCAGAGCAATCAAACTGGCCAGCCAAGTTCCAGGTTCAGGCGTGATGACATCCCGCCTCCTCCCCAGTTCCCTCCTACGATGCCTGTCTTTCCCCCAGGACAGGCAATGGACGGCCAGCAAATGTTCCAGATGTTCTACGCCATGATGCAGGCACAACAACAGATTCAACAGGAGGCCCAACGTCATGAGGCCGAGAACCTAAGGAACAGCCTAGTCGCAGCATTGGAACATGCAAATCCACCAAATAGGCGGCTAGCGACGGGATCTATCACGAATTTCCGTCAACTCAAACTCCGTATCTTCTCGGGCAAGGAAGGACCAACTGAAGTTCATGAATGTCTTACGAACACGCAGCATCAGTTGGAGGCCGCTGAACTTCCAAGGGACAAGTGGATGACTGCCGTCAGGATGCAACTGACGGACAACGCGCACCATTGGTGGTTGTCCGAAGAAAGAAGGCTCGGCCATGATCAGGTTACCTGGGAGGAGTTCTCCAGACTCTTCCAGGAAATGTACATCCCCGCTGTGGCTCGGTCAGAACTCCGAGACAGATTTAACCGCCTGATCCAAGGCAATATGACGGTGGAGGAATATAACGCCGAATTCATTCGCCTGAGCCGCTTCGCCCCTTCGCTAATTCCTACCGAAGAGGAGAAGGCAGAGAAGTTCTTTGATGGGCTTAGGTTCGAGCTTCAGAAGTTAATCGGATCGGTCGTGCCCACATCTTACTCCGACGTCCTAGCTGCAGCACGTCGGCTGGAGCGCATTACTCGGAGGGAATCAAGCCTGAAACGTCCCTTCTCCTCCGCACCGTCCAAGTCATCACCAGGGGAATCTGCTAAACGGCCCCAGAAGAGCCCGCCTCCAAGAGCAGCAACTAAGAACCTGCCTACTTGCCATTACTGCGGCAAGGTAGGACATATTGAAAAAGAATATAGACGCAAGCTGGGACTCTGCCTGGTTTGCGGATCTGGACAACACTTCTCAAAGGACTGCTCGGAACGTCGAAAGGGAGTTCCGAATCGACCAGCTCCACCTGCAGCTCTTCCAGCTTGGGGAGCAACACAGACAAGGCCTGGAGGAGCCAGGCCACCTCTACCACCTCAGGCAGCAATGTTCCAGCAAGCTCGTCAGCAAAGGGGTCCCGCTCAGGGACGAGGTCAGGCTTATGCACTAGCAGTCACTGAAGAAGCTACTGCAGGCGAAGTGATAGCAGGTACCATATTAGTAGCTTCAATTCCTGCTGTAGCATTATTTGATTCTGGAGCCTCGCATTCATTTATTGCTGCTAGCTTCGTAGCCACACATAGAATAGCTACCGCACCTCTCTCGAAGATGAAGAGAATTCTAACGGGAGGTAGAATTATCCCGGTTAGTGATACCTGTAGATCATGTTCGGTAGTAGTCTGTGGCCGAGAGATGCGAGCCCAATTCCTGATCTTTTCTATGCCTGATTACGATGTTGTACTTGGTATGGACTGGTTAAGTCAGTACCATGCGACACTGGATTGCCGGCTTGGAAAAGTGATATTTAGACCCCCTAGCCTTCCTGAGTTTGAATTTCTCCGAGGAGCTGTAGAACAAGGGGTCCAGCCAACTCTTAGGGTATTAACTGTAGAAGAGGATTCAGGTTACCCAAGAGTCATAATGGAATTTGTGGATGTATTTCCCAACGATCTTCCAGGTTTACCACCTGATCGGGAGATAGAATTCACAATAGACCAAACTCCAGGAGCCGAACCTATCACTTCATCAGTATATCGGCTAGCACCTAAGGAGTTAGTGGAGTTGAAAGCACAAGTTGACGACCTTCTGGAGAAAGGATTTATCCGGCCCAGTATTTTACCTTGGGGAGCACCTATACTTTTTGTACCCAAGAAGGACGGAACTGTACGGTTGTGCATTAATTACAGAGCCCTTAATGCTGTCACTGTTAAGAACCGGTACCCATTACCACGAATTGATGACTTGTTTGACCAATTGAGTGGTGCTAGGGTATTCTCAAAGATTGATCTTAGATCCGGTTATCACCAGATTAGGGTGAAGAAGGAAGATATCCCAAAGACGGCCTTCAGGACTAAGTATGGACATTATGAGTTTCTAGTAATGCCGTTTGGTTTAACCAACGCACCCGCCGTATTTATGAGTTTGATGAACGGAGTCTTCCATTAGTACTTGGATAAGTTCGTGGTGGTATTCATTGATGATATCCTAGTCTACTCCAAGAACCACGAAGAGCACGAGGAACACCTCAGAATGTGCTGGAAACTTTGAGAAGGGAGAAGCTGTATGCCAAACTCAGCAAATGTGAGTTCTGTATGGACAAGGTGGCATTCTTAGGGCATATTATCTCGGGTGAAGGACTGTCTGTGGACCCAGAGAAGGTCACTGCTATAGAAATCTGGCCTACCCCTACCTCGGTTGCGGAAGTGAGAAGTTTTCTTGGACTTGCTGGGTATTACCGGCGGTTCGTAGAAAAATTTTCAAGGATCGCAGAACCTATGACTAAGCTGACACGGAAGGATCAGGAGTTCATATGGACGGAAGAATGCCAGAATGTCTTTGAAGAATTGAAGAGGCGTCTAACAACAGCACCAGTCTTGACTCTTCCCTCAGGGTCAGGAGGTTTTGTTGTTTATAGTGATGCGTCTGGTAGTGGACTAGGTTGTGTCTTGATGCAACATGGCAAGGTTATCGCTTATGCATCGAGGCAGTTGAAGGTCCACGAGAAGAATTACCCAACGCACGACCTGGAGCTAGCTGCAGTGATTTTTGCATTGAAGATCTGGAGACATTATCTGTATGGAGAGAAGGTCGAAATATTCACTGATCATAAGAGCTTGAAGTATGTTTATACACAGAAGGAGCTCAACATGAGGCAAAGGCATTGGCTTGAGTTGATGGTGGACTTTGACATAGATCTGTAGTACCATCCGGGTAAAGCAAATATTGTAGCCGACACCCTCAGCAGAAAATCCTCGGCTTATTTCTTAACGGAGCAGCCTCAGCTATTACAAGACTTGCAAGATCTTCAGATAGAGGTTGTTCTACCTGGACAAAATGGTTTGCTGGCTAACCTCGAAGTGAAGTTATCGCTGGTGGAGAGAATCAAAGAAGCTTTGCCTAATGATGCCAGATTCCGAAGGCTGAAAGAGAGAACCGAAGCAGGCATGCAAACGGGACTTCGTATCCACGAGGATGGAACATTACGGTACGGAAATCGCCTATATGTTCCAAATGGAGAATTAAGGCAGGAGTTGATGACAGAAGCACATAGCTCCATATACTCGGTTCATCCAGGAGGGACCAAGATGTACCGGGACTTAAGACAATATTACTGGTGGCATGGAATGAAAAGGGAGATTGCCCGATTTGTGGCAAAATGCTTAGTCTGCCAGCAGGTGAAGGCCGAGCACCAAAGGACTGCAGGTATGTTGCAGCCACTTCCCATCCCTGAATGGAAGTGGGAGCATATTACCATGGACTTCGTCACTGGATTTCCAAGAAGCCCTAGTGGAAAGGATGCAGTATGGGTCATCGTGGATCGGCTCACTAAGTCGGCTCACTTCTTGCCATTCAGAGTCGGACAATCCACGAAAGTACTAGCCGACATGTATATGCGACAGATCATAAAATTATATGGAGTGCCAGTTAGTATTGTATCAGATCGAGACTCGAGATTTACATCTCACTTCTGGCGAAGCATGCAAGAGAGTGTCGACACCAGGCTCAAGTTCAGTACTGCCTATCATCCCCAGACAGATGGCCAATCAGAGCGCACAATTCAGATCCTGGAAGATATGCTGCGATCATGTATACTGGACTTTGGAGGATCTTGGGAAGATCATCTGCACTTAGTGGAGTTCTCCTACAACAACAGCTATCAGGCAAGCATTCAGATGGCACCTTTCGAGGTGTTGTACGGAAGGAAGTGCAGATCGCCGATATGCTGGAGTGACGTTGGCGAACGTCAATTACTAGGTCCAGAGTTGGTAATGGAGACAGTGGAGAAAGTAAGACAGATTCAGAATTATCTCCGTACAGCCCAGGATAGACAGAAGCATTGGGCCGATGCGCACAGACGTCCCCTGGAGTTCAAGGAAGGAGAGCATGTATTTTTGAGGATCTCGCCCACTAGAGGTACTATCAGATTTGGCAGCAGAGGCAAGTTAAGCCCAAGGTACATTGGGCCATTTGATATCTTGGAGTGCATTGGTGAGGTGGCTTACCGTCTTGCATTACCTCCATCCTTAGAGGGAGTGCATGATGTATTCCACGTCTCACAACTGAGGAGATACGTGACGGACCCAAGTCATATAGTTGATCATTCTGAGATTTCGGTGGGACCTAGCCTGAGATACGAGGAGCAGCCAGTGGGTATACTCGACACCAGTGAGAAGACACTGCGAGGGAAGACAATTAGACTGGTTCGGGTAGCTTGGAAACAGCACTCTCCTGGCGAATCAACCTGGGAGCGAGAAGATGTTATGCGCCAGCGTTATCCACACTTATTTGCTGATGCAAGTAAAACCTGAGCATTCTTTAATTCTGTAAAATCTTGCCTTTATAGTTTACCCTTCGATTGCGAGGACGCAATCCTCTTAAGGGGGGTAGATTGTAAACATCCTAAATTTTTACATTTTTTAAAATCAATTTTGGGAATTTTCTGCAATTTTTTGGAATTTACATAGGTTCTGTGCTAATTTTATAATTTTTAATTACTAATAAATAATATTAAAATATGATGAAAATATGATTTTATGGTGTAAAATAGAAAACCTGATTTAGGGTAATTTTTTGGGATTTTATTGGGCCTCAGACCTATTTTTAAAAGCCTAAAAACTATTTTTACTAATTAAAGTAATTAATTATTAGTTATTATTATTAGTTATTATTATTATTATTATTGTATTTAGGGGCCCGGCCCGGCCCAGTGGGCCGAGCCCATTAGCGCGACCCAGCCCAGCCCCCAACCACCCTAGCGGGTCGGGCGGGTCCGCCTAAACCCGGATCTGCACCCGACCCGGCTCCTCTCCCCTGTCCCCCGCACGACCCCCACGCCGCCCCGAGTTTTCCGCCGGCCGCCGCGCGCCCCGTCGGCCACGACCCCCGCGCCGCGCCTGACCCGCCCACGTCCCGGCCAGCCCCCCCGCGGCAAACCCCTATAAATTCCCCCTCTTCCTCCCTCTTCCGCCTCATTCCCCTACCCTAACCCGCCTGAGCCCTAACTCCGGCCATCCCCCTCACCTAGCCCGCTGCCCTCCGCCGCCAGCGCCTAGCCCAGCCGAGAGCCGCCCCGGCCTCGCCTCCTCTTCCTCCCCGCAGCCGCCAGAGCCCAGCCCCCTCTCCAGCACCTCCTCCTCCCTCTTCCCCTCGCGGCCGGACTCCGCCCGCCTCCGATCACCGACCCTCGGCCGGCACCGCCCTCAACCGAGCCCGGCGATGCCACCCTGCCCCTCTCCGGCCACCGCGGTTCAGCAGACCTCAGCCCTAGGCCGGACACGCCGCTGGACACGCAGACACAGCGTGGACACAACGTCCAGGACACGAACTCGCGTATCGGACACCGGAAACCCCATTTCGAAGGGCCTTGTTCAGGTACTCGTATCTTGCACCATGTATCTCCGTTTTTGATTCTGTAAATTGCTACGCGTAGCCTGTATGACCCTCTCGGTGCCCGGATAAACCGCTCGGGGCATCGCATCCTGTGGTGATCGCACACCGCGATCTAAAAAAGGAAAAACTAGACCATGTTTTACCCCAGAACTGAGTACGCCCCGCCAAACGGGACGACTTAGTCGCGTGCGGTCTTCACAGATACGTGCGCCTCGTCGATACGGACGTGTGGGATTTTACGGAAGCTGATTCGGGTGTGCGTGCACACCAGAATCAACGCGTATCCGCGAACAACGCCCCGTATCCGCCTTTTCTGTAATTTACCCTAACTTCGTGCACACACGTCAGATCGAGACGAAACTTGTGCCATCGGACTCGTAGCGATATACTGGTCCTGTGGGTCAAGTTTGGTTCGATTCTGAGAACGTTGACGAAATCGCGTGTCGTGGGCCCCACAGGCCCCACTCGACGGGCGATTTCGTGATCGGCTCATCGGAATTCAAATCTGAAAGTTCCGTTGGGTTCGTATTAGCGTTCCTGACCTGTTGACACTAAGTTTGGTGAATTTGGAGACCGTTGACCATGACACATTTTTCGGTGCAAAGCGGGCCCACCGGTGGATCCCGTTTTGGCCCGAAATTGCCGTTTTTGCCCTTGTCTCCAAATTGGACTCAAGGATAGGCGTTCCTAGCTATTTGACACCTTCTGAGCATGATGGTACTATTTATTTCAGCTTTCGAAGAAATCTCTAGAAATTTCCGAAACCAGGACCTTAGTGGAATTCAAACATCAGGCAAGTGCACCTTGCCAAACTTGCAGTCTTTATTTTCATATTTCCTGTAATAATACTTTGCTGAATGTCTTGTGTAAATTCATATAAACTTGTTTAAACTGCTTAACCTAGTTAAAGCGTGACGTACCTAGTGTCCGATCATAGTCGGGTGCCAACACCGTACGCGATGTTGGGTTCGTCATTTAGAGATGGATTTACGATCCCCTTACTTTTGTACTTGACCTATCAAGTACCCTACAACCCAGGACACTTGACACTATCATGGACAGAATCCTCCTGAGATATTCGTGGTGATTCTGTATAGGATACAGGACTTGACAGAGTTATTTTATTTATAGACAGTATGACTTGTTGCATTAGCTATAATCCCGCTGACATGGACATGAGACGTTATGGTCATGGCTTGCGTGATTACATTGGGTGGGGAGAGACACACAGGCTACAGGATGTTCTATATATATATCTACTATTATTGTGAGGTTGTAGACTCTCCAGCAGAGCTAGAGCCTTTACGTGTTATTACTGCTACCGGCTCCCCGACACAGAGCTTGTAGCGGTCTCAGCCTGAGTAGTAGTGTTGCTCTCATTTGCATATCACGTAGATGGTTACATAGTTTACCCTGCTATTTTATTTAATTTAATTACACTGCATTTATTTGGCTTATTTTATTTTGTGCCTTGCTATGTCCACTGAGGACCTGGAATGGATTATGTCCCCAGGTTTAGCTGAGGAGCAGTATCCCGAGGTATACGGGACCGGAGCTGAAGCTATTGCTGGAGCAGAACTGAACCCTGAAGAGGAGGTGACTCCCCAAGACTTCTCCTGAGTACCTATTCCCGTACTCAGTAATTACTTATGTTTATCTCTTTGTTCCTGGCCTATTGAGCCAGTGTATTCAGACATAAGTCGGATTATTTTTCCGACTGACTTGTTGTTGCTACTTATTTCCATTTCATTATGCAGTTTATTTCTTGATCTTTATGGATGAGATTTGTGTGATTTGTTATAGTAGACCTTCTGTACAGCTTAAGTACGCCCTGATGGTTCCATTAAATTAGGTTATCCATCGGTGTGTGCTGCTGGCCATTGCCACGTGTCCAGTCCCTCGATATTTTGGGACTGGGGCATGACATGGTTTTTGTGGTGGCCCATGCAGGTCCCAACTAAATTGTTCGGTTTCAACTTAGGGACCGAACAGGCCTGCAATAAGATAGGATAAGTTATAGGATCTCATCCATTGATTGAATCATTTTTGAACTCTATGTCGAATTCAATTAAATTGACTGCAAGTGTTCTCACTGCATTTCAGGTGAACAACTGCATTAAGATGTGAAGAGGTTGGGTTGCAGGTTAGAAGAGCAGCAGTGCACTGCAAGGGCAAGTGCAATACAATATGGACTCAGGTAGGGTATTGTGCAGGAAGTGCAAGGCACTGATTAAGTGCAGTAATGCACTAGATAATGCATTGGTGTCAATTTCCAGTTTATGAGTGTATCCTGTGTAGTGTGTGTGTGTGTGTATCCAACTTGCAGATGTTAAAGAGTAGTATATCTACTGTAGTACCTGGGGGATGGCTCAGGAACTTATGCATGCAGTGGGCAGTGGGGTGTGTGGTTTAGAATATGTGTTTGGTGAGGAGCAATAGAACATCCAGTAGGGAAGTAAAAGACTGCAGGTAGCATTTGGGGTGCATAGGCAGTGTGCCATAGTGCAATGAGGTATTCAGGGCACTGGTATCAGTGCACTAGAATGGGGGAGGTCCAGATGCAAGGGTAGTGTAGAGGTTCGAGAATCAATAGGTTATCTATATACTTGGAATGTGTGAGTATCATAGTTTCTTAGTATGTTGGTATACATGTTTGAGTGTATGAGGTTATAGGTGGGTACAAGTCACAAGAGAGTATCAGTGAGTGTATCGCAGTAAGTAGTAGGTAAGTACAAGTGTATATTGAGTGTAGATATGTTAGTGAGCTAGTGAGTGAGGGTGAGATGGTTGGGTGCAGGGATATTGAGGGAGAGGCAGTAACAACAAGTGAAGAGCAGGCAACAATAGCTTTAACAGTAGTAATGCCAGTTAGGACTAGTAACAGCAGCATTAGGAGTGATTTGGGGGAGTGCTCTTGCAGTATGCTTATAGCATAAACTAGGGAGCATGGTGTATTACCTAGGTTTGCTTCTTGCAGAGCATTCTTGTGTGTATAGTTTATACATGCAGTTAAGAGGGGTAGCAGTGGTTGGTTTATGGATATTAGAGCTAAGTGTTGATGTTAGTATAATATGGGTTGTAAGGTATTGATATTGAGATTTTGTGTACCATAACAAATAGGTAATAGGGTTAATATTCAGATATTGTATTAGTATTAGGTCAAGATATGAGTGTTTTGACTAGTTAATGGTGAGGTATTAGAATACCTTGATACCAAGGCTAAGTATTAATATATTGGTACTGAGTATATAGTTAAGATACTATATAATACTAGTGTACATAAGTTAGATAATTATATATATATATATATATATCTAGTATGATATCTAGCATATCGTAGCTATTAGAATTGACCTAGAAGACCAAGCTAGAACTTGATATTAGTTAGTATGACTAGATAGGCCAATCTAGTAGATCAATTGGAACCCAAATTTAGATATGACCTAGTTTGGCCAATATGACCTAGTCCTGATCTAGAAAACCATATTTTAAGCTTATTTAAGTTGATATTCTTTTAATACACCAAATGACATGATATTTTATATATAGGTCTGTGTGACACCAGTTCGGACACCGTTTTGTGTTATTTTCTCAGGACCTCAGACGAGTACATTTCTTTGTTAGATTTTAGTACTTGATAAGGTATATATCACATGTTCTAGATCTGTTTTACTTGATTTTGACGCCATGTTACACGGGCTGGTATTATATGGATCGAATCAGGAGATGTTATTTATTTGATGTGTGCATCGGATACTCCTTACACATATAATTTATCGTGTGCATCGGGTATTCCTTGTGCTCTTATCTATTCGTGTGCTCATATTATATTCGTATGCGCAACGTGTCGTGATTGAATCTATAAATATTAGTCAAGACGGGAGAGTAGGAGTTGGTTATGTGTTCAAACTGTCACCCTCACTTTTCCAAGTAGGGGTAGTTTGGTAATTTGGCATGGGTAAATAATTTTAGGAATACATATTATATTAGTGTTTGATGATTATAGTAATTATTTAATTATTAGTGAGTTATAGATTAAATGTGCCTTGTATTAATTATTTTGTTAGAGGCTAGTCCAATAATGAGACTTATCATGACAACTAGTGAGCCTATCTTAGATCCAAACCCATTAGACCATACTCATTAATTAATTAGGGGGATTAGCTTAATTAGAATTAGTTAGAAGGTTTCCAAAATAGCTATTTCCTAATCCTATTCAATATTGGATGGAGAGGGACAATTTGGACCATGCATATGACTTGGGAAAGGGGGAAGGGGGCCGACCACTATTAGAAGAGGCTCTCTCTCTCTCTCTCTCCTCTCATTTGTATTCATTTAGATCTAGAATTTAGATCCCCAATTTTTACCATTCCCTCCATTGAATTCTCACTCAATTTACCTTCATTTTCTCTCTCATTCTCATTCTACAAGGAGCTTGGAGCTTAGAGAAGCAAGAAGCACAAGGAGAAGGAGCATGGGTGGAGAGATCGTGTCCGGATCAGATCCAATTATATTTTTATTAGGAATCTATCTCCCAATTGGTAAATTATAAATTTCTTTTTATTCTAGCACCCAAATCATGCATTTGACCATTAGAAATGACCCCATGACATAGGGCTACCTATAGGAACAAGTTCTAGGCTAATTTGTTATGTATTGTAAGTTCTATGTGGTGATTTGTGTGCATGTTGGGGGAATTACGATATTGACACATCAATATTATGTCATGAGACCAATTAGATCTAATTAGACTTAGATCGGAGTTGTGAGACTAGGTACATGTCCACAAATGGATACATGTAGGCCATATCATGGTATTTTGTGATACGGTACGATATAGGGCCTAATTTTGGAGGTTTTGCATAATTGCTCTTCAATACTCATTGTAGCAAGTAACTATAATTGTTTTGAGTTGTATTTTATATATACAAATTTTATATGTAGAAGAACTTGGGTTTTGGTTCTTCGTTTGGGCACGTATCATTAGTTCTCAATTATACACCATAGGTGTTTGACTAATTGACACTAGTACACATAAATACCACTTGTGCACTGCTCTAAGTGAGGCTCAATTTGGAGTTCAATGCAAATGTGCAGTGATATTATGTTTATGGTTGAGCAGTGATATTATGTTTATGGTTGAGCTCGATTTGGACTAATTGACACAGTTGGTGACACACAAGTGTGTGTGTGTGTGGTAGTGATATTATGTTTATGGTTGAGCAGGTAGTAAAACAACAACAGTAGTGACTATAATCAAGTTGCATTAGCAACTGTGCAGTGACTGCAATCAGTTGTATTAGGAATATGGGGGGAATTAAGCATTTGCAGTGCCATGTGGATACTACAAGCAGTGTCAAGCTTGGCAAGGTAGGAGAGGAAGAGTAGCAACTCATTGAAGAGAGGAAGTTTAGGTATGTGTGGAGTATGAGCATGAGTTGAGAAGACTGAGTTTCAATATGCTGTAGTGCACACTTGTGCACTGCTCTAAGTGAGGCTCGATTTGGAGTTCAATGCAAAGAGAGGTTTGAGCTTGAGGTATATCTGATACCTAGAGAGTATCAGATACTGTAGCAGAGCATGGAACACTGCAGTGATGTAGTGGCTTAGGAGTATTGGCATAGATGCACTAGGAAATTGATAGTTAGTGATAGAATTTGGGATTTTAGTGTTGGCGTTTGTTAATAAACTGGTGGTGAGTGCATGTGCACATAAGTTGAGGAGTGTACCCATTATGAGGGAAGTGTTAAGAGTTGTGATTAGTTGTAGGCATGTTGTACTCAGGTAAGTCATTGCCAAGAGCAGTTATGAGGGAGGTGAGTAGCAGTAGGACAATAAGTGTCTGATACACTCGGGTACATGGGTGTTGTGGGTATGAGTAGGCTTGTATTGCCCTACAATACAAGCACCAACAATTAGATTAGCAGTAGCAGTAGAAATAAAGGGGAGGAAAGCTCAGGTCTGATACCTGATATACACTTATAGGTATTGTGACTGGGGGAGTGAGCTTGAAGGATGGGAGTGGCAAGGGACTTGGTGTATCAGATTGGAGGAAGAGGAACTTGGGGTGTTCAGTGAAGCAGTGCACTGTGTGCACTGTAATTCATTAACAGCAGCAGCAATATTACCTGGAACTGCAGTGTCAGTTCTTCAGAGCAATAACTGAAGGTAAGAATGTGTAGGTAAAAGCATGGAAGTGATGTGGTATTGCTGTGACAAATTACATATAGTATTAAATCTATTGTACTTAGGTTCTGATATGGTATGGTGAAGTAAGCATCTTGGTGCAAGATTCAGTGGGGTTTTGTGTATAAGCAGTATCAATATGAATGAAGGGTAGAGGAGTTAGATAACTGGCAGCAATAGGGTGTTTATGTTGTGTACATGTATGTCAGGATAGAAGTGAGTGAACCCAGCATGTACGGGACCTGGATGCAGCTTTGTGTGTATCCCTTGAACTTGTGGTGCACCTAAGAATTGGCTAGATGCCAAGGATAATGAAATCCTATGGTTGCTAACCAAGGTATCAGTGAGAAATTTAGAGAGGAAGTGTCAGGTCAGGTAGCAAGTGTTGGTGAGGTTTGGTAGGGTAATGTTGAAGAGTTTAAATACTAAGGTATCTACTTATAGCATAGTGTAGGTATAGTGTATACACTAAGGTAATAGTGATTATGAGTGTTTACCAAGGTATATTATATAAGTTATATATGTATAAGTTATTTAGTATTAATAGCTAGTTAGCTAATACCTTCAAGGTAAAACCTTAGAAACCTAAACAAGATCTAGTAACACTTAGTAACTACTAGTATGGACTAGTAATCAACCTAGGAGCTAGTTTTGGACCAAAAAATCTAGCTAACACCTAGTTTGACCTAGAAAGCATATTTTTAACTCTTTTAAGCATGTTTATCACTTTATTACACCGAAATGACATGATATTTTCTATATAGGTTTGTGTGACACCAGCTCGGATACTGAGTTATACCATTTGCTCAGGACCACAGACGAGTATATCTCTCTGTTAGTTTTCATTTCATGATAGTGTATATATCGCATGTTCTAGAACTGTATACTTGATTCCAACACAGTGGTTACACGGACTAGTACTATATGGATCCTGTCAGGAGATGTTATCCCTTATCGTGTTCAGCGGGTACTCATTCATGTCACGACCCGCACCTGGGGTAAGGGTACTAGTCGGAAACAACGCCCAGCCTATGCCGCAGAATCGGCGGTAGAACGCTGTCTAGAAAGCCTATCTAATATAATGAACCACCAAAAGATAGTGTACTCAATCACAGAACTAAGATAGAATGAACACGAATCAGATAAGAATAGAATAGTCATCAACTCATGAGTTTAAAATAATACATCAATGAGTCTGAAGAGTAACAAAATAAGCTGGAGACAAATTCAGTACAAAAGAATACTATCATACTACAAGCTACACTCCAGGGTCAACTGTCTCAGTTGGGATAAGTCCCTCTTGAGCCAGGGTCTCCGAATCTAAACCCACAACATCCTGGGGTCCATAATAGGTAGGGTACTCCTCAGTGTCATCTGGAAAAATATATCCAGTCAGGAAAGGAGCAGAGTACATCTCTAACAGCAGTTCTAATCCATGATAAAAACTATGTAACAGTAAATAGCTGTGGATAAACAAGATGCACAAAATAGATAAAAGAGATATATAGACAATAAGAAAATACTAGAAAGAAATACAATAATGAATAATATGCCAATGAAACAATAATACTAATGACTAAGTGTGTGAGTACTAGCTTAACATGTGATCGGCTTGGGCAAGATACAATGCGGCCTGGCTAATCATACATGCGGTGCATGATCAACACTATTCGCTTACCAATACTTTATTCAATAGGGATTTGATCACATATCTATACTAATACTCTCCACCCCCAACTGGTATAATAGATCCAACCACGGTATGCTATGGCACTAGATTCCCCAAGAAGATAGCTAGTCTCCCCGAGAATCGGTGTCTGTACATGTACAAGATAACCAATGAAATAATACTTGCACCATATACACCATATACCAAGGAATAACATCTCATGACGAGATCCGGATATACCAATCCGTGTAACCATAGTGTCGAGAGAAACATGTAAATCTACACTAGATACAACGAACATAGAGGATATCATAAATGAAAAACTATCAGAGAATGTACTCGCCTGAAATCCAAAGAACAGTCTCACAGATGTCTGACTCGGTGCCTCGAAGACCTAGATATGGAATACCATATTAAAACAAGGTCCCGAAAAGAGAACAAGTCAAACTAGTCAACTCCTAGGTCAATAAATAAATTCTAAGTCAAAAGTCAACTATGGTCAACTCTAAAGTCAACTAAAGTCAAACCAAGGTCAACCTCACAAGAAATCTATATAAATAATATAGAAATAAAATACAACAATTTAGGAATAAAAATTAGATCCCAAATCATACTCACACAAAGTATACTACTAATACAAATAATATATACCCTAAAATAATATATATACAAACCAATATGTATACAAATAACATAATATATTATTACAAATATTATACAAAACACATATATATACACATATATATATACAATAATAATATATAAAATATAATTTAAAACTGTCAAAGCGTCACTGAAAACAGTGAACAAAACAAGATAAAATAAAAACAGGTTTAATAGTGACAGTCTTGACTGTCACTGAAAATTCGTCGCAGAAACTCCATATACAAACCGCTGCTGTCACAGTTTGCTGACAGTTTCAAACTGTCACAAAAAAACGTCGTTGAAAGGTTGCCGCTCAAAACTGCCACAGCATTAATGACAGATCTGTCATTAATGCTGACCACTGTACAGCGGTTGCTGTTCAGACCAAATAATGACAGTTTCACTGTCATAGAAACCACTGTCACCAAAACAAATAAAAATATAAATATATATATATATATATATATATAAAAATATATATATGCAATAATAATCACAATACATATATATAAATAAATAATTATATACTTATATATATATGTACATATAAACTTATAATTAAATACTAATAGTTATAACACATGCACATATTAATATTCATATTTTACATGGCTAGAAGCACACCTAAAATATATACATTAATATACAAATAATTACATAATAATTATAAATAATATAATTACACAATTAAACACATATATATATTTTATAAAACATTTATGTATAATTTATACTATTAACATAAGTACATATATAATTACATGCAAGAAAGCTACATATTATATTTGTACATCATATTAGCACACACAAAAATATATAGATCTATGCTACAATAATTACTATAATAAATACACAAAATAAATATATAATATCTATATATATTTACTAATTATAATTGAAGAATTTAAACCATACATAATTAGATTTATTCAAAAATCCACACAATTGGAGAGTATCACACCGTATCCCACTAGATCTAGGATACGCATGTGACACGAGTCCAACACACAACCAATTGCACCCCGAAGGATACAAACAAATCACAAATAATATTTATGAATAAATCAAAGTGTCAAAAGTAGATCTATGTGTCTGTGTCAAAATACGACATGTTCAAAGTCCCGTGTCGGAGGAAAAACCCCCAAAATGATACGTATCACCAAATAGTTGGGATACGAACCACATGTACCAAATTATGGACACGACACTAGCCCCAAACACATAAGCTCATGTCCAATTGATCTATAGGATCAATTGATACACACAACAAAATATAAATTCGGAATTCCAACAAAATTAACACAAAAAGCACCATAACTTTCTCCATGGGTCTCCTATGAATACAAAACAAAGTCCTATGGGTAGTACATACATATAGGTTGATTTTACATGATTAAATATCAGATTTAGAAGCTATTTAAATGGGAAAATCTGAATTATACCTATTGGGAGATGGATTTCCAATAAAACCTCCAATTGAGAAGAACTTGCTTCCAAATTGTAGATCCTTGCTCCTCTTTATAGATCCTTGCTTCCTTCTTCTAGATCCTTGCTTCCTCCTTCTCTAATGGTGAATTGGGAAGAATTTGGAATGAATTTGGTAGGGAATTGGAATGGGAATGGAGGAAATTTGGGAGTGGGAAATTCTAGATCTAGATTTGGAATGAGAATGAGAGGAGAGAGAAATTTCCCCCCTCTTTTAATAGGCCGGCCTTGCCCCTCTCCCAAGCAATTGTAAAATGTCCAATGTACCCCTTGGGGCCTCTCATGAAGAAATAATTAAGGAAGGAAGCTTCTAGTCTAATCACTTAATTAATTTAATCCATCTCCTTAACTATGGGCTTTCTAAATGGGCCAAATCTAACTATTTAATTCATGTTGGTCC
Organism: Iris macrosiphon; assembly: GCA_036927795.1. Taxonomy (NCBI): domain Eukaryota; kingdom Viridiplantae; phylum Streptophyta; class Magnoliopsida; order Asparagales; family Iridaceae; genus Iris; species Iris macrosiphon. The sequence goes on along the minus strand of JAYESA010000011.1, from coordinate 81,887,657 downwards.
ATGGGTCCAAACTACACTAGTTGGGTCCACAAAAATAAGTCCAAAATAATTAAATAACATCCAACAATAATTAAATAATACAACAAAAATTATTTACCATGCACAATATTTATTTAAATAGGAAATTACTAAAATACCCTTTTTCCTAAAATGTGGTAGTGACAAGTCTACCCTCCTTAAAATAATTTCGTCCTCGAAATTCAAAGACGAAAACTACCCCCAGAAAAATACAGAACAGAACTAAAGAATCACAACTAACTAATGAACAGAACATAACAATGAACAGAACATAACTAGAAATAACATACCTCAAGGTACAAACAAATATGGATAACGCTCTCGCATGTCATCCTCTCTCTCCCAGGTAGACTCCCCCGGAGAGTGATGCCTCCATGCGACGCGCACCAAAGGAATAGTCTGGTTCCTCAGCACCTTCTCTCTCCGATCCAAAATCTCAACTGGCTGCTCTGGATAGCTAAGAGTAGGGCCCACCTCTATCTCCGAGTGATCCAATACATGACTAGGATCTGCCACGTATCGTCTCAACTGCGACACAGGAAACACATTGTGCACTTTCTCCAATACAGGTGGCAAGTCTAGTCTACAAGCAACTGCACCGACCCTCTCTAGAATAGTAAAAGGTCCGATGAATCGCGGACTAAGCTTTCCACCTCTACCGAAGCGAATCGTGCCTCGTGTCGGAGAAATACTCAGAAACACCAAACCACCCACCTAGAACAAAATACCATCTTAAGAACTTAATCTTTAACAAACAAAAACAAGCACAAACAAAATCTAAACTATACCTCAAACTCCAAAGGTCTCCGATGGCTATCGGCCCAATGCCGCTGTCTGTCCTGCGCCACTCGAAGTCTGTCTCTGATCAAATGAACCTTCTCCGCTGCATCCACAACCATCTCTGGCCCAAGCAAAACTCTCTCTCCAACATCGTCCCAAGACAAGGGAGTACGACACCTCCGACCATATAGAGCTTCAAAAGGTGATATCTCTATACTGGCCTGGTAACTATTGTTGTAAGCAAACTCTACCAAATGGAGATGGTCCTCCCAAGAACCCCCAAAATCTAGTACACAAGTGCGCAACATATCCTCGAGAGTCTGGATAGTCCTCTCTGACTGCCCATCTGTCTGGGGATGATATGCAGTACTGAACTTGAGCTGAGTGTCCAAACTCTCCTGCAAACTCCTCCAGAAATGAGAAGTGAAACGACTATCTCGATCTGAGACTATGCTGACGGAAACTCCGTGTATCCTAACGATCTGCCTCACATACATCTCTGCCAGCTTCTCCGTAGACAAACCCACTTTGAAAGGCAAAAAGTGGGCCGACTTGGTCAATTTATCAACAATGACCCAAATCGCGTCTTTTCCTCCTGGAGATCGTGGAAGTCCGGACACAAAATCCATAGTAATGTGTTCCCACTTCCACTCTGAAATGGGTAATGGCTGAAGTAACCCTCCTGGCCTCTGCCTCTCGGCTTTCACCTGCTGACACATTAAGCATCTGGATACAAACTGTGCCACTTCCCTCTTCATGCCATACCACCACACACTCTCTCGCATATCCCGATACATCTTGTTAGCACCTGGATGTATGGAATACTGAGAGCGATGCGCTTCCTGTAATACCTCCTCGCGCAACTCCCCACTAGGCACACACAATCTAACTCCATGCCTCAAGGATCCATCCTCTGCAATAGTGAAATCATCCTCCAATCCTGCTCTCACCTGAGCTCTGATACTCCTCAAAGATACATCATCATACTGTGCTGCCTTGATCCTGTCCATCAAATCTGGGTGTATCTGCAATCCCCACATCTGCATAGCACACCCAGGAACAATCACCTCAATGCCCAAGCTCTCTAAGTCCTCCAACAGATATCGATCCTACGTCAAGAACATAGCTACCGGATACCTGCTCAAAGCATCGGCAACTACATTGGCTTTCCCAGGATGATATTGCAAAGAGATATCAAAATCCTTTATCAATTCCAACCACCGATGCTGCCTCATGTTCAACTCCTTCTGCGTGAAAACGTACTTCAAGCTTTTGTGGTCTATGAAGATCTCCACACGCTCTCCGTACAAATAATGTTTCCACAACTTCAGGGCGAATATGACAGCTGCCAACTCTAAATCATGGGTAGGATAGTTCTTTTCATGAGGACGCAATTGCCTGGATGCATAGGCAATCACCTTCCCATGCTGCTGAAGAACACAACCTAAACCCCCTTCCCCGATGCATCACTATAAATAGTAAAACCTCCGGACCCTGATGGCAATGTCAAAATAGGAGCAGACGTCAACCTCTTCTTCAACTCCTCAAAAGTAACCTGACAATCCTCCGTCCAAACAAACTCCACATCCTTCCTTGTGAGTCTGGTCATCGGCTCGGCAATCCTCGAAAAATCTTGCACAAACTTCCTGTAATAGCCTGCCAATCCCAAGAAACTCCTGATCTCTGCTACTGAACTCGGAGTCTTCCAAGATTCCACTGCTGAAATCTTCTTCGGATCCACTGAAATACCATCACCAGTCACAACATGCCCCAAGAATTCTACTTTGTCCAAGAAAAACTCACATTTAGACAACTTTCCATACAGCTTCTCCTTCCTCAGCACATCCAACACAATCCTCAAATGCTCCTCATGCTCCTCCGGTGTCCTCGAGTATATGAGTATGTCGTCGATGAACACCACCACGAACTTGTCAAGGTACTGGTGGAACACCTTGTTCATCAAGTTCATAAATACCGTCGGTGCATTAGTCAAACCAAACGGCATCACCATAAACTCGTACTGACCATACCGAGTTCTAAAAGCAGTCTTCGGTATGTCCTCCGGCTTCACCTTCACTTGATGGTAGCCTGATCTCAAATCTATCTTAGAAAACACCTTCGCACCACTCAACTGATCAAACAGATCATTAATCCGTGGCAAAGGATACTTATTCTTGATAGTGAGATTATTCAAAGCCCTGTAATCAATGCACATGCGCACCGATCCATCCTTCTTTGGTACAAACAATACCGGGGCTCTCCATGGTGAAGAACTCGATCTGATAAACCCCTTATCCTGCAATTCGTCCACCTGCTTCTTCAACTCGACCAGCTCGCTGTTGTTTACTCTATAGACATGCTGCAAAATTGGTTCTGCACCTGGCACCAAGTCTATAGAAAATTCAATATCTCGATCTGGTGGCAATCCTGGCAATTCCTCAGGAAACACATCCAAGAATTCTGCTATCAACGGATGTGGCAACTCCTTGTCTTCTACCATAGCTCCACAAATAATGCCTTCTTCCTGCTCCGCAGCTCCTCTAGTAAACTCGAACTCTGGCTCTCCTGGCGGACCAAACAAAACTCTACCTCCTCTACAGTCTATGCTAGCATGGTGCCTACTCAACCAATCCATCCCAAGTACAATGTCATAGCTTGGAAGTGGCATTACAAGTAGACACGCACTCAACTCCCGGCCTCCCAGAGTAACTCTCCGATCCTTGCAAATATCATTAACCAGGATAATACCTCCCCCGGTCATGATCTTGCAAGTCCTAAGCAAAGACTCAGCTACCAAACCATGCTTCAGAGCAAAAGAAACAGATACAAAACTATGGGAAGCACTACTATCAAATAAAGCTAAAGCTGGAATGGAATCAAAAAGAATAGAACCTGCGATAACATCTCCGGTGGGTTCCTCCTCTTCGACGGTCATAGCAAACGCTCGTCCCTGCCGAGCACCTCCCTGCTGTTGATGCTGGACAAAATGCTGCTGCTGTGTCGGAAGCGGTCCCCTCGGCTGTGCTGCAGGTGGTCTCGTCTGTGTCCTCGAAGCTGGAGCTGCTCCTTGAACTGCACGACGAGGACACTCCCTCGATTGATGCCCTTCAGTACCACAATACAAACAAACTCCTAGCCTCCTCCTGCAAACTTCCCAGATGTGGCCGGGCTTCTTGCAGAAGTTGCATGGGGCCTGCTGTAACTGCCTCTGCTGAGGTGCCTGGTGAAAAGGCGCTCTAGCTGGAGTCTGGTTCTGCTGTGGCTGCTGGAAAGGTCTGGACTGGAAATAAGAATGTTTGGCAGATACTGCACTGCCGTTGGCCCCCAGAAAAGAATCACGGTCTCTCTTGGTCTTCAAACCCAGATCCCGCTCAACCTTGCGTGCCTCTGCAAGTATCTCCGAGTATGTCTCATAAAAAGACGGAATGAGAATCTTCACCTCCCAGTTTAGACCCTCACGGAAATGAATAGCTCGAACCTCCGGTTCCCTCACCAAGTACTCTGTAAATTGGCTCAACCTACTGAACTCCGCAGCGTATTCCTCCACAGACATGCTTTCCTGAATGAGACTCTCAAATTGTCTCCCCAAGTCAAGCCTGTCTATCCGAGCGAAAAACTTCTTCTTGAAAAGGTCCTTGAATACCTCCTAAGATTGTCCTGCATCAACTAGAACCGGCTCATTCCTGAACCAAGTGCGAGCGACGTCGAACAGTTGAAGTTCTACCGCCTCAACCTTCAGATCTTCAGAAAGACGGGACACCCTCATAAGACGCTCAATGTCCTCGAGCCAATCATCAGCATAGACGATGCCCTCCGTCCCTTTGAAAACCCTAGGCTCCAGTTTCTTGAAGTCCTGAATGTTGCCTGGCCGAAGTTGAGCAACTTGTCACGACCCGCACCCGATTTAGGGGCACGAGTGCGTGGGTACGTCCAGCCTACGCCGCAGCATCGGCGGTAGAACGCTGTCTAGGTATTGATACTATCTAACTAATGTCACGCAAATATCCAAACTCCATTAGGAGGCACGGATGACACAAATAGATGAACATATACTCAATCACGGGATTACAGCACGATAAGATTTCAAAACAGAAATTAAAGATTAAACACAACACAAGTCCACAAGAAATAACTTAACTTAACAATATCCAAGAATCATCAAAATGCCGGAGACAAATCCGGTACCAAAAAGTCTACTAAAAGAACTAACAAGAAATAATAATTTCCAGCTAGACCTCCTGGAATCACAACTACTACCAAGTCTGCAGCTACTCAGCATAAGGTCCATAAAGTGTCGGACAGCGGTCCACTAAGGCATAGTCTGGAAAAATATTTCCAGTCAGGAAGGAGCAAAGCACAATCTCAAATAACAGTTCCATTAATTGATAATGTCTATAATACAATAAAACATGTCATGCTAGCTACTGAGAAGACAGTGAAATAAATGAAATGGCAATTTTTTAAGAGAGACAGGCAATATGATATAGTCAGTGCATGTATGGAAATAAGAAGAACAAGGAACAGTATCATATACGGGTGATGTAGTATATGATCTAAAATAGAGAACTGTAACTATTCTAAGTGTTTGAAATAGTAGTTTCAAAATGTGATCGGCTTGGGACATGTACAGTAGCTACAGTCTGGCTAATCATACGTGGGGGTATGATTGACACCAATAATATTTAATTATGCAATGGGTATTTGATCACATTTCTCACTAGCCATTTCCCCGCCCCCAACTAGTACTGTGGATCCAATCATGACACGTCACGAATACACAATATTGTCTAATATATTAAGTACAATGTCTAATAAATTATTTACAATGTCTAATATCAATGTCTAATGTAAATGTCAATGTCAATGTAAATGTCGTGTATAATGTCGATACGAAAATCAAGGTAACATCTCATGACTGCAGATCCAAGCTATACTAGTCCGTGTAGCACAGTGTCAAAGATTCAGTTGTAACATTTCAAGATCATTGAACTTACAGCTATTATCAAGAATTGGAAATTATCAGAGAATGTACTTGCCTCGGTCCTTAGCTGGTATTTATGGTGTCCTGTTCCAGAGTATCCCCTGGTAAACCAACAGTCCTATAACACATTACAAGCAAAACCATATTCACATCAGATGCTACACTAACACAGTCTAAACACTGAATTCAGGGCCTTCTCTAGGTATGATACTGGCCACCTAGTAGCTAGATACATAATATACATATCTAAGTTAACATATGTAATTACAATATACATATCAAATTAAATACTTATACAAAATATATGTATACACATATATTAAAAATATGCTAAGGTTTTATACAAATATACATACATGTATATATCAAAATAATTATACACCTAAAAATGTGTGTATTTTACTAGTTAAATTTAATACCACACTTACATACATTAATTAAATATATACATTTACATATATATCAGATTATGTATACATTAACATACGCATATTTATAACAAAAGTATTAATTTAAATTCATACTTTTCCAAAAATACATACATCTATATGTTTGTACATATGCCAAAATAGTACGTATTTTATGTGCAATTAGAGAAATGATACTATATTTATACAATTAATATTAATCAATAAATAATATATAGATATTCATATTTTAAAATACATACATTACCAATCAATTTTATATTGAAAATATGCTAAATATATATATATATATAGGTAATACATGTATACACATATACCAATTATACACTTTACATTATATACTAATACATATTCTACTAACATTAAATTAAATACGTATTTATACCATTTATTTAAATACATAAAATACCCCACATTTATTATATATACATTTGCAAATTAATTACACTAATTACACCTATGTTAATTTCACATTAACTAAATATATAAACAAACATTTATATATATATACATTAGATATATATATATATACATAAATCAGTATATACACAAATACCTATACATAGTTATATATACACTAATATATTTTACAAGTTATTTACATACGATTAATTAAAATAATTACTATACCTATTTATGTGTTAAAAACATTAATTAGATTATATATATAAAATATATACATACATACATGTATTCCCATTTCTATTTAAAAATATATATTAAGTATATAAGAATATACATTTATACGTATACCAATATCATATATATACTAATTAAACAATTAATAAAAGAATACTATATACACATCAATATACATATCTATTAGATATATACATACAATTAATTAAAATAAATAAATACTGTACATTTTCATAAATTTAAATGCCTACAATACATATACATATCCTATATATATATTCAAGTATATACATATATACATATGTGTATATATATGTATATATAAATATATATATATATATATATATATATATATATATATATATATATATATAAAGAGAAAGAAGGGAGAAGAAGAGGAATACTCACAGTGGAAGGGGGACTGGCCGGACTCGGCGCCGGAGCAGCCGCCGGTCGGGCTGAGCAGAGGGAGGGGCAGCCACCGCGCAGAGGGAGGTGGCCGGGGTGCACGAGAGCAGAGGGGGCAGCGGTTCCAGCGGGGAGGGACTCCAGGAAGAACAGCAGCGGCGAGGGAGGACTCGCCGGAGTTCACGAAGGGCCGCCGGGGGATGGTTCTGCCGCCGAACACAGAGCACAGGTGGCCGCGGGGAACCGCCGGACGGGGCCGGAGGGTAGAGGGAGGAGATGAGGGAGAAATGGGGAAGGAGCAGCCGCCGGCTCGGGCTAGGCCGGCCGGTCTCGGGGCTGGCCGCCGGCTGCTTGGGAAGAGGAGCCGCGGAGGGAGCGCCGGCCGGGGAGATCCGCCGGGGTTGCACAGTAGGGAGGAAAAGTGAACAGTATTCCCCCCCTTCTTCCTCTTTGAAATTTAAAAAACAATGAAGAGGAAGAAGAAGAAGAAAGAAGGAGAAGAAGAGAAGAAGGAAATGAGAAGAAGAAAGAGAAGGAGGAAATTACCTACGTATGGGAGAGGGGATGTGGGGGCTTGTGAGGTGGTGGTGGTTTCTAGGTTTCTTGGGATTAGGGTTGAGGGTACAATACATTAAATAGGATGAGGGTTTATGAATCCAATGGTGAGGATGCACCCAATTAAATGGGTGGTCCAGATTTGTCAAGAGAAAATAATTCATGGGGATTTGAGGGTGAGAGTTTAATTAAAATATTGGATTCCCTCATTGGTTTAAAATAATTAGGTGTTGGCACCTACAATTGAATAATTGCAACTTAGCCCCTTAAATTCGGGAAATTGCACAAACACATAAAATGACGAAAATTGGGCGGGCGATTCGGGGTCCGATGTTTTGTAGGGTCAGGGGGTGCTGTAAGACTGGTATGGGCTGAATTTGTAGGGCACTGGAATTAAATTGGGATTTTAAAATCAGATAAAATGGTATCCTCAAATTAAATAGAAATAAATGCAAGTTGTGTTCAACAATTAATTAGGAGTACTTGGGGTCAAAATCAGATCAAGTCATCAATACCAATATTGAAGAAGACTCAGAACAGAATATTACCCTAATTTGGGCCGCACGAAAAATAGGTCAAGATGGCCTCCAATTTTCGATTGGAACGCACAACGATACAAAATAGGAAATTAAAAATAAACGTCCGCGACGAATTTTGTGCGGCCAGAACAATGTACAGGGAGCAAAATTATGAGTTGTAAAAAAAAGCAGAATGGAAGGCGGGCATGTCTAGAGCAAGATTGTGAAATTTGTTGGAAGACAAAAGTCTGGATAGTGCTCCAAATATCGAAGCAAAGGCAATGCGCAAAATATTAAATAAAATACAGTAATTAATTGCAATCTCTAAATATTAAATTCTAAATAAAATAATAAAATCCAGAATTCTATAATTCGGACAGGGGTTCGTCCACTGGGCTTCTAGGTCTGTTTGCTAGCTAAATAAAATAATTAATACTGCATATAATTTATATTTAATTACACATCACACATAATAATTATTTAAATCAATATACTATTATGCAATTAATCAATTGTAAATAACATAATATTAAATATTGAAAAAATTCGAAAATACCCCTGTTTTCAGAATGTGGTAGTGACAAGTCTACCCACCTTAAAAGAATTTCGTTCTCGAAATTTAAAATTCTCATACTAGTGTTTAAATCATACACACTACTATTCCCTCAATTAAATTCATCAACCACGAATAATCCACAAGGTCTTTCACAATTTCAAAAATCTGACATTATTGTATAACCTGAAAATCCTCAAAGTAAATCAAAGTCCATCAAAAATTTCTTGAAAGTTTTGAGTTATAATTCAATACCCGGAATTTTAATATCCACTCCTCAACAATATGATATTTAAGGATTCTCCAAATGTTACATCCAAGTATAAAGTTCTAAAATTTATAACTTGCAACTAAATAAATACATTGATAAATCTCCCAAATTTCCAAATTAATAACCAACTTAAACATGTCATAATCCTTCCTGGAATTAATACATCATAATTTTCGTCATGTTAAATTCTTGACCCTTTATTTAAATCAATGTTTATCCTCGAATTTTTAAATCCTCGATGGTTTTATTTATGTATTTATTCCCATCAAATTTAAATTCCTTATATCATATAATCATGAACTACTCCATATTGTTATCTCATAATAAATTCTTTCAAAGATTCTATAAATAGCATATCCCTAAAAATCTTCAAAAATAAATCAAATCACATTCTTATCACAATATTCTCTAAAATTTTAAGTTTATAACGAAATACAAGAATTTAATATTCAATCCTCTAATTGAACTCTATTCAATGCATATTTCAAAAATTGAATCTCGTCCCAAATTTGAATTTAACACTAATCCATTTGTGTTCTTTATCCCTCGATTTTTTTTTTCTCATAATATGCAACGATGTAATACTTATGGAACCTCCAATACAATATTCAAAAATATAAGTTAACAACTTGCAGTCCAACAAATATATCGATGGCCTTCTTAAATTCCTCAAATTCAATGATAAATTCAATCATTTCATAATTTCCAAAAATCAATGATTTAACAAAACTTCAATTACGCCATATTAAATTCCCAACTCTTTATTTAATTTAATATTTTTCCTCAAAATTTTAGGCACCTTGTCTCTCTTTGTCAAGTCATAACCTCTTCGTTAATCTTTTACTACAGTTAAATCCTCAACAATCAAGTTTAAGAGAATTCTACCTACACTCATACAACATGCAACCTAAAGGAATTATGTATGATCATAGTGTCTTTTGCCAAGGTATTACAGTCTCTGTAACAGGGGTACTACTAACTACATTATAACAAGAATCATGCATGCAAGCTACGGTACTAAGCAATCAATCAATCAATCAAATAGATAGGAACAGAAGGAAGGACAGAACAGAACCTGCTAACACATTACCTGCAGTATCGGTCTCCTCGACCGTCACCGCAATTGCCCGTCCTGTTGGGGTGGTTCCCTCCGCGGGTACTGAGCAATATACGGTTCCACAGGTAGCCTAACTGGATCTCTATAATCTGAAGTTGTGCGCTGGCCGGGAAGATAAGAGGCTCGAAGACAATCCCTTACTCGATGTCCCGCAGTGCCGCAAAGCAAACAAAGTCCTAGCCTCGTTCTACAGCTCTCCCAAAGGTGACCTGGCTTCTTACAGAAGTGACAAGTTCGTTGATCCTGCTGTACAGGAACTGGTGCCGGGTACTGCTGTTGATACTGAAATGCCCTCGGTTGTCGCCGAATTGGAACTGGTGCCTGGTACTGCTGTTGATACTGAAATGCCCTCGGTTGCCACTGGCCAGGATACTGCTGGGCAACTCTCTCAACTGTCTGTAGTGCCATCTGGTGAGCGTTCTCCATGCTCTCTCTCATCAGCTCGGTTTGTGCCTGGTGCGCTTCTGCTTGCACCCTCTGAGCCTCAGCTTGAACTCGCTGAGCATCTGCCGCCATTTTCTGGGCATCTACCATGCCTTGGATCAAGGTGAACATCTGTGCTCCGTCAATGGGCAAACCTCCGGAAATCAGAGTCGGTGGAGGAGGAAGGTCGTCCGTCACAGCTGCGGCTATCTTCTGAACAGGTAGAGAAGGAAGATCACCTACGTGCATCGGAGATGTAGGAGAAATTACTGCTGTCTGTCCCTCAGGTGGAGAGGTGGCAGACCCTTCTAAAGCTGGTGTTCCCGCTCTCGTAGATAGTGTCTTCGGCAACATCCTGAAGACAGATCCCAAAGAATCAATTTAGGCAAAATGCGATATCATCAAGGGAGGACAGTACAGTTCTAAAGAAGCAACATTCAAGATAAAAGATTTGAATAATCCTAGTTGATTGCACAGATCAAAGATGCATCCATGGTTGATACTTCTATCCTTATAGGTACCACAGTTCTATCACAAGCACTCTCACTGCTAGCTTCCTTACCTACTGCAATCGCTAATACTAGTTAATCTTATCACTCAATTCATATCAATTTCAATACACTATACTAAGTACTGCACTTTCTAGTACAACCCTTGATGAACACCCTAGTCAGTTTGCAGTGAATATCAATCATGCTCAAGCCAACATATCCTTACACATGCATCTTACCTACTTATCATATCTCTCCCATTATAAAATCTTATCCTCAAATAAATATTTCTCAATTAACTCCTCGAATAAAATTAAAGTAAATGTATACACTTTCCTCAAGGTCAATTATTTAAATACTGAAATGAAAACTTAATCACACAAAATCCTTACAGACTTGTCTAGGTTTAATGAATCGAATCTGAATCCTCAAAAATAAAATTTTAATAACCATATTTCAACTCTTCAATTTCAAAATTTTGCAATTCATTGAAATCTCCAAAATAAATTTTAATAACAATCTCAATCTTCTTAGAATCCTAAAATTTGAAATTCATTTTCAATCTTCAATTAAAATTTTAAATCCACCTTCTGTAGTCAAATAGCTCTTAATGTTAATCCTTTTCACTGTCCTCATTGACGGCATCATCAAATAATATCATAAATCAGTCTATAAATTCCTCTTAATATGAAATCAACCCTACAATGAAACCCAAAATCCTAACTTAAATACCTAAATAATAACAATCAATCAAGTGAAACCAAAATCCTAATTTAATACTAATCAACAACAATCAAATCAATATCAACAAATGAGAATGGACGGAACAAGGGAATGATTTTAAATTGGAAGTTTTAACAAGATTCTCAGGGGTCATCCCAGGAATCTCTCAAGGAATTGTGATTGAGTATTTGCTCTCGTCCTAGTATCCTATGTCCTAGATTCTATAGCAGGTACGCAGTAGTATAACAAGGATGCTACACTACTACGACATCGCACAACTCGCGAAGTCTGACCTGCATGGGCCACCACTAAAAATGTGTCACGACCCGCACCCGATTTAGGGGCACGAGTGCGTGGGTACGTCCAGCCTACGCCGCAGCATCGGCGGTAGAACGCTGTCTAGGTATTGATACTATCTAACTAATGTCACGCAAATATCCAAACTCCATTAGGAGGCACGGATGACACAAATAGATGAACATATACTCAATCACGGGATTACAACACGATAAGATTTCAAAACAGAAATTAAAGATTAAACACAACACAAGTCCACAAGAAATAACTTAACTTAACAATATCCAAGAATCATCAAAATGCCGGAGACAAATCCGGTACCAAAAAGTCTACTAAAAGAACTAACAAGAAATAATAATTTCCAGCTAGACCTCCTGGAATCACAACTACTACCAAGTCTGCAGCTACTCAGCATAAGGTCCATAAAGTGTCGGACAGCGGTCCACTAAGGCATAGTCTGGAAAAATATTTCCAGTCAGGAAGGAGCAAAGCACAATCTCAAATAACAGTTCCATTAATTGATAATGTCTATAATACAATAAAACATGTCATGCTAGCTACTGAGAAGACAGTGAAATAAATGAAATGGCAATTTTTTAAGAGAGACAGGCAATATGATATAGTCAGTGCATGTATGGAAATAAGAAGAACAAGGAACAGTATCATATACGGGTGATGTAGTATATGATCTAAAATAGAGAACTGTAACTATTCTAAGTGTTTGAAATAGTAGTTTCAAAATGTGATCGGCTTGGGACATGTACAGTAGCTACAGTCTGGCTAATCATACGTGGGGGTATGATTGACACCAATAATATTTAATTATGCAATGGGTATTTGATCACATTTCTCACTAGCCATTTCCCCGCCCCCAACTAGTACTGTGGATCCAATCATGACACGTCATGAATACACAACATTGTCTAATATATTAAGTACAATGTCTAATAAATTATTTACAATGTCTAATATCAATGTCTAATGTAAATGTCAATGTCAATGTAAATGTCGTGTATAATGTCGATACGAAAATCAAGGTAACATCTCATGACTGCAGATCCAAGCTATACTAGTCCGTGTAGCACAGTGTCAAAGATTCAGTTGTAACATTTCAAGATCATTGAACTTACAGCTATTATCAAGAATTGGAAATTATCAGAGAATGTACTTGCCTCGGTCCTTAGCTGGTATTTATGGTGTCCTGTTCCAGAGTATCCCCTGGTAAACCAACAGTCCTATAACACATTACAAGCAAAACCATATTCACATCAGATGCTACACTAACACAGTCTAAACACTGAATTCAGGGCCTTCTCTAGGTATGATACTGGCCACCTAGTAGCTAGATACATAATATACATATCTAAGTTAACATATGTAATTACAATATACATATCAAATTAAATACTTATACAAAATATATGTATACACATATATTAAAAATATGCTAAGGTTTTATACAAATATACATACATGTATATATCAAAATAATTATACACCTAAAAATGTGTGTATTTTATTAGTTAAATTTAATACCACACTTACATACATTAATTAAATATATACATTTACATATATATCAGATTATGTATACATTAACATACGCATATTTATAACAAAAGTATTAATTTAAATTCATACTTTTCCAAAAATACATACATCTATATGTTTGTACATATGCCAAAATAGTACGTATTTTATGTGCAATTAGAGAAATGATACTATATTTATACAATTAATATTAATCAATAAATAATATATAGATATTCATATTTTAAAATACATACATTACCAATCAATTTTATATTGAAAATATGCTAAATATATATATATATATATAGGTAATACATGTATACACATATACCAATTATACACTTTACATTATATACTAATACATATTCTACTAACATTAAATTAAATACGTATTTATACCATTTATTTAAATACATAAAATACCCCACATTTATTATATATACATTTGCAAATTAATTACACTAATTACACCTATGTTAATTTCACATTAACTAAATATATAAACAAACATTTATATATATATACATTAGATATATATATATATACATAAATCAGTATATACACAAATACCTATACATAGTTATATATACACTAATATATTTTACAAGTTATTTACATACGATTAATTAAAATAATTACTATACCTATTTATGTGTTAAAAACATTAATTAGATTATATATATAAAATATATACATACATACATGTATTCCCATTTCTATTTAAAAATATATATTAAGTATATAAGAATATACATTTATACGTATACCAATATCATATATATACTAATTAAACAATTAATAAAAGAATACTATATACACATCAATATACATATCTATTAGATATATACATACAATTAATTAAAATAAATAAATACTGTACATTTTCATAAATTTAAATGCCTACAATACATATACATATCCTATATATATATTCAAGTATATACATATATACATATGTGTATACATATGTATATATATATATATATATATATAAAGAGAAAGAAGGGAGAAGAAGAGGAATACTCACAGTGGAAGGGGGACTGGCCGGACTCGGCGCCGGAGCAGCCGCCGGTCGGGCTGAGCAGAGGGAGGGGCAGCCACCGCGCAGAGGGAGGTGGCCGGGGTGCACGAGAGCAGAGGGGGCAGCGGTTCCAGCGGGGAGGGACTCCGGGAAGAACAGCAGCGGCGAGGGAGGACTCGCCGGAGTTCACGAAGGGCCGCCGGGGGATGGTTCTGCCGCCGAACACAGAGCACAGGTGGCCGCGGGGAACCGCCGGACGGGGCCGGAGGGTAGAGGGAGGAGATGAGGGAGAAATGGGGAAGGAGCAGCCGCCGGCTCGGGCTAGGCCGGCCGGTCTCGGGGCTGGCCGCCGGCTGCTTGGGAAGAGGAGCCGCGGAGGGAGCGCCGGCCGGGGAGATCCGCCGGGGTTGCACAGTAGGGAGGAAAAGTGAACAGTATTCCCCCCTTCTTCCTCTTTGAAATTTAAAAAACAATGAAGAGGAAGAAGAAGAAGAAAGAAGGAGAAGAAGAGAAGAAGGAAATGAGAAGAAGAAAGAGAAGGAGGAAATTACCTACGTATGGGAGAGGGGATGTGGGGGCTTGTGAGGTGGTGGTGGTTTTCTAGGTTTCTTGGGATTAGGGTTGAGGGTACAATACATTAAATAGGATGAGGGTTTATGAATCCAATGGTGAGGATTGCACCCAATTAAATGGGTGGTCCAGATTTGTCAAGAGAAAATAATTCATGGGAATTTGAGGGTGAGAGTTTAATTAAAATATTGGATTCCCTCATTGGTTTAAAAATAATTAGGTGTTGGGCACCTACAATTGAATAATTGCAACTTAGCCCCTTAAATTCGGGAAATTGCACAAACACATAAATGACGAAAATTGGGGCGGGCGATTCGGGGTTCGATGTTTTGTAGGGTCAGGGGGGTGCTGTAAGACTGGTACGGGCTGAATTTGTAGGACACTGGAATTAAATTGGGATTTTAAAATCAGATAAAAATGGTATCCTCAAATTAAATAGAAATAAATGCAAGTTGTGTTCAACAATTAATTAGGAGTACTTGGGGTCAAAATCAGATCAAGTCATCAATACCAATATTGAAGAAGACTCAGAAACAGAATATTACCCTAATTTGGGCCGCACGAAAAATAGGTCAAGATGGCCTCCAATTTTTCGATTGGAACGCACAACGATACAAAATAGGAAATTAAAAATAAACGTCCGCGACGAATTTTGTGCGGCCAGAAACAATGTACAGGGAGCAAAATTATGAGTTGTAAAAAAAAAGCAGAATGGAAGGCGGGCAATGTCTAGAGCAAGATTGTAAAATTTGTTGGAAGACAAAAGTCTGGATAGTGCTCTAAATATCGAAGCAAAGGCAATGCGCAAAATATTAAATAAAAATACAGTAATTAATTGCAATCTCTAAATATTAAATTCTAAATAAAAATAATAAAATCCAGAATTCTATAATTCGGACAGGGGGTTCGTCCACTGGGCTTCTAGGTCTGTCTGCTAGCTAAATAAAATAATTAATACTGCATATAATTTATATTTAATTACACATCACACATAATAATTATTTAAATCAATATACTATTATGCAATTAATCAATTATAAATAACATAATATTAAATATTGAAAAAATTCGAAAATACCCCTGTTTTCAGAATGTGGTAGTGACACAACTTGAGGAACAACCTGCTGCTGGATCGGAAACTCCTCTCTCAACTACAGCACGAGCAAGCTGATGAGCACTCTCGATGCCCTGCCATAGAACGTCGGTCCTGCCTCTGATGTGCCTCTGACTGAGCCCTCTGTGCCTCGAGCATCTCACGAAATAGTGTAAACATCTGTGATGCCTCTGCTGGCACAGGAGGTGGGAGGTGGAAGCCCCCTCAGATACAGCTGGCACAGTCCTCTGAGTAGGTGGTGGACCTCCGAAAGCAGCTGGACACTCCAATCACTGGAGAAGTGACTGGTGTAGGCCCTCGGGATGTCGCAGACCTCTCAGAAGCTGCTCTCCCCTGCTGTGATCTAGTCCTTAGGCGGACATCCTGAGACAAAGTGAAAAAAAATAATCAATATGGCACAAGATGTAAGACATCAAGGAAAGGACAGTTTAAGAGATCAAGTATCAATATCAAAGGAGAATAGTTGAATCAAAAGAATTTTCCTAGATGTGACTGAGTATCTCAGCCTATATCCTATATCCTATTGCAGGCTCGCAGTAGTACAACTAAGTTGTCGCACTACCACGATATCACATACTTGTAAAGCTAGACCCTGCATGGGCCACCAGCAAAAATGTGTCACGACCCGCACCTGGGATAAGGGTACTAGTCGGAAACAACGCCCAGCCTACGCCGCAGAATCGGCGGTAGAACACTGTCTAGAAAGCCTATCTAATATAATGAACCACCAAAAAGATAGTGTACTCAATCACAGAACTAAGATAGAATGAACACGAATCAGATAAGAATTAGAATAGTCATCAACTCATGAGTTTTAAAATAATACATCAATGAGTCTGAAGAGTAACAAAATAAGCTGGAGACAAATTCAGTACAAAAGAATACTATCATACTACAAGCTACACTCCAGGGTCAAACTGTCTCAGTTGGGATAAGTCCCTCTTGAGCCAGGGTCTCCGAATCTAAACCCACAACATCCTGGGGTCCCATAATAGGTAGGGTACTCCTCAGTGTCATCTGGAAAAATATATCCAGTCAGGAAAGGAGCAGAGTATATCTCTAACAGCAGTTCTAATCCATGATAAAAACTATGTAACAGTAAATAGCTGTGGATAAACAAGATGCACAAAATAGATACAAGAGATATATAGACAATAAGGAAATACTGGAAAGAAATACAATAATGAACAATATGCCAATGAAACAATAATACTAATGACTAAGTGTGTGAGTACTAGCTTAACATGTGATCGGCTTGGGCAAGATACAATGCGGCCTGGCTAATCATACGTGCGGTGCATGATCAACACTATTCGCTTACCAATACTTTATTCAATAGGGGTTTGATCACATATCTATACTAATACTCTCCACCCCCAACTGGTATAATAGATCCAACCACGGTATGCTATGGCACTAGATTCCCCAAGAAGATAGCTAGTCTCCCCGAGAATCGGTGTCTGTACATGTACAAGATAACCAATGAAATAATACTTGCACCTTATACACCATATACCAAGGAATAACATCTCATGACGAGATCCGGATATACCAATCCGTGTAACCATAGTGTCGAGAGAAACATGTAAATCTATACTAGATACAACGAACATAGAGGATATCATAAATAAGAAACTATCAGAGAATGTACTCGCCTGAAATCCAAAGAACAGTCTCACAGATGTCTGACTCGGTGCCTCGAAGACCTAGATATGGAATACCACATTAAAATAAGGTCCCAAAAAGAGAACAAGTCAAACTAGTCAACTCCTAGGTCAATAAATAAATTCTAAGTCAAAAGTCAACTATGGTCAACTCTAAAGTCAACTAAAGTCAAACCAAGGTCAACCTCACAAGAAATCTATATAAATAATATAGAAATAAAATACAACAATTTAGGAATAAAAATTAGATCCCAAATCATACTCACACAAAGTATACTACTAATACAAATAATATATACCCTAAAATAATATATATACAAACCAATATGTATACAAATAACATAATATATTATTACAAATATTATACAAAACACATATATATACACATATATATATACAATAATAATATATAAAATAAAATTTAAAACTGTCAAAGCGTTACTGAAAACAGTGAACAAAACAAGATAAAATAAAAACAGGTTTAATAGTGACAGTCTTGACTGTCACTGAAAATTCGTCGCAGAAACTCCATATACAAACCGCTGCTGTCACAGTTTGCTGACAGTTTCAAACTGTCACAAAAAAATATCGCTGAAAGGTTGCCGCTTAAAACTGCCGCAGCATTAATGACAGATCTGTCATTAATGCTGACCACTGTACAGCGGCTGCTGTTCAGACCAAATAATGACAGTTTCACTGTCATAGAAACCACTATCACCAAAACAAATAAAAATATAAAAATATATATATATATATATATAAATATATATATACAATAATAATCATAATACATATATATAAATAAATAATTATATACTTATATATATATGCACATATAAACTTATAATTAAATACTAATAGTTACAACACATGCACATATTAATGTTCATATTTTATATGGCTAGAAGCACACCTAAAATATATACATTAATATACAAATAATTACATAATAATTATAAATAATATAATTACACAATTAAACACATAAATATATTTTATAAAACATTTATGTATAATTTATACTATTAACATAAGTACATATATAATTACATGCAAGAAAGCTACATATTATATTTGTACATCATATTAGCACACACAAAAATATATAGATCTATGCTACAATAATTACTATAATAAATACACAAAATAAATATATATATCTATATATATTTACTAATTATAATTGAAGAATTTAAACCATACATAATTAGATCTATTCAAAAATCCACACAATTGGAGAGTATCACACCGTATCCCACTAGATCTAGGATACGCATGTGACACGAGTCCAACACACAACCAATTGCACCCCAAAGGATACAAACAAATTACAAATAATATTTATGAATAAATCAAAGTGTCAAAAGTAGATCTATGTGTCTGTGTCAAAATATGACATGTTCAAAGCCCCGTGTCGGAGAAAAAACCCCCAAAATGACACGTATCACCAAATAGTTGGAATACGAACCACATGTACCAAATTATGGACACGACACTAGCCCCAAACATATAAGCTCATGTCCAATTGATCTATAGGATCAATTGATACACACAACAAAATATAAATTCGGAATTCCAACAAAATTAACACAAAAAGCACCATAACTTTCTCCATGGGTCTCCTATGAACACAAAACAAAGTCCTATGGATAGTACATACATATAGGTTGATTTTACATGATTAAATCTCAGATTTAGAAGCTATTTAAATGGGAAAATCTGAATTATACCTATTGGGAGATGGATTTCCAATGAAACCTCCAATTGAGAAGAACTTGCTTCCAAATTGTAGATCATTGCTCCTCTTTGTAGATCCTTGCTTCCTTCTTCTAGATCCTTGCTTCCTCCTTCTCTAATGGTGAATTGAAAAGAATTTGGAATGAATTTGGTAGGAAATTGGAATGGAAATGGAGGGAATTTGGGAGTGGGAAATTCTAGATCTAGATTTAGAATGAGAATGAGAGGAGAGAGAAATTTTCCCCCTCTTTTAATAGGCCGGCCTTGCCCCTCTCCCAAGCAATTGTAAAATGTCCAATGTACCCCTTGGGGCCTCTCATAAAGAAATAATTAAGGAAGGAAGCTTCTAGTCTAATCACTTAATTAATTTAATCCATCTCCTTAACTATGGGCTTTCTAAATGGGCCAAATCTAACTATTTAATTCATGTTGGTCCATGGGTCCAAACTACACTAGTTGGGTCCACTAAAATAAGTCCAAAATAATTAAATAACATCCAACAACAATTAAATAATACAACAAAAATTATTTACCATGCACAATATTTATTTAAATAGGAAATTACTAAAATACCCTTTTTCCTAAAATATGGTAGTGACAATTCACATGTATTTTATCGTGTGTATCGGATATTAATTTTAGTGTACTTCGTATTCACACACTGCTCGTATTCAGTATTCCCATATTCGTGTTCGTAACGTGTCGTGATTGGATCCATAAGTATTGGTTGGGGATGGGGGATCGTAGGAGTTGGTTATGTGAACAAGCCCAAGTATATTCGTGTATATGTCGATTACATATCACACGTGTAATCGAGGTACCATATTGTATTCGTGTTCAACCCAAACCGATTACATAATAAACT